>LPNX011153435.1:86024-164660 GCA_001517045.1 Pseudotsuga menziesii | reverse complement strand
CCCCGAAAACAAGAAATACCTGAAAAAATGTGATGATGATGTCATCATCACATTTTTTCAGGTATTTCTTGTTTTCGGGGTAGCGGGGCCCGTCAAAAGTATGCCAAGTGGGTACTCATTGCATGCAGAATTTAATTCTACATCCAACGAGTTCCCATGATCGAAATTTGAATAAAAACACAGGGAGATATGTCGAAAATATGAACAAAAAAAGTATTTTTTTTATGATACCTATCCCANAGAATAGAAAGCAATAAACGAAGCACTATTTTGGAACTTGACATGGGTTAAACCCCATAGATAGTCCACCCACTCGACAAACAAATACAAAGAAAATTGTCATCATAAAATAAGGAACAACAGTCCGAGAGAGGAGGGACAAGAAGAACACACCCCTGATTTCATAGAAAAAGAATATCCATTGGAGGAAATTTCAACTCAAAATGGGCCTCCTAAGGAAAATCAATAAAATAATAGTTAAAATAATAAAATAATATTTATTAATTTTGGAGGAAGAAAAGAAAAAACTACTCTTTTGTTCTTATTTTCGACATATCTCCCTGTGTTTTTACTCAAATTTAGATCGAGAGAGCTCATTGGATGTGGAATTAAATTCCGCATCCAACAAGTACCCACTTGCCATACTTTTCATGGGCCCTGCTACCCCCAAAACAAGAAATGCCTGAAAAAACATGATGATGACATAATCATCACGTTTTTTTAGGTATTTCTTGTTTTGGGGTAGCGGGGCCCATCAAAAGTATGCCGAGTGGGTACTCGTTTTAACAAGCTCTCCTGATCGAAATTTGAGTAAAAACACAGGGAAATATGTCGAAAACACAAACAAAAAAGTAGTTTTTTAATGATACCTATCCCCAAATTTATATTAAAAAATTGTTTAAGAGGTGCTCCCTTTTTTAATATTAAAGCATTTTGATTGGATAATACGTGATGACATGGAATTTGTATTATTTTTGGAAGGCCCATTTTAAATTGAAATTTCCTCTAATGAAAGTTCTTCCAGTTATGGCTCACCCTCTCCTTGCAAGAAAAGGAGGAAAAATGATGATAGCTTTCAGGGATAATTTCAAAATATTAAAGCCCCAACTTATGGAGGGGAAATGAATACTAGAGAAAAAGATGAAGAATTTCTCTTGGGTATCAATAAATACTTTCAAGTACGTAATTACTCCAGCAAGATGAAATATCGATTGACCATGTACAACTTGAATGGAAAGAAATTCTGATGGTGGAGAGAACTGAGACATACTAAGAGGGATGGAGTAAAGGATATCAAATGGGGTACTTTCAGAAAAATATTCCAGGAAAAGTACATGTTTGAAAGATTCTTTGACAGAAAACTAAAAGAATTCCACAAACTAAATATGGGATCCCTAAATATGGATGCCTTTATCAATAGATTTTTAGATCTCTTGTATTATATACCTTACATAAAGGACAAAAATTTCAAGATACAATAATTTTTGGGTTGTCTCCCACCAAAATTTCGAGAGAGAATTGTTTTTGATATGCCCAAAACTATAGACACCACTCTACACAAGGCTAGAAATTTCTATGAACATGGACAACTAAGATAGGAAAATATGAACGAAAATCGAGACATATTTATGTCCTTCTAAGAAAACCAAAAACTTAGTTCTATGCCACAATCCTACAGGAAACAAAACAATAGTTTCCCACCTAACAGAAATTTCAAGAAACCTAGTGTTAGCACTATGTTTGAAATTTCAATTTATGGGCTTGGAAGGATTTGAAAAGGATCATGTTCAATGAAGAATTATAAAAATGCCTATCATGTGATCAAATCGATATCTTCCTTTGGGTAAGACCTTCAGACGGAGAAGGGATCTCGATCTACAGCGGTAGATGTTTCGAATAGTCTAGACATGCAGCAGCAAAAATCAGATAAAGGGGCGTCATGGATCAACGATCCAGATACCCAACGGAGAATATCAACGATAGAGTGTGGTTCCACAGGCTGAAGATGTGAGGAAAGATTTAAATTTGGTATCCACGAAGTCTGTTAAAGAGGATAAACGATGAAAGGCCGAGATCAAGGCGAAGCCCGATCGACGACCTAGGGAGATTTCACTGAGAAAACATGCAAGGAAGAAGGAGCTTTTTCGAATCACGAAATCAATTAAAGGATGGAGATATCTGACGGCGGAGACAAGAGTCGATGCAGATCCATGGCTGTGGATAACTTCATAGTCCAAACTAGCACGAATAAAGTTGTGATTCCGAAGGGCGAAAAGGGGTATTGGCTAGAGAGATCAATAGTCACAATGAAGGGTCAGGATTGATCGACAGACATGGGGGATTCCACAACTTGAAATTTCATACTCGGTTGGACGAGGGAATATTGTAGAAAGGTTAATGTGCCCACAATTAGACGGTATCGATAAAGGGTAATCATGGATTGATGGTTGAGGTCTGAAGAAGCGTGGATGACGGATGTGAAATATGCCCACATCAAAGGGTTAAGAAGGTCTCAAGACCGTAGGTATCACATCTATGGAATATATGATAGTAGAGGGGATGTTCTCACAGATGATTTGCCTCCCAGCATATTAATAGATCCGTAGATGCCATTTGTAGCATGCGTATAGGAGAAATCATCCCTGTGGTAGTGCTATATCACCTAACGGCAGGAATCCTTCATGTGGTGTGGCATGTGGAAGTAGGGAAGCAGCAAGTGAATCCGCTCTTCACATGCAGCAAGGCAAGCGCAGCAAGGAAGATCATTCTGTTTCCTACATCACGGGAGTGAGGGAGTGTGAGAATGTCCATTCCATATGCTTTGTAGCATGAGGTCGACCATACAGGGTGATGCTCGAGAATCTTTCCCGAAGCAAATAGCGAAGTTCCACAGCCGATAAAGCGACATGACTAGATCTCCAGTAGGTAAAGGATCACTTGGCTCATGCCCTCACACATGTCAATACCAAGATACTCAATGACAAAATTTACAGGAATGCTAACTGGTCATTGCAGATTCCAGTCTCTCAGTCCTATATATAACACCATATTCCGAAGCCTTTGTGATACCGGGAATCAACTAGCATACTTTTTAGATCTCGAATTCGCGTTTTGTTGCGAGTCCATAGAAGTTTGAGAAAATTGAAATAGAATTTTGGTTAAAAAATATTGTCTGTCTGGGTGTATTGATGATTGGTGAGTTAGTTTTTACACTTATCTGTTTCCTTTTTTTTCCATAGCAGGGATAGCACCAACCATCGAGGCGCAGAAGTGAAGAATTTTGAGAGATGCACTTGTCTTCAGATGGTCACACTCCAAGTTGCACATTTCCTGAACACTCAAATCCCATGAGTGTTTTTCCAAGAACCCCCGATACCATCGTTGCCTCCAAATCCTCTGCATAAGAAGACAGTCCCAGGCTGCGCTCTATGGGAGAAGTTGTTTAGGTTGGAGCATCAGGGGTCCAATGCTTGCATCTCCCTACTTGTGAACTCCACTTACCAAGGGTGGTGGGGGTGGTGGAGGCACTACATCATATTTCTTGTGGGATATCCCACCTCACAGAAGGTGAGGAGTACAATAATGAAAATTCACTGCAAAGGATTTCCTTTTCTAGAAGCAGTACAACTCTTCTTCCAGAACCCTCATCTAACATTGTTACTGGGAGAGGGAGGGGTTTTAGAGAAGGTTGAACAAGGAGGGGACACAAACTGCCCTGCCATTTTGTGTCCATGCAGAAAGGTGCCTTTGAGCATGGAGGAGACACAAAGGAAGGGGCAGAAAGACACTCCGCTGACTGAAAAAAACTGCTAGAGATTCCAAAACCCAGTCAATTGTGACTCGCATGAAAGTGACCAAAAGGAATCGTCCTCGAGATCTGCAGGGGTAGTAACAAAAACGTTGGGTTGTCACCCAGGCCGAGAATGCCCACTTATTCCATAATGTCTATTTATATTTTTAAATCATGGCAATAGTACTACACTCTAAACTGGTAGTGTCTTATTGTGACTGAAAACAGTTTCTAGGCCTTGTTTCGGGGATTAGTTTCAGGTATGAGATAATATAAATGTACTCCTGGTAGAGGGAGAAAAGGGGTTGGTTGGGAAAATTTCAAGGGACGAGGATCTCCATTGTAATTTGTTTCTGACTTTATGTGATATGAATACAATTGTAGAGGAATGCTAATTTTTCATGGTAGAGATTCATGTGTCGTCTTTTCTTTCAATAGGTAACTTCCTTATGTGAATGTTTATCATGTTTTTCATTCCTGTTTGTTATTTGGTTTCATGTTTAAACAATAATGTATAAGGGCCATAATTCATCCTATATGCTCTCAGACCTTTGCTTCAAATGTTTTTAAATAATTTCTTCTAAATTCACGCAAAATTCATCTTGTAAATCCTCTTCGTGATGGGTCGTTTCCTCTCATCCACTAGTCACCTTCTAAATATCTCCTGATTGAAAGATGGATAGTTACCTTGCCTCTGTCTATAAATTTCCATGATTCTTTACCTCATGTAACACGTTCCATACCTAAACTATCAACCCCATTTCCTAATGGTTCCCCTCTCTGATCGTTCCACCGAACAGTATAACAACACACCCATTCCACTCAGGAATTTGACCTCCTAATAGTTCTTGATTGAATATCCTGTGTGAGAAGACTTGGTAAGTAGTGAGAGATCTCTCTATGACTGTGTTGGGTTAGAAGTACAGTCTAAAAAGGTTTTTCTATTTCCTGGAAGTGAGACTTCACAACCTTTGGTTCAGTTCCAGTGCTAACAAACTGGCGCCGCTGTCGAGGTCGAGATTGAAGATCATCCCTGGGTATGAACGGCATAATTTCAGATTTGATTGTTGATGGTGAAAAACAATCAAACATCAAGAAGGTTGTGCACTTTTCACTTGGTGACTCCACTATTAAAGTATCTATAGTTTAGTGACTTCACTGGTGGTATAACCCAGAAATCAAGTGTTCAAAAGAACTGATAGACTCTGTTGGGAAAATGAAATCGTTGTGAAGCCTAAAAATGTATGGTGAAAGGATAAGATACTTGAGTTTCTATTTCTTCCAATATACCTTATCTTTCCTTGTAATTTTGTTGTTATATTTTCCTAAACTTATCAAAACAACCTTCAATGGTTCATTTCACTCGAAAGAGAACCATGAATTTATTCCTGTATATCCTTCTTTATGAACTTAAATCATTGCATTGTCTTATACATTTGATTCTGACCAAGATCTTTCATTTGAAACTCATGACATTAAAGGTCACCCCTATGAACCTCATGAAACCTCGGTTGGTAACATATCTATCTCACCTAACCTGGTCTCTCCCAGTATTCCAAGCCAGTACAAGCCACTCCACTTACCTCCTATCCTCCATGATTTTTGTTCGAAGCATTACAAGTACTTCCCCAAATTTGATGGAGAATCCAAAGACATCACTGCTGAGAAACATTTACAAGATTTTGAACATTTCTTTGACCTTTTTGAAATAGAACATGATGATGTTTTCATGAGGGCTTTTCCCTAGTGCTTGCAAGGAGATGCCAAAGAATAGTTTAAACACTTGTAGCCTAAGTCCATCAGTACCTAGGAAGAGTTTTCTTGCACCTTTTTGAAATTTTGGGGTAGGAGAAGGCCACTAGACAAAATACTTTCAAAGTTTTATTCCCTAAAGAAGTAGTAGGGTGAAGCCATGTCCAGTTTTGATAGAATATTTGCAATATTTTATTATAACATGCCGAAGGAAGTCCAACCTCTTCAAAATGATGCTAAAATCTATTATGCAACTACCTTTCCTCCTGAACTGCCATTACTTATTTTGGAAAGAAAATCAACCACTCTGCAGCATATGTTTGCCGATTATTTAGAAGTTGAAGAAAACCTTAAGATGTCCCAAAAATTGTCAAGTTAAAATAGTGGTGGTGAAATAAAAGATACATTAAAATTGGTTGGGACACATAACCGAAAGGGGATAGTCCATGTTCATATAAATATTTCCCTTACTAAACAAGAGGAGGGTCAACCTAATGATATGGAAGCAAGTGGTTCTACTATTTTATTTTTTGAAAGTTGTAGTCTGCTTAATACCAATTTTGTTAAGGATTATTTTAAAAAGGATTTTAGTACACCCGTGTATGATGAGTATGAGGAGGAATACCTAGAGGGTATACCAAAAGATCCAGCTATAGAACCGTGGTTTGCTACTGGAGAGAATCAAGCTGGAATCCCAAGTCAAAGGGATGAGATAGAAAAACATAATAAGTGTGCTGAACGTGACACTCTACCTTTGTGTTATTCTTCATTTAAGCTAATAAGGAACATACTTAAGGCCTCTAAGCTGAAATATAAGTTGGAGGATATGGTACATTTCATAGAATTGTTTGGAATAGAAAACGATAAGAATGAACAGTCATGTTGTCCCTTTCAGCTTATAGAGACATCAGGAGTTTGTGATGAGGCATTGGGTCATAAAGAAGGAGGTAAAGGTTCTAAAATAAATATCTTTTTCAACTTTTCACCTTTAGGAATATCATCCCATAAAGAAGGATTGTGCTTGCTCGATTTAGTTGAAGAAAAAGATGATATCTATGCTGAGGCATATAAGGAAGGTGAGGTTATAGATTTAGAAGTTTTGAAGGAAAGGGTGGATATTTCATTTGAAAATAGTTGGGAATCCCTTTCAAATATCTTTCAAATATCAATCTGACAGCTCACCAGAGGACTAGCGTTTCGGACAACTTTACCATGATAAACAGAAGGAAGAATATGCTAGAAGTTTCTGCGCTTTCTATGACCCCATAGAAGAATACATCGAGGGGATGTGAAATGGTAATGACTGGTTATATCTCTACCTTAAAGATCAATTTATTTGTTATAACCTTCTTCCATTATGCATTTCATATATGTTATTAATCAAGCATGAAAAGGAAACAAAATTATTGGATAAGTTGGTTGATTGGCTTCATTGGAAGTCAAAGTTCACTTGATTTGGCATGTATGCTCAGTTAGGTAGAGAAGGTAACTACAGATAAGCTCGATATCTATCGATCATTTCCTTTAGTACTATTTTTTTTTTTCATTTTAAGTTGGAAGTACATGTTTGCAGTCACAGGTGTTCTCAGTTTCAAAGTATGGTTAAGGGCATAGTTTGCAACTTGACATAAATTTGTTATAGCAGTATCTCAAAGAATGTTGAGGGTTTTGAAGAAGGATTAGGGGCATCGCAATGGATTTGGCACTTGGTATACAAGGTTATTTTCTACCTCACTGGGAGGATAGCATCCCTCGTGGAGACAACTATTAGCTCTATGTTTCAAATTTTGAGTTATGGGATTGGAAGGATTTGAAAAGGATCGTGTTCAATGAATAATTATACAAATTCATATCAGGTTATCAAATCATCAGCTTCTATCAGCTAAGACCATTAGATGGATAAGGGATATCGATCTATGGTGGTAGATATTTTGAATGGTCAAGACATGCAACAATGAAAATGAGATAAAAGGGCGTCATGGATCAATGATCTAGATTCATAATGGAGAAGATAACTGATAGAGTGCAGTTCCACTGCCTGAATATGCGAGGAAATATTTAAATTTTGTATTCGCAAATTTTGTTAAAGATGATAAATGATGAAAGGTCTATATCAAGGCGAAGCCCGATCGATGGCCTCAGGAGATTTCGCTGAGCAAACATGTGCGGAAGAAGGAGATTTTTTAATCGTGAAATGAATTAAAGGACGGAGATATCTGACGGTGGAGACAAGAGTTGGTGCAGATCCACGGTCATGGATAACTTCGCAATTTGAACTAGCACGGATAAAGTCATGATTCTGAAGCGTAAAAAGGGGTATTGGCTACAGAGATCAACGGTCACGATGAAGGGTCAATATTTATCAATAGATGTGGGGGATTTCGCAACTTGAAATTGCATGCTCGGTTATACAAGGAAATATTGGAGAAAGGTTAATGTGCCCATGATTGGATGATCCTGATATAGCATGATCATGAATCGATGGGTGAGGTCTAAATAAGGTTTGGACGATGGATGCGAAAGATGCCCAAATCGAAGGGTTGAGAAGGTCTCCAGGACATAGGTATCACATCCATGGAAGATATGACAGTAGAGGGGACATTTTCTCACATGATTTTCCTCCCAGCAGATTAATAGATTCCCCAAATGCCATTTGTATCATGCTTATAAGAGAAATCATCACTGTCAGAGTGCCTTATCACCTAAAGGAAGGCATCCTTCTTGTGGTGTGGCATGTGGACTCTAGGGAAACAGCTGATGAATCCACTCTTCACATGGAGAAAGGAAATCGCAACAAGGGAGATAATTCTATTTCCTATGTCACGGGAGTGAGGGAGTGTGAGAACGTCCATTCCATATACTTTATAGCATGAGGTCGACCATACAGTATGACACTCAAGAATATTTCCCTCAATAAATAGTTAAGTGTTGCAATCGATAAAGAGACATGACTAGATCTCTAGTAGGTAAAGGATCACTCAGCTCATGCCCTCAAACATGTCAATACCAAGACACTCGATGATGGAATGTGAAGGAATGTTGACCGGTCATTGTAGAGTCTATTTTCTAAGTCCTATATATAACACCATCTTATGAATCCTTTGTAATATAGGGAATTAGCTAGCATACTTTTTAGATCCAGAAGTATTGTTTTGTTGTGAGTCCATAGAAGTTCGAGAAGCTGGCAATGGAAATTTGGTTTGAAAACGTTGTTTGTATGGGTGTATTGATGGTTGGTGAGTTCGTTTCTACACTTATCCATTGCCTCAGTTTTCCATACCAAGGATAGAATCAATCATCAGGGTGCAGACATGAATAATTTTAAGAGATACAGCCATCTTCGGATGGCCACACCCCCAATTGTACATTCCCTAGACACTCACATCCCGTGAGTGTTTTTCCAGGAACCCTTGATACCATTGCTGCCTCCAAAACCTTCACACAAGAAGACAGTCCCATGTTGTGCTCTGTGGAAGCATTTGTTTGGGTTGGAGCACCACGGGTCCAATGCCTGCACTGCCCTATTTGTGAAGTCCACTTACCAAGGGTGGTGGGGGTGGTGGAGGTACACTCCATCGTATTTCCTGTGGGAGAGCCCACCTCATGGAAGGTGAGGAGTAGAAGAATGAAAATCCATTGCAAAGGCTTTCCTTTTCCGGAATCAATATGAATCTTCTTTAAACCCCCCGTCTAACAGTATTACTCAGACATGGAGGGGCTGCAGAGAAGGTTGAGTAAGGAGGGGACACAGACTACCTTGCCAGTTTGCATCCATGCAGAAAGGTGAATTTGAGCACAAAGGAGACCCAAAGGAAGGGGTATAAATACTCTCTTCTGACTCGACAAACTGGCCGAAGATTCCAAAATCCAGTCAATGGTGACTCGCCTGAAAGCGACCAGAAGGCATCATCCTCGAGGTCTACAGGCGCAGTAACAGAAATGTTGGGTTTTCACCCAGGTCGAGCATACCCACTTATTCCATAATGTTTTCTTATATTTGTAAATCATGGCAATAGTACCACGCTCTAAATTTTTAGTGTTTGATTGTGACTGAAAACATTTTCGAGGCCTTGTTTCGAGGATTAGCCTCAGGTCTGAGATGATATAAATGTACTCCTGGTAGAGGGAGAAAAGGGGTTGTTTGGGAAAATTTCAACGGTCGAGGCTCTCCATTGTAATATGTTTCTGACTTTCCGTGATATGAATAAAATTGTAGAGGAATGATAATTTTTCATGGTAGAGATTCCTGCGTCATCTTTTCTTTCAATATGTAACTTCCTTACGTGAATGTTTATCTTGTTTTTCATTCCAGTTTGTTATTTTCTTTCATGTTTGAATAGTGGTGTATAAGGGATAGAATTCATCCTGTATGCTCTCGACGCTTTGTTTTAAACATTTTTTAACAATTTCTTCTAAAGTCACACATAATTCATCCTGTAAATACTCTACGTGATGGGTTGTTTCCCCTCATCCACTGATCACTTGTTAAATATCTCTTGATTGAAAGATGGATGGTTACCTTACATCTGTCTATAAATCTCCACAATTCTTTACCTCCTATAACACATTCCATACCTAGACTATCAACTCCATTGCCTAATGTTTCCCCACTCTGATCATCCCACCGAACAGTATAACAACACACCCATTCCAATCAGGAATCTGACCTCCTGACCATTCTCGATTGAATATCCTGCATGAGAAAACTTGGTAAGTAGCGAGAGATCCCTCTCTGACTGTGTTGGTTCAGAAGTACAGTATAAAGCGGTTTTGTTGTTGCTCAAGAGCGACCCTTCACAACCTTTGGTTCAAATCCAGTGCTAACACCTGGTGAACGACCAAATGTTCCCACACCAAGCACCCACAAACTAGCAGCAAACGGAGGATCCAAGGCTGCCCCGCTGTAGGTTAGCTGTTGGGAATGTCAAGGTCCCAATTATTCAATATATTTCCCAAACAAGAAAAATTGAGTCCTACACAATTTACAAGAAGACCCAATAGTAGAATATATGGCTAGTACACCTACGATCTATGCAACACTCAACAGATGAAAACAATACCATCAGGACACTGTGGTAGAAATAGAATGTAAGGTTTCGAACGCATCTATTTAAATTTTAATTTTTCCTAGTGCCTTTCGAAGCTATGATTCCCCCAAGGTTGTTGACACATGTAAACTAAAGAAAGAGAAACATGAGAAACCATGGCTGGTACAACTAACCACTGGTACAAAAAGAAAGGTTTTAGAACTAGTAAAAGAATGTGAGATATACATGAACAATTTTCCAACTAAGGAAGAACTAAATATCTTACCCTTAGGATTGCATGACGTACTTATAGGCATGTACTGGTTCAAATAGTACCATGTCATGCTTGACTATTTAAAGAAGTCAATATTATGCATAGACAAGTAAGGGAATCAAAGAAATATTCAAGGCATACCCAAGAGTGTTTCTGTTAGACATATATACTCCTTAGAGGAAAATAAATGCATGAGGAAGGGCTGCAAACATTTTATAGTTAACATTGAGGATGTAGAAGTCGAGAGAGAATAACAAATGGAATGCTTTCCGGTTCTTGTAGAATACAAAGATGTATTTCACGAGGAAATACCGGGATTACCACCCAAGTGGGACTTATAATTTTCCATAGAATTAACAGCAATATCAGTACTGCCTTCAAAATACCCATATCGCATTAGTGCACCAGAGTTGGTGGAGCTCAAGTTACAGTTACAAGAATTGATAACTAAGGGTTATATCTGACCTAGTGTGTCTCCTCAGGGAGAAACTATACTATCCGTAAAGAAAACATATGGTATAATGTGAATGTGCATCAATTACTGACATCTCAACAAGATTACAATAAAAAACTGTTATCCACTCCCTAGGATCGATGACTTGTTCGATAAAGTCAGAGGAGCAAAGATATTTTCGAAGATCGACTTGCGATACAGATACCACCAAGTAAGGATATGTAATGAAGATATACAAAAAACATTCTTCTGGACTCAATATGGCCATTATGAGTTCGTGGTAATGCCTTTTTGGCTAACCAGTGCACCAACCAATTTTATGTGGACGATGAACAATATCTTTAGTGAATACCTGGATAAGTTTGTATTGGTATTTATAGACGATATACTAATTTACTCAAAGAGTAAGCAAGAACATCAATAACACCTCCAAATAGTATTACGAGTGTTATGGGAACACCAAATTTACTCCAAGTCTAGCAAGTGTGATTTTTAAAAACCACAAATACAATAGTCATTGACCTTGGAAAGATTAAATCCATTTAGAAATGGCCTACCCCTACTTGTGTGATAGAAATTAGGTAATTTCTGCAACTAGCGGGTTACTATCGAAAGTTCATTGAGAAATTTTCAAGGATTGCTTGTCCCATGAATGTCTTACTAAAGAAGGAAAGCAAATTCCTATGGAAGACAAAGTGCGAAGAAAGCTTCCAAAAGCTAAGACAACTCTTGAATATTGCACCTATACTATAAATTGCGGATCCCGATGGGGATTCCGTTATTTGAACATAGGCGAGAAAGAAAAAACTTGGTGGAGTCCTCATGCAAAAATACTATGCAATCAGTTACAAATCATAGAAATTAAAAGAAAAAAACAAAACTATCCCATACACGATCTTGAGCTAGAGTCCATCATCAATGCCTTGAATATGTGGAGGCACTACTTCATGGGGAAGATGTTTCTCATAAAGACAAACAACATGAGTCTAATGTATTTGCTCAACCAACTAGATTTAAATACTAGGAAGGCCATATAGTTGGGTTTCCTTAGGGAGTACCACTTCGAATTAAAGCATATAAAATGAAAGGAAAACAAAATCATTGATGCTTTAAGTTGATGAGCTCATATGTTGTATGAGGTAACTTGGAGACAAACCGTTCCATACTTGCACGATAGGATTAGAACGACAAGCAGGGTTGACCGTTTCTATTTTGAGGTCCTTAAAAAGGTTCAGGAGGATAGTTTATTCAAAAAAAGAGAAGGAATATAAGGTAGAGGATTCAGGATTATTGTGTTTTAAAGAGAGACTCTATGTCTGGAATGGAGGAGACATTAGGTCCAACATTCTAATACAATTTCATTGAAATCCCTACTCGAGGCACCTGAGATATCAAAAGATGATATCGACAGTGAAGAAACGCTTTTTCTAGCCTAAGTTAAAGGCTGGAATAGAACTATTCATCGCAAAAAGCGAAGAGTTCCAACTCATGAAAGTAGAGCACCAACATCCTTCAAGGTTTCTACAACAGTTACCCATTTAATAATGGAAATGGGAGGTTATCGGTATGGATTTCATTATGGGATTACCAAAGAGAAAGAAACATAACGATTCCATATTTGTAGTAGTCGATAAGTTTTCCAAAGCGACACACTTTATTTCAGTAAATCCAACTTACAAAGCAATTCACATTGCTGACATTTTCCTAAAATAAATATTTTTATTGCATGGGATACCCACAGCAATCATCTCGAATTGAGATACAAAATTTACCAGTAACTTCTGGAGATCTTTATTCTCTGGCTTAGAGACAAATATATTTCAGTACCGCTGACCACCCACAGACAGATGGATAGACGGGACAAGTAAATCAAATTTTGGAGGACATGCTTAGAAGGTACGTAATGAAGAATCCCACAAATTGGGAGGATTACTTACACCTCACAGAGTTTGCATACAAACATTGGGTACCAGACCTTTGCCAAAATGAGTCCCTTCGAGGCACTCTATAACAGAAAGTGTAGTACACCGGTGACTTGGGATAGCCCAGTGGACTGAATCATGCTAGGGATAGACTTTCTAAAATACCTAGAATAGTTAGTCACCAAGGTGCAGTAGAATCTAAAAGAAGCACAAGACCACCATAAATGTTATGCAGATAGAAAGGGAAAAGATAAATATTTCCAAGTCGGTGAATATGCTTATTTAAAAGTAAAGGAAAAAATAAACACATTGATCCTGGGGAGGTGTAGAAATTTGGTACCAAGATTTTGTGGACCCTTTGAGATACTGACCAAGAAAGGGCGAGTGGCGTATGAATTAGCTTTACCTTCTCAAGTAAAATGTCATAGTGTTTTTCACACCTCTTTATTAAAAAAAATGTCTATGATACTAAACATATAATTGATTGGTCCTTGCTACAAGTGGCACCTGAAGGGGATTTTATGCCAGATACCCTTCACATTTTGGACAAGAGGGAAGTACAACTCGGAAAGGGCACTATTGTCGAGCTAAAAGCACAATAGAAGCACTTTGGGGCCGATGAGGCCACATGGGAGAATGAAACCACCATGAAAGAGGCTTACTTTTCCTTGTTTCATGATTTCATTTCTAGTCCGTAGGGAACCTAGAATGTGTTATTCTAAGAGGAGAGGGATAATATCCTGAAATTTTATCTTAATTATATTGGACATGATCCTCACTGCACAGGGTATTTTTTAGTGGCGAACTATACTCAAAGGGTGAATTTTAAGCATATTTTTTCATTGTCGGTGAATATTTTATAATGTTTAATTATATTATATTATATTCACCTGTCTTTTTGGTGTTACAAAAAATATGGAATCATATCGCCTATTTTCAAGCGAAGGGACAAATTTTCACAATCACTACAGACAATAATTCTTTATTCCTGCTAATTATTTTTAGCATGATTTAAGGTATGTGGTTTTCATATTTTAATAGTCTAATTGTGAATTTTGATTGTTTGTGTTCGTTTAAAAAATAGATAGTAACCGTAGTTTTGTGTGAAATAAATATATAAATGTTATACTTTTTCACCATTAGTGAATTCTATATGCATTCTATATGCATTGCATGGGGTTGGAAAACCATTTTTTTTAATTCAATATCAAATCTACACCCCTTTTTTATGAAAACCCTAAAAGGTACTCCTTTTAGTTTATTTTGTTGAGCTTGATCCCCTCCTGAAAAATGGTGACTTTAATCCTATGGATTTAATGAAAATAGGCCCTTCCAATTGAATGGTGAATGGAACCTCTTACTCCATCTGAAATTACTCCTGTATTCTTGCTCCATCTGAATGTCCTCATCTATGTCCATGGTGATGTAGTACTATTTTAGGAAGGAAGAGAATCCGAAATATGGGTTCTAGAATCTCTAGATGTAAAATTGTAATCCTGATTCCCTAAAGATCCAAATGAATATGATATTGATAAAATGGGAAATAATTTAGATAATGAGTTTTTCTCCATTAATGGGTCTCCCTTCGCACCTGCGATAGTTTCATCTCTCCTTGCTTCCAATATTATACTCCTGGCATTAAGTCCATCAACATACTCGCTAAATCCTTCAGTTTCCAAATCTAAGCCCATGCATTGCAGTCCTGTGTCATCCATACACTTTAAAATCCATATTATTTATGTGTTTTGTACTATTTCTAGCTCCAATGGCACCTGAGTTTTCTGATTTAAAACTATCATGCACAACCCTAGCCATCCCATATTCCATTCTAGGACATATTTGGCACGTCGTGGTAGGGAAAAAGTGGTTTTCTAAATACACAATATTGGTTCTATCAATGCAGTTAATATGGAATGCATGGATGCATTTGGAAAGAATCCTGAGAGCCTCATTCTCTTGAAACGCAACCAGACAAACTGCACACTCCATGTTGTCTATGAGCTTCTCTGCTTTAGTGAATCTACACAGAGGATTGGATCTAATCACAGCTTCATCCAGGCGATGTGATTGAGTAATTATCTACCAGCCTTTTGGGTCTTGGAATCCTTTCAGTGAATAACCATCGACTTTTAGATTCTCTTAAGAGTCCAAACTCCTACGCCTCCTCTTGAAAAAATGTCTCCATCAAGAAGCTTTGCAATACTTAGCAAAAACCTTGTAGTAAATTACTACCAATAAAGTGTTTCCTAGAACTACAACAATGCCTTTGATGGCAGAACTGATGTTGGTGTTGGTGTAGTTGTGCTTGGTAGGTCCTTTACTTATGAATGGTGTAATTATGCTTGGTGGGTCCTTTACTTATGGCTGCATCTAGTGAGGCTCCCATCCAAACTCATATCTATATTGTCAAATCTGTGAACCAATGGACGGGTGATTCTTGTAATTTCCTATATATTGTTTGTTGTGCTATTATTTCGCATGTCATTTCCCCTAGAAAGAAACAAGGAGAAATCCCTTCCTGTCCGACGACACCCTGAGCCTAGAAAATATCCAATCCCCCTTCTTCACCCCAGAGAGCAAATACATCCAGTCGATAATTTCTTTTCCTATGCTATTCCTCTCTAGGTATGCGTAGCTCAATCCTCACTAAGCCTATAGAAAAATGGGTCTCTTTTCCATGGATACCTGCTAAAATTTCCCTTGGACGAAATTGCTCTCGAGGCAAGCTCATGGCAAATTTATTTAACCGATCTACTTCAAACCTAAATTTATTGAAAATATATAGATGTAATTAGTAACTATGTTCGTGGAGAACGAAGGATAATAAACCCACTGCAAAATCATAAATAATGCCACTACAAGTTCAGAGTAAATTGGTATAAATACACACAATTGATGAGAAAACTACAAATCATGTTAGAGAAAGCGTATTCATGGTGTGCTAAGCTCTACAAATTGATGGAATAGCATACCCATTAGGAAAATAGACTCCATGGGCACAATTTTCATGTGTTTTTGAGCTAGTTAACTTAAAAACAACACATTCTAAACTTCGAAATCCAACTGATATTGAATATATTGAATCGCACACGCCGAGCCCCGAGAATGCCAAATTTTATGGATTTCAAAATTGATTTGAGCGATGTGATCCAATTCAAATTGTCGAATATGGATGGTTCCCATTCAATGCAAGGCATGCATAATAAATATAATAAACTACCTAAAAAGATTTTTACTCTACCTTTAGGGTATAATATTATCCTTTGGGAGTGATAGAACTAACTCTCTCTATTCCAATCTATGTATGGGTCATCCTTTATAAGAACGTGAATCTCGAATAATTTGCACGTATTTGGAAAGAGGAGAATGATGCCTAATCTTATTAAATGCATGTAGGTTTTTTTTATTATTATTCCCGCTCGATAAAACTAGGAACGGTTCTACGCAGAGGCTCTACGGTTCGAGTCGTATATGTACATTCCACTATGTTTACTCTTAATCCCTCATAGTCCCGACCCTAAAGAGTTGATATGATTTAAGTTTTTTTATTCTAAAAACCCTATATTAAAAACAAACTTGAACCTTAACACAGTAATTTCCAAATTGTAACTACAATAGAGAATTTCCAAAAATTATTTTGTTTGGCTGTCAACATAAAAGAAATCAAAATACAATAAAAACACATAAAACAACAGTTGGAAGATTAAACCTTGGAAGAGACACAACTAGCATTGAATTTAAGAAAAGCAACAAATCAAAGATTAAACGTTGGAAAGGACGCAACTAGCATTGAATTTTCCTATGTTCCCGCTGCCACCTATATTAAATAATGAATATCATCCATCTCAGCCTTAAATAACTCTTATGTCATGTATTTCTTTAATGTTGGTTTGTTTGTGGTGTACAGAGGCACTTGTTGTTTGTTTTTTATGATGCTTCATATAATTCATGTCATGTATTTCTTTAATGTTGATTTGTTTGTGGCGTACAAAGGAAATTTTTTTTTTAATTCATAATTTGGAATGGAAAAAAATATAAATAAATTGGGTAGATCTTTAGCCCTCGGAATTTCTTGAATTGAAGAAAGGAACTACTCAGATATTGGAACTACTTGGTTCAATAATTCCTTACAAAACATAGTGATTGAACAATTCAAAGAGCAAAAAATCTATCTATATTCTTTGATATATTGATTAACAAGGAAGATATATTATTTTATAGCTTGATTTATTGATTAACAAGGGAGATATATTATTTTATAGCTTGATAACGCGGGTAGGGACCGTGGACCAGGGCATGGTAGGAACTGGGCATATACGGTTATTTTTCATAGCTGGATACCCTTACACCTCTATATGGTTAAATAGAATATCCTTTTTCGTTCAAAGAGTATTCAAAGAAAAGTTCTGAATTCGAACTTAAACACCACACGAAACCATAAAACAAAAAGACTTGTAGTTTCTAAGTGCGCGCAACTCCAAATTTGGTTCAGCCTTTAACTATAGGAAGTTTAGCAATCAAAATGGTAGTTAAAGGATGGTGGTTCTTCTTAGGAGACACGGGTGGTGTGCTTTTAGAATTATTTAATAGATTTCATGGATCGAGTGTAGGATTCATCCTTCCTAGAGTTTTATTACTAAAGTTGTGCTTGTTCAAAATTATTTGAAAAAACATAGATTGTTTTTATTATTTTTTTAAATCTGTTGGTTCTTACCTAAATGAAATTTTGTTTAAAAAGAAGATAGGAATTTATATTTTAATTTTTTCAAAACCTAATTGAAAGAAAAAGAAAAAGACAAGGGATTTATGTTTTAAATTTTTTTGGACTAGAGTATACAATATAAATGAGAGTTAAAATCTTCTTCTAGACTAGTGATACATTATACTCCAATGCTCATCAATACAGTGTATCCAAATTTTTATTAGATTGGTTTTCTAGGAGTCGGCATTGATAACATACAATTATAACTCCCATTGAAATTGAGTGAATTCGATTCAAATGGCAATGGAGGTATGATTATTGACAGTTGTACCACCTACACTCGCTTCTCAGGAACACTCTACAAGGAATTCCTTAGCATTTTAGAAGAAATAATTATGTATCCCAGATCTTGATTGTATGAGAAACTTACTTATTTTGAACTCTCTGTTATCTTGTCCCTATTTCACAAAAGTATCAGGCATTCCCGGCCATAAACTATTATTTCAAAAACAATGATACACTTATTTTACCTTCTGAAAATAAATTCTATGCCTTCTCTGTTGCGCCTGGAAATGGGGATGATGCTCCTGAAGTTCATCTTCTTATGCTTCAAAGTTCTGAGGACGTGCATTACTATGGGTCTGCAGCAATCCTTGGAAGTTTTCAACAGCAAAACTTCCAACTTGTTTATGACATGGAGAAGTCAAGAATTGGGTTTGAGGCCAAGGATTGTGCTGCTTATTCTCATTATCAGAATCACAGTAACAATTATAGCTAAACTACTTGTTTTCTCCATCATAAACAACTGCTTCTCCGATGTATGTCGAGGGATATAGCAATATGACATCATATATGTCGTGTTTAAATGTTCTCTGGAAAACAGTTATTTTACTATGTGGAGTTGTATTTTTTTTCTTTTCATGTTATAGGGATGACATATCTTAAAATGTTAATATGTGAGAAAATTATTTTATTTTTGTTTTACCAATAACTACTGTAAATTTCTTTCTTAAATAGAATTAAATTATATCCCTTATTAAAAATGTTGAAAACTTTTTATTTTTAAATATAATTTTTCACACTAAAATATTATCATATTATATATAAATAGTACAATTATTTAACTAGTGGCAAACTCATATCAATAGATTACAAGTTAAGTTATCTATTGTCTATGCTATAAGTTATGTGTTATCATGGTCTTCTTCTAGTTAAACAAGTTGTTAGGTCGATAGGCATTAATGAAGCGGATTTATTTGAGATTTGGGGTAGACCACGACTTATACTTTTTCATCTACAAACAAGGATGTGAATAAAGAATTAGAAAAAGTATATATATATATAGTAGCTATGTATGGATAACAAATAGCTAATTAATGAATAAACAACCATTTATGTGAGACAAAAAAAATAAAAATAAAAAGTGATAGTTGATAAATGGATCATAGGAAGAATGCTCGTAAGATAAACTTGTAACGAAATGAAGTTTAATTATTAAAAACCTTTAAGTTTTTATAGAGTTTTTAGTTTTTTTATTACAGTTACATGAAACATTTTAATGAATATATTGATAATGTTTTTCTTAAATGTGTAGGAATCAATTTTTTTTACCTAATTATGATATTACTCTAACAATATTTTATATTTAACCTATTGTGCAGGGAATACTTTCAATGGAAAGCAAAGAGAAAAGAAATACAATGACTTCAAAAAAAACTTATTTTCATATTTCGATAGGGTGCAAAAACATGATTAATCTAGGGAGAGAAATGAAATTGAAGAGGAAAATGGCCGAGTTGGTCTTTTTTATTCTTCTAGACATAAAGTGGTTGATATGTTAAGTACATATGTACAAGAGAATTCCATTGAAAATGAAGTAAATTTGACTAGTGATGTTGACGGGTTGGTTGATTTAACTAAAGAAGTTGAAAAATTGAGATGACCTAATAAACATAGGAGAGGTATTTGGGGTTCTGGAAGGTCATTTCAATTAGAGTGGACTTCTACATTTCCATTCGTGGATCCTGTGACTTGTGAAAATGGTGATGTGATTGAAGTAAAATGTGCGATTTGTAGTTGGAGATATGGTAGAGATGTCAAAATGTAGTTGAAGAAGGATACCATTGAGAAGCATTGTGGAAAAATTTATTACAAGGAGAATATTAATGGAAAAGTGGAAAACAAGTCAAGGTGGAAGAATGCAAAAGAATGTAAGCATGTTGAGAATTCTGAAATGTATGAAAAAAGCATTAGTAATGATCATAGTAAGAAAATGAAGGGATCACTTTATAGCTTATGTCAAGGAAAAGGTATCAACATAAATGAAATCTAAAATAGTAGAAATGAACCCCATTATCAATTATATAAAACTTGGAAGGCCAATGAAAGATTATATCCATTATAAGGATTTCTTAAAATTCCTTTCAATACCTAAGTTTCCTTCATCACATTGGTCTATTAATAGTGGATGGGTGTTTTTAAAACATATGGATGAAGTAGTTAGGCAAGACTTGGGACAAAGCATAAATAATTCTGGTTTCTTTCCTTATCATTAAATGAAGTAACTGCAACAAAAACTAGTTCATGGATTTTAATGAATGTTTACACAGTAAAAAATTATGTGATAAACGTGCATTTTTTTACTTCGAGTAAAATGAAGGAGAGTGCTAGTGCAGAAAATTTATATAATATTGTGATGAATACTTTATGTGATATTAGTGGATTGGATAGAGTCAACATTTCTATAAAGTTGGTTTGTTTTGGAGCAGGTGCATCTGTAATGCAAGGAAATCGTAATGGTCTTTCTGTTCGATTACAAGAAAGCGTTGCACCTTATATGACTGTTATACATTGCATGGCACATCGAACAAATTTGGCTTTCAAAATTCTTAGCAAGGAAATATTGGTTAACAAAGTAGATATACTTGTGTATTATTTGCATGGTTTTTTTTGTAGAAGTTTAAAGAAGGTTATAGAATTCAAAAAGTTTGCAGATGATTTGATGAGTGGTAAGAAGATGCTAAAAAATGTTGAAACACGATGGATTTCACTATATGAACATGTTAAGCGTGTCTACAATGAATATATTTCTTTGGTTGGATGTATGGTTGAACATTGCTTTAGTGTGGATAAAGGCCACGTTCTTTTGCATCAATTAACAGATATGGAAACACTTTTGACATTATGTGGAATCCTTCCCTTGTTGCATCAGATGTATATGTTGATTAAATTGTGCAAACAAGAACATTATATTTAGTAGAGTATACAAAGGAAAGAAAAATGGCATGTGTACTTTTAGATAATTTATATTTAACTCCAATAGAATCCTTTGATGGCATTGATTTTACAAAATGGAAAGAGCTTATTCATCTTCAAAATCCTCAAAACATTTTGAAGCTTCATGAAAATAATTGTGTATGCATTTCAGTATGTGACAATTTGGTTCCTCTTCATATTCTTCAAGCTGGTTTTATTTTGAGGAAAAAACTTGCATTGTCATTATTGAAGTTTCACATTTATTATTAGGGGTAAATACCCCTAGCCGATAATAGACAAGCGCAAGAAGGGGATTGCTTGGTTATTCAAGTAACCAAGCAAACCCATATAGTCTAGTATAAGTGAAGGAAAATTAGATTAAGAAAGTTAATATTACATTGTAATTTGTAATCTATGATGTTGTGAATAAAAATATATAAATTTAAACAAGAGATTACTAGTTGTGGATTTAGTTATTTGTTGGTGGGTTCTTTGCCTTGGGAGGAGAGGCATTCCCACACTAATTTCTGTGCGTTTTCATGGAATGTCTCTTTTTGTTATCTTGAATTGAGTATATATGTATGTTATGATCTTGATAAATTGAGATAAGTTAGCTAATATTGTTGTGATACATTAGAGTAAATCCGATTATGACTAAAAACTAACCAACATTTACTTACAGTGTTTTTTGAATTGCATAATGTATAAATCTAGCATGGTTGGAATTAGAATGGATTAGCATATTTTGGTATAGTAAATCATTTCCAAGAGGAATAATAGTGTAGAAATTTATTTGCATTGGTTTCTTTCCAATATATACTCAATAGTCTATATTCTTGCCTCTTCTAAGCTTGATTTGATGTGTTTTCTTAGTATTCCTTATGGGTTTATATTTATGTCAATTGTAAGACATGTTGAACTTGAATTTATTTTGATCTCAAAACTATGATATCATGAAGTGGAATCACCTTCCATTGAAAATTTTCAAATTGGCTTACAATCATTTTTTTTGCTATTGTTTGTCTCCTCCTATATAATGACATTTGTTTTACTTCTTTCTATTTCTTTACTTTATAATCCTACATAGTTGAGCCTTTAATTATTTATTTTAGAGAGGTACTGTGATGTACTCAAAAAATTTAGGGTGTTTTCTCACCACACAAATTGAGTTAATTTAATAATATTGGAAATGGAACAATGTATGCAGTAGTGAAAAGAAGCAAGGTACATATGTATTTTTCAAGTTTCCAAGACTTTTTGTTTTTTAATTAAATTTTTAGTTATTAATTATCTGTAATTTTTTTCCTTATGGAGTAGTTATGGAGAACATGAATAATCATTTAATTGTTTTATGCCATTTTCATAATGAACTTCTAGCAAACATAAATTGTTATCTTTATCACTATTTATGTCTAAATTCACCAAGACAATGCGTGTCCATCAATTAGGAGTTATGTTGAAGTATTTTTTTAAATTTGCGTATTTGGTAATATTATTTTAGAAATAGACATGGGTGTCCAATCCTATCATCATATTTTTCCATTATTACATGCACGTGTATGGAAATAATAATAATAAAAATCACATAAGAGGTAAATTGTAAGAGGAATATGGATATTAGATAAACATTGATGACATTGAGATTGTGAATTTTCACCAAACACAAAAGCACATATCATAAATATTTCGTCTAATTACTTTTTTCAATAAGGGATTATTTGAAAAATAGGTATACTTATCCTTTAAAAAATGGAAAGGTCCGCCTACCTTAAAATAGACATTTAATATAATATTCGCCTCCCTTTAGATACTCTAGGATAAATATCACATCTTTAAAGTTTTCCTTGTTGCACATGATTTACTTTGATGTTATATTTATGTCTCTAGATTGGGCATATGCTCCATTGTACATGATTTATGTTGGTTATATAGATATATTTGGCATGAGCCCAATTCACATGTTTTATTCTTTTGAATTATGATTATATATTGGGCATAGGCTCTGTTGGATAAGAACTATTGCTGTTGTACTGGGCATAGGCCTCGATGTACTTGATTTATTTATTATGTGATTGGACACAAGCCCTAATATACTAAGATGATATTTTTGAGATGTCTTGTGTAGAAAACTTATATACATTATTGATTTCTATGATGTGTTGGGCATAATCCCTAGAGCACATGGGTTATGACAATATGTGTTGAGAGTAAGCTCTAGAGCACATAGTTAACCCTATCAAGTAAAGGATAAAATGTGTTGGGCATAATCCCTGGAGCACCTGGGCTATGAGACTATGTGTTGAGTGTACGCTCTAGAGCACATAAGTTACCCCATCAAGTAAAGGATGAAAGTGTTGGGCATAATCCCTGGAGCACTCTAGCATGATATTGAGCATAAGCTCTGGAGCATTGGATATTTGGCCATTGTATCCATAGGTGTACAAATGCATCCTAGTAATAGTGTTGAGAAAAAGGATATGGAATTGCACTAGTGTAATGCCTATTTGATAGTGTTGAGCATAAGCTATGAATAACACTAGGGGATATTTTAATTAAGGGTGTTTAGTTGGAAAGACTCTGAATAACACCAACCTTCATCATACTTATTTAATTTGATTAAATGAAATCACAATCTATTTATCATCAAGGATTGCAAGATAGTGCCACGAATACGAGGCAGTCCAGCATGAAAGGAATCTAGAGCTTCATATCCTAGTTGACCAACTAGACCCCACATGAGGCCTTGAAAAAATAATTAACATAAACTAAGGAAGCATTGAATAAACAATTATGTTATTAAGTGCATGGATAATAAAAGATAGATAAATTGAATAAGTAATTCTATATATATATACAAAGTTTTTTTTATAAATAAAGTTAAAATATATAAGTGATGTCTACATACATTTATGAGAATAATATATGTGTGTGTGTGTGTAAATAAAATAAAGATAAAAAAAGTTACTAACTAAAATTTTATATATATTATTTTATAAACTAAATATATAAATAAGAATTATTTTCTAAACTCAAGTAGGAACTAATAGAAAGTTCCTAGTTATAAAAAATTAATATATATTACATAAAAATCAAACTAAGAATTATTTTGAAGAAAATATTAAAATCTTGATTTAACTGAAGTTAACCAACTTTCCCTTTTCCAAAAGAATATCTATAAGATCAAAATCCAAGAGAACGATTGGGGGATCTAATCATTATTTCTAGATGGAATTGGAGAGACTTTCCAAACACCCAACACTTAGACAATACAGATCCTAACTTCTAAATAATAGCAGCATCATCCTTACAAGTTCTAGTTTTCTCTTGCATGTTGGAGCCATCTTGGGGGGATCCGATTAAGAACCATGAACGATTCTGGGTCAAGGTTGGGAGGAATGTGGCAGTTTTGAGGTCATCCGGTCAGGGTTGGAATTTGATGGGAAAAATGTTCGTGATAGGTTATTTTTCCCGTCAAATAAAGTTAAAAATTGTGATCAATTGTCTCACCTAACTAGTAAAAAATTTGCAAAAATGTATTTTTGATGTTTCATTATTTCTTTAAATCAGCATCAATTTTTATTTATAGTTATATTCCATCAACATATGTGTAGGTCTAGATGTTATTATCAAGTTACTACTAGTAACATTTAGAGTAGTAATTGTAAATATGTAATTAGAGTTAGTGGTTGTGTAATTACTTATAGTCTTCATACTATATATGAAGATTATATACATTTGTTATTTATTAACCAAGTTTGTAAATTGATTTGAAGCTCACAATTATTCAGAACCAAGTTGAAAATTATTCATAACCAAGTTTGTAAATTGATATTATTATATTTAGATCCTGACAAATTACATGAGTTACTAATTTAGAGTTTAAGCCTGAACAAAGTGATCTTCTTTCGAAAAACAATAATTTTTCTAAGTATATTGCGTTGTATCTCCATGTCGTCATCACTAAGTTGTATGGGCCCACTATTAAATCCCCAAAAAGCACTATAGGTCTAAAACATTGGAAAGGAGATTCCATGCTTGGAGAACAATCTAAGTGAAATCCACGGCTTCTCACTTTATTTTGGGAGTTTTTTATTAATTAAAGATAAATTATTTAATAAATTTTACATAGATGAAGGGTAATTTTTTGACCAACAATTTATATGATGGGAAAGGTTGGAGTTCAAAACATAAAAAAAAATAGTATGAAGGGTGAAAGTGAATTGAAATTCCAACCCTGCATCTAGTTACCATTCCACGGGTCACAGATAGAGTATTTCCTATTAATTTTATGTTGAAGTGTGTAGGGAGATAGAGCTATTACAAGCTAGGAATCTATAGGTAAGCATATTACTCGATATCATATTTTATTTATGTTTTTAAATATGTTTACAGATGAATATTACACTTCTCAAGATTTGTATTGAAAGCTACGTAAATCATCCTTCATCAACTTGAATCAATGTTTTTAAATGTTTTATGGTTTAGGATAGAATCTAAGGTTAATTTTTTATAACGATTGTGATAAATTATTTCCAAATCTTTTACAAATGTCTTAGGGTATAGACTATAATCTAGGATTTAGCCCTTAAAAAGTTTATGATAAACCATTTCAAAAACATCATGAACATGGTTTTTTTCACATAGAATCATCACACATAGAAATCATAGATATTAGAACACAACAACCACTGAAAATCAATAAATTATTAACCATTTAAAATAGGACAGATTCTTTCCAAGCGAAGATCGCTCCAGCAGAGCAAGCTCGTGCTGGAGATATGTATATTAAATCTAGATTATACACTTAGCACTAGTATAAATCATTACGCAGTGTTTTAAACATAGCTTAAAAATAAAACGATTACATGCCAACTTTAGACAAAAATAAGAATCGTTGGTCTTTTCATGACAGGTCGAAACCCTTCGAGTCCCAATTCTACTCCATTAAACGTTTCCAAAACTAACAGTATAACTCCGTAGACTATGCATAGAATTGGATGGAAGCCTGTCTAAACTTTTAAAACAAATAAATAAAAATACATAACAATTCTAGACAAGTAAAAAAGGGTATCGTGATATCCAACCAATCATCAAATCCCATAAAAGAAAGTTCCACACTTCGAGCATTGGCATGACAAAGCTTTAACGCAACATTAAAATTATATAGGAAAACTAAGTTAGGGATTTTCTTGTGCTTCTATTGAGAAGCAAAATAAACTAAATATTTTCCCACTCCAACAACAATTAAAAATGAAATTACCCACCATTCCATTGTTGGAAATGCTACTGCTAATGCATAGTGTCTCCACCCTCAAACAGAATGAATTTCTCACCAAAGAAACAACTTGCCCAAAATTTCGAAATGATAACGAATTGAGATATTTATAAATTAAAAATAAGATTCATACATTTCAACATAACCTTCTTAAATATTCCATAAAAATCATAGTGCAAACATAGACACCAAACAACGCAGAGATTATAAAACCCACTAATTACATCCTCATTTCACCCACCTAATCAACATCAAATCATTACAGAGTACATGGAATAGAATAATTATATAACTATGTATTTCCAACAATGGGTTTAGATAGGTTCCACCCATGGTCAAAATAAATTTACAAATTCATCAAATTCCTAAACAATCTCATAAACATTAAACCCCACAAAATTTTTGAGCACCATTTCCTTAAACACTAAACCCTACATAATTTCTAGAGCATTGTTACATTCGAAAAGCTATGAAAACCACAAACAATGTTTCTCGAAATTTCCCTTTCGAAAAGTAGAATAGCCAACCAGAGGTGAAGGCCACATGAACTTGCGGCTTACCAAGTTTCACTTGATGGATTTTCCCTTCCCCATTCACAAGTCTGTTGATTGTAGTGCCAAGGTACCACGAAAAATAGTCAGAGATCGAAGCATGATGTAGAAAAATAATAAGGAAGTAAAAGTTGTAAACTACATGGAAGAATAAGCGTATACCTGAGAAGCATCGTCAACCTTGTAACTCCCTTGACCACTCCTTTTCCAATGGAAACTCTAAGCCTGATGCACAATCATGGACTCCTTTAAAGGAACTTTAGATGCCACATAAAATTGAAAAAACATGGAACCTTTGAATTTAGGTGACAGTTAGAGGTACTTCCTTGAATGATTTCAAGATGACGTAAAAAGATAAAAATTAGGTAATTGAATAAGCTTTCATAATATATAACTTTTATCTATATAAAAATTGTGTAAATGATTATAAAATTAGTTTCCCTTAAATTGGGTTTTAAAATTTTCAGCACATCATAACATATATGTTTGTGTGGGTGCAACACTATATGAGGTAAATGATGTCATTTTTGGATAAAATTTTGCATACATATAAAGGATATATGGTACTAGTGAAACACTATTTTTTCAAAAAAAAGATGAAGTTTTCTTTTATTATTAATTATTGAAGTCTGAAAACCTTGAAACGAAAACATTATGTGCTGGTGCAACACTTTAGGGGCTAATCTTAATGAAATTATTGATTTCTCTATATAATGTTGATGTATTTGTAACTTTGGAGTGTATTCACTTATATATCTTATATTGTACCCTGATGTTCCTATTAGGAGAATCATTTGTATTTCATTGTACCCTGATGTTCCTATCAGGAGAGTCATTAATATAATAAAATCATGTAAAGTCAATGAGGTTAACCCTCTGTTGTAAGTCAAGGAAACAGTCCCCACAATTGAGTTAAGGTTAAACCTCCTTCTTGATCAGAGGGTAAAGTCCCCACAAGTTGTGGGGCACTAGGGTTATTAGAATCTCCTAGAGAAGTCAGCCCTAGTAAGTAATTGTTAAGTGAGGCCGACTTGTTGGAGTGGAAATAAAGTGAACAGAAGAATATAAATAGAAGTGAGGCTCTCCTCATTTATACACACATACACACTCACTCAACTGGGGTGCATGACTAAGAGAGGAAGTGCTGGAACAAGTGAGAGAGATCAGCTGTCAGAGATCATCTTTATGTTTTCGAGTTTTACTTTTTCTATTGGTACTCATTCTATCTCTGAGGAAGTTGCAGGGTTTTCTCCTTTATGGTTTCCTCGAGGAAAATTCTTTGTGTCTCTTGTCTCTTGTGATTATTGTTGTGCATGTTATTCTCTCAGTAAGATTCTAAGATCATATTGCTTAAATGATAAAAATCTAACATGGTATTAGAGCTAACCCAACAAGAAGACATTATGCAGCTACAAAATCTAGGGTTTCTTACTTTTTGGGTAGCTCTCCACAATCCATTAGAAAAAGGAGACTAGGATAACTCTCCATTGAAGGGCACATATTTCTATTGATGCATAATTTGATTCCATGCATTTTCAGTTTTTGCTGCGGAAAATTAGGGTTTTTGACAGAAGAGGAATTTTTGAGTGAGCCTCTCATAGGATTTCTCTCCTCATCAAAATTGAAGTTTAGAGACTAAGGTCAAGATTTTTGGTTGGGTAAAACTCTGAGAAAGTCAAACCCTAGTTTGACCTTATGCCTAAAAAACCCTAAAATACTAAAACGGGTAGTTTTGGTAAATTCTCTATATCTCAGGATTGAAGAAGTATCATGGGCCAAAATTTTCACAGGCTTAATATAAAATCCTGATATACCATGTGTAAACATTTCAGCCTCAAATTCGCTTTATACAAGGAGATATGTTTCCTCCAAATCAGGGTTCCATCCTCTTCCAAGATTCATCCCTAAACATGACACCTACGGAGAATTGCAATATCTCAAGCTACAAAGATCCAAATGAGATTTTGTAAGATGTTCCAGATAGGGAACGGAATTTAATTTCTGCGGTAAAAATTTTCGACCTTGAAGGTGAAAGAGTGACACATGGAAGTCCGTAAACCTTTGCTATGCTGAACAGTCTTGAAATAAGTAACCTTGGGAAAACACTCATAAGTCCCAATTGGTGAAATTAATTCTGGTAAAACCTATGGTGTTGGAAATAGGATAGATGAGGTTACCTATATGCAAAATTACAAACACAAAGGAGGATTAATTTCAGAGATACCACAGAAACAGTATCAGGCATTTATGCAGAAGAAATTGGTAAACTAGGGCTTCCTGTTCTGGGAGCCTCCCTTCACTATTTTCCAAAAAGGAATACATTGGACAACTTGCCTTGAAGAGGTCTATCTTTCTATCCAATCATATCTAAAATATTCCAAGTTTTAAAAATTAGGGCTTCTTTGACAAACCCTAGTTCAGCTACCTCAAGAACCAGGACGGACACCTCAAATCGGTAAGATCTAATCTTTTACTATTTACATTTGAGGTTCTCATTTCTAAATGACTAATCACACCAGCTTGATGACAAGCTTGGTGAAACTAAAAAATTCCAAGCATGGAAGTATTGGATCTCACCAGTTCTTGAATAAAATGAAATTGGACACCTACATAATTGGAAAGGTTCCGGTTCCATAGGGAGATGAGGCTAAAAGCCTTACACAAGAAGAACTTGGTCAAGGCCAAGAAGATCATTTCTTATTCAATCAAGAATCACCTTATACCACAAGTGTCTTCCCTAAATACACCTAAAGAGATGTTTGATTCCTTTACCAAGGTATTTGAAGGGAAGAACATAAATTGAAATATGACTTTAAGAAACCAGTTGAAGAATGTGAAGATCTAGAATGCAGAGACCATACAGTCATAATTTACAAGGGTCTCTCAAATAAAATAACAACTTGAAGTAGTAGAAGAAGAAGTGGAGAATGAAAATGTTGTGATAACGACCTTGAATGGCCTCCCAAGATCTTGGGATTCATTCATTCAAGAAATGTGTGCCAGAAGGAAGTGATTAATTTCAGCAGAATCTGGGAGGAGCATAGACAAGAAGAAGCTCGACTCATAATAAGAAAAGAAGATGGGAGCAATTGAAGATCAAGCTTTCATGATTCAAAGAAGATACCTCAAGCGATGAGGAATATGAAGAACTCAATTCTTGGAGAAACTCTTATCCATCTTAGCATTTGGATAAGAAATGATGATGTCATGAATGAAGAAGATGATGAAGAAGAAGGCTCAAGAAGGAGTCTACCCATGAAACAAATAAAGATAAGTATTCATTTGTCATTTCATGATATTATTTTGTTATGCAATTTGTTTATATTCAGTTGATGCATTATGCATGATAGAATGTTTGCATTAATGAAAGTATACTACTAATATGCATGTGATGGGTTAGTATCCCATAGTGCTATAAAACTCTCCATTGCTAATTATATAGAATGAAACCTCTTTGCTGACATATTGGATTAGTGCACAATCTGAATGTTGTCCTAGTAGATATGGAAGGCATCTATAAGGTTTCCATAAGATATGGATGAATGTTGTATTAGCTAAAATAGTTGCATGATTTTATCTTATTGCAAATGAATTTTTCATTATGAATATACCTTATGAAATGTTTCTAACCATACAACTAATGCATTTGACTTGTGGGAAAGATCGCGTACAATTGCCTACAAGAAAAGAAGGATGAGACTTTTTCTGAAGAACAAGTGATGACAGTTCAAGAAATAATCCAAGATGAAGAATAATATGACAATGCTTTCAAAATAAAGAAAGAGGCCTCAGAGACACTCTAGTTATGTGACATTGTTGAGTGACATCATTGATGCAGAGCCTTATAGCTACGAATAAGTATCCAAGAAGAAAGGGAAGGAGAATACCAGTTCAAGAAGAATGATGTCTAGGATGCACTGTCAAGACCTGAAGGGAAGTCCATAATTTCTTCCATATGGATCTACAAGATCCATCATGCAGTATATGGAAACATTGTGGGATACAAGGAAACATTCGTAGCATGAGGTTTCTCATCGAAAGAAGGCATAGACTATGAAGATACATTTGCATCTAGTGGGATTTGACACACATGACAGGAAAAATCATGTGTGCAAATTAAAGAAGGCCGTGTATGAGTTGAAAAGACACCCATGGGATAACTCATACATAAGGAGCTTGAATATCACCTATAGTGATGAATATCTTAACCTTTGCTACAAGGTTGAAGATGAAAGCCTATAGAAGATGACAAGCTCATAGATGGGTGCGAGAAGAATGCTTTCAAGATAGAGGATATTGGTATCTTATAAAACTAGAAGAATACATAGAATATTAGTAGAAGAGGAAGCTACTTGTCACTCTGGTACATAATGTTTCAATGCATAGAGTAAGAAAGGAAGAGGGAGAGTGATGCTCCACTTCAGAGGGAGTGACTACAGAAGATATTGAGTATCGACATGGTACGATAGGAAGGACAGATTACTGATGAATCTAGGATCCAACCTTTACTTCAAGGTTGAATACCAGTGATGCTCATGTTATATGTCGATGACTTGTTCCTGACAGAAAAGAAGAACTCATTAAAGTTGCAAGAAGGAGACTTGCTGTCGATTTCGACGAAGGACTTGGATATGATGCACTACTTTCTAGGCATGAAGGTGTGGTAGAATGCAGATGGAATATCCTTGGGACGAGGGAAGTATGCATAGATCATAAAGTGGTTTGGGATGATGGGCTGCAAGGATCACACCTATGACATCGAACCCGAAACGATTGAGTGATGCTTCATCAGAAACAGTTGATGGCACGATGTATCGTCAGATGATCTGTTATTTGATCTACCTAAGGAATATGAGACCAGATATTTTTTTTGTTGTGAACACATTGAGACATGTTCACCTGATTACTACAAAACATATTATGAGGCACTTGAAGGGTACAGTTGACTATGTGCTCAAGTATGAGTTGAATCAGAAGATTAACCTAGAGGGTTATGTTGATTCAGATTAGGTAGTTCCATTGATAGGAAGAGGAATACGAGGTGTTTCTTATGTATGAAATCAGGTGTGATCTCTTGGTTTAGCAGGAAGTAGTCCTGCATGGAACTGAGAACAACCGAGGAAAAATATGTTTCCACTTGATCAACTATTTGGGAGGTAGTATGTTTCTTTTGAAAACTACTATTTGATTTGATTGATCTGACTTGCATTTTTGTATGATGCAGAGAGGAGAAGTGAAACTCTAGTATGTGATCCAGATCGAGATCTCTTGAAAGAGGGAGATATAGCATGCCTGTGAGATCAATCAAATCTCATAGGTGGTTCAGACATAAAACAGTCCTGTAGGTTGTCCTCGGATGTAATTGGTCTTGGCGAAGCTTCCAGGTTATCCTTGGACGTAATCAACCTTCATGTGATTCTATGCTAGAAATGGCCAAAGTGAAGTTCGAGTAATTCAAGGAGAAGCTTGGTTTTCTCCATATCGAGGTTCCCTCTAAGAGGAGGTGATGATTTCGAGAGCCTTTCTGACATGGTAGTATTTTCTCCCACATCATCAGATATAAGTGCATAGCCATTCTGATATGACTGTGGGATTGTCTCCCACATGATCATATGTAAGGGTAGAGCCATTCTGATGTGACTGTGGGATTGGCTCCCACATGATCAGATGTAAGTTCACAGCCATTCTAATGTGACTGTGGGATTGGCCCCCACATGATCAGATGTAAGTGCAGAGCCATTCTGATATGACTATAGGATTGGCTCCCACATGATCAGTTGTAAGAGTTAGGCCTTTCAACAGATGATAGTAGTTGTGTCCTATCATGCTAATGGTTGTAAGAGATGGGCCTTTTCACAGATGGTAGTAGGTGTGTCCTACCATGCTGGTGATTGTATGTGTTGGACCTTTTAACATATGGTAGTAGGTGTGTCCTACCATGCTGGTGATTGTAAGTGTTGTACCTTTTCATAGATGATAGTAGGTGTTTACTATCATGATGGTTAACATAAGTGCTGGGCCTTTCTGACATGTATGTTGGATGTGTTCCTCGCATGGTCACATGTAAGTGCAGAGCCTTTCTGACATGTATGCTAGATGTGTTCCTTGCATGGTCAGATGTAAGTGCAGAGCCTTTCTGACATGTATGTTGGATGTGTTCCTTGCATGGTAAGATGTAAGTGTAGAGCCTTTCTGACATGGTGGCAGGCTAGGCCTCCCATGGTCAGATGTGAGTGCTGGGAATTTATAACATGGTGGTGGATGTGTTCCTCCCATGGTAAAATGTGAGTGTTGGGCATGCCTTTCTGACATGGTGGTGGATGTGTTCCTCCCATGGTCAGATGTGAGTGTTGGGCATGGCTTTCTAACATGGTGGTGGATGTGTTCCTCCCATGGTTAGATGTAAGTGTTGGGAAGGCCTTTCTGACTCGGTTAGATATAAGTGTTGAGGAAGATGAATACCTACATGGAGACTAGGCCTACAACCGGCATGAAAAAGGGATGCCTCTGTAGAACTTCCTGTGACGATAAGATTGAAGAGATAGCACCATTTGATCGAGATAGCGGAAGTAGTGATGATGATGATGATCCAGTGATGATCCAGCTTTGGTGATGATCCAAACTTGATCCAAAGAAGAAGACTTGTGCTGATGAATTTTATAGAGAGAATACCTTCCTAGTTAACAGGGATTGTTGATGTATTTATAAATTCAGAATGTATTCACTTGTATATCTTATATTGTACCCCGATGTTCCTATTGGGAGAATCATTTTTATTTCATTGTACCTCGATGTTCCTATCGGGAGAGTCATTAATATAATAAAATCATGTAAAGTCAATGAGGTTAACCCTCTATTGTAAGTCGGGGCAATAGTCCCCACAATTGAGTTAAGGATAACCCTCCTTGTTGATCAAAGGGTAAAGTCTTCATAATTTGTGGGGCACTAGGGTTATTATACTCTACAAGAGAAGTCGGCCATAGTAAGTAATTTTTAAGTGAGGCCAACTTGTTGGAGTGGAGATAAAGTGAACGAAAGAATACAAATAGAAGCAATGATCTCCTCATTTCTACACACATACACAATCACTCAACTGGGGTGCATGAGTGAGAGAGGAAGTTCTGGCACAAGTGAGAAAGATTAGGTGTTGGAGATCATCTTTATGTTTTTAGGTTTTACTTTTGCTATTGGTGCTCATTCTATCTCCGAGGAAGTTGAGGGGTTTTCTCCCTTATGTTTTCCCCGAGGAAAATTCTTTGTGTCTCTTGTCTCTTGTGATTATTGTTGTGAATGTTATTCTTTCATATAAGATCCTAAGATGATATTACTTAAATGATAAAAATATAACATATAAGACTTGTAGAGCTCATTCTCCTCTGGTGTACCATATAGTTTTCTTGTGAAATGGTGAAGGCAATCAAAAGGTATATAAAAAACAAAAGGTAATTTATTTTCAAAACATGAAGGAAATCAAAAGGTATTTATTTTCAAAAAATCACGTGTGCCATTTAGAAAAATAATAACAAATAAATAAAGCATGCACCTGTAGTAAAAACATTACATATTCATAATCGTAAGATTATATTCTACAATATTCTATATTTTCATAAGAAAATATTGTGTTTGTCATGAACAAAAATGCCATTGAAACTGAACATATTTGTAGAGTTCTGAAATACAAGAAATTGCCCTAGTTTATTTGTCCTAGCCAATAGGTTCGGCAGTATGAATCTATTTCCGAACATAATGCCAAGCCTTATTCCCATCGAAATTTTAAATTTTATAAAATGCATATGTGTTATAACACACATATGTGATAAAGCATATGCAATACAAAAAACATATTTGTGATGACACATATGTGATATAAAACGCATATGTGTTTTATATCTACTGATCTTAATCTTCGATTCTTCCTTCAAATGTTTATCTAAAGAGCACATAGAAGTAGAAGTTCTTTTAAAGTGGGAGGGACAATTCTCAAAAGACACAACATTCATAGAATTACATCCATCCCTCTATCCATTATGCTATAGCTTTCCTCCATCCATTATCCTATATATTTTCTACACCTAATCATCCCTCCCTCCTATATATCTCCCTCTCCCTTCCCCCCCATATCTCTTATCAGCCCCCATCCCTCCCTCCCAGTTTTATTTAATACCCTCCCACTTATATTTCTCCTCCCTTCATTCCCCTTTTCATATCTCTCCCCTACCCATCCCTCCCTTCCCCTTCTATTTCTCCTCCATTCATACCCCCCCATATATCTCCCCTACCCATTTGTCCCTCCCATGATTCCCTCTACACCTTTATCTCCCTCCTTTGACTACCCCCCCTCTTTTAGCTTAACCAATGAAATGTTAATTTATCCTATGTCATAGATCACATATGCAATATATCTCATATGCAATATATCTCATATGTGTTATATCAAATATGCATTATATCACACATGCGATATGATAATCATGTTTTACATAGCGACCGTTGGGGGTAAAGGAGAAGAATTTCACTAGGGACAAAAATAAACCCGGAATACAAGACCGGAAAACATCCAAATAAAATTGAATTAAGTAACCAAAAAAACATGTATGGACCCATTTATAAAAACAAATCGTATTTAAATGTATCATATTGAAGATGGATTTAAGGTAGGCAATTTGCAAAATATTGAAAATGTGATCAATAGTAGAAACATGAATAAACAATGGAATTCAGTCCAAACATTCACAACTCTACCATATATCTTAGAGAATAGTTCTAACGAGTCATTTTCATATTGAATACACATAAAATTCTCTAGGGTTTCCATGAGATTTATGAGCAAACTTAGAGAAACTTAAATAAGAAAATGAATTGAAATCATATAGTCTCGTCATCCATAAATATTATAAATATCTTCATCCAGTAAACCCAACGAAATTCAAATACAATTACCCAATGCCTACCTACATGTTCAGCCATGCCTCCGGTTCTCCTACCTAGCAACCGAACGTTAATTTCCATCACGGAATCTAATCTGAACCGAGGAAAATAATAAATCAGTCCTTTCATGCAAATCACAAATATTTTCTAATGGGCCCACAGATTCGATAAAATTGATCAATCCCATTCCCGTCCAAAATGTTGGTCATTCGTTCATGTTAAACAATTATATGTCATTGTCATTATTGTTATGAAAGAGAATTTTGTTTGATCAACATCAGGTGAGGACGATGCGTTGTGATGTCCATATCTTTGAAGCGGGTGTCAAAATATGGCGTCAGCATCTACAATAACAGTTCTTCATTGTTTCAGTTTATTATTATTATTATGATTTATGGTCTTCTTCGTTATTTGATACATGAGAAATCGATGTTAAGCATGGTGTTATTATCATAATTTATGGTCATTGTCCCACTACCTCACCCTCTAACCATCCCTCCATCCATTATGCTATATATTTCCTCCATCCATTATCATATATATTTACTGCACCCAATCATCCCTCCCTCCTATATATCTCCTTCTCCCATACCCCCTATATCTCTTTCTGAGAAAACTTACAGAAAATTTAAACAAGAAAATGAATTGAAATAATATAGCCTCATTGACCATAAATATTATAAACATGTTCATCTAGTAAACCCATCTAGATTCAAATACAATTACCCAATGCCTACCTTCTTGTTCGGCCATGCCTCCGGTCCTCCTTTCTAGCAAGCCAATGTTAATTTACATCGCAGAATCTAATTTGAATCAAGGAAAATAATAAATCAGTCCTTGCCTGCAAATCGCAAATATTTTCTGACGGGACCAAAGAATTGATAAAGATGATCAATCACATGCCCCTCCTAAATGGTGATCGCTCATTCATATTAAATAATTATATGTCATTGGCATTATTATTATGAAATAGAATTATGTTATTGTGGCATCAGGTGAGGCCCATGCAATGCAATGTGTCCATATCTTTGAAGTGGGTGTCAAAATATGGCATTGGAATCTACAACAATAGTTTGTTAGTCATTCAGGTTATNTGGGTGTCAAAATATGGCATTGGAATCTACAACAATAGTTTGTTAGTCATTCAGGTTATTATTATTGTTATAATTTAGTCTTCCCCCCCCGCCAACACTGCATCCCTCCCTCCCACTTATATTTCTCCTCCCTTCATTCCCCCTTTCATTTCTCTCCCCTACCCATCCCTCCCTTCCCCTTATATTTCTCCTCCCTTCACCCCCCACATATCTCTCCCCTACCCATCCGTCCCTCCCATGATTCCCTCTACACCTTTCTCTCCCTCCTTTGACTAACCCCCCTCTTTTAGCTGAATCAATGTATTGATATTTTCTCCCTACCAAACATAATTTTCATATCACATATGAGATATATCGCATATGTGTTATATCACATATGCAATATAAAAAACTGTATTTACGTAGATCCCGTTAGGGATAACCCATTGTAACTATAACGCATATGCGATATGGCGCATATTCATTAATACAAACATGCATTGTATCACATATCCGATACTTGCTTTATAAAAAAAATTGGGTTACGAGCCGTGGGCTAGTTTTACTGTAGTAAAATACATAATTCCTCTAAACCCGTGCACAAAGAACTGTACAACCTATCATTTCATTATTTATTGCCCAAATCCATGGGTATTTACAAGTTTGGGTGTATTTTAATGGGGAATGCATGTAATAGAGGCCGTAAATTAGCGAGGAAGGTGCTTACATCAGAAGAAGCTAAAAAAAAAAAGAGGGAATAATTAAGAAATCATGGGCATTCAATCGTTGAGCAAATACTTCCCATTCCCGCTTAACTAGAAAATGCAATTTTGGATACCCCAAAGGAAGAGTCAAAGTGGAGGAATTTGATAGTGGACAATACCATTCATTCTCATGTGAACCACATTTCAGTATTGAGTTCATTGGATGGAACCCTACACTTTGCATAAAATTCTTGCACCTCAACATCTTAGGGAAAAATACAGATACCTTACGTATCGGTTCAGGAGAATAATGCAATGTTAATGGAAGTTGGTTATGGGGAAGGTGAAAATATTGGTGCATTATTAAGCACACAATTTTATGAAGAGTTCAATGATTATATTATTGACGATGAACATGTGGCTCTACAACAACCATGCAAGGTGGTTCAATATATTAATTGAAGTTGTCAACATGTAGTGGATGTATACTTCACTCTAGCATTTCAAACCGCAAAAATATTGCATCAACGTGAACGAGAACTCCCAAATGCATACAAGTGGATGAGAGTGAATTGACTTCCATGGAAGGCAAGGTGCATAAATGCACTATCCTTCATCATTGTTCTCAAATAATGAAACAATATTTTGATAAAAAAATGTTAAGCCGGTAAATGTCAATTGTTTTGGCTTTGATTAAATGTATTTGTATGGAAACCATTAGAAGAAATTTTGGCATAAGAACATTGAATAATATCGAATCAAGTAATCACATTGTGAAATATCTTGCTGCTGCATTCACATCAATTGGTAAAAAGACTTGTTCACGGGACTATAATGTGGCTCGATGTGTCTTAGCTGAATCAATTGTAAGTAGATTCACAAGACAATGTTGTTTACTCAAATGAACATCACAATTTGTGCCTTTACATCCAAAGACACTTAAAAAAATATTTAGTAAGAATAGATAGCCTTGATGTAGAGGGAAAAATTGAAACATTATGGGAATTTAGCAGTAGGTTTCCCCATAAAGACATGAAGTTAGTCAAAGCAGTGAAGCGACTAGTGCACATATTTTGGCATGATAAAACTAGGCCTTCTTCTAACACAAAGGATGTGTTAAAACGATGTATGGGTTCAATGAATAATGAGCCACATGTTAAACATTATCTTGACATGACACAAACTCAATTGTTCAAGATGTTTAAAATTTCCCATGTAGAGCTAAGGCTCGGGAAAATATCTTTTGAAAAATGCAATCCTTGGTATGTTAGAATCAATACAATCTGAAACACTTGTTGTTGTAGGTACCACATAGAGTTCGATATTTATTATCATACATTTTCACATATACATCATGTTTTTCATCCTAACCATGTGCAGGAATGCTCAAGTACAGTACCGCCAATGTCATCTAGAGATTTCATCCATACCATAATGTGTCCAAGGAAAGATGGGCAGACATATTACTCAAAACTATGTGTAGAGGGTTCTTGCAACAAATATGGTGGGATATCATTATGGTATGATTGAATCCATGAGAGTGAACATAAACCATTCGGGAATACAATTATCGAGAAGCAGAACTATCAGTATGAGACATATCAGCTAGATGATGGGAAAGAAAGCAGGAAGATTAAATTGGTGACTTCACATGCGACAATGTACATGAATAATCCTCATTTAAATGACTATATTGTTTTTTTTTATAACCTTGTTTATTAACATAAATTAATATTCATGTAAATATTTTTATGTTGTTTTATAATTGTTTATTTTGTTTCCCACTAGGTGCAAGTATGTGAATTTATTTTAGAGTTCCGTGGAAAAATCCAACAATACATTCAACATGTCAATATGGCACGATGGTGTAACACCCCGGTTTTGACCCCATGGTATTCAATTGCATATGATGTAAATATTGTATTAAATCATGGTGTGGACCTCAAGGCAAATGCCCCACCATGGATTTAGTGTCTTATGTATCGGTGATTAAAATCGATGTTGATGGTTTATGTGCTAGCCAAAAACAATGTGTTTGAGACACCATGTAAAATGCTACAGTAATAAAATACCACGACTAGTTATGCACCGCGACGTTAAAGAGATGGGGGCATGGTTTCACAGGGAATAGGGAGGGGGATTTATTTAATCCCTTGAGCCTATGGGGGAAAAGTCTTGTCTAAAGGGGAAAACCCATGAAATGGTTAAATACCCTTTTTGTCTTTTATGCCTAGTCATCTAAAATTGGTGAAGGAAGTCATTTCCTTGGGATGGGAAAGGTATGGGGGTCAAATTCGAATTGGGGAGTTACCTATTTTTGGAAAACGTTTCTTTGGCTTCTTGGGAATGTAAATGATGGAAAATTACTTCCCCGTTCATTATTCACCCATGCCCTTGCTTCCTCACGTAGCTGAAGATAGCTGGGGCATTCTTCCTTATCTTTTTGTGGTTTCCTTCATTTTTCCCATGGATGGGAATTCGATTGGGAAATGCTCAGTGGCTAGGATCCTCCCTAGGAACTTTTGTTGTGGTTCTCCTCATTGTCGTAGCTAGGAAATCCCGTTTTGGTTTTGTTCATTGAATGTGCAACAATGATTCACATTTTGGGGGTTTCAAGAGGTCATTCTTGGTCTTCCTCAGGAAACTGAGCTTGTTGGATGTTTCCCCCATGGTTTCCTGATGTTTTCATCACTGTTCCATGCCCATAAATTCATTTTTTGTGTTTCTCAGTGGTCAGGGAACCAAGGTCTCCTGTTTTAGGTGTGAATGATGGTCATTTTTGCTCTGGCAATGCTTAGAGACATTTTTTGAGATCATATTTCGATTTGGGGGTTTGTGGTGACCGTATCTACACAAGAACATTTCCTAAAAGTGTATTTGATGTTCTAGGGTGTTTTTCCCCTCATCCATTTTGTTTTGGTTTCCCATAAACGTTTTTCTCATATCCAATAGGTGTGTGTGGCTGTTTTTTGATTGATTGGTTGACTGTGTGTTTGATGAAAAGTGTTTGCTTGGCTGGGTAAGTCCATGAGACCCATCTGTTCAAGGGTATGATGGTATTTGGGTGTGATTTTTGGCTTGGATGAGTAAGCCTAAGGAACCCTTATGCTATTGGTTGGTTTCCCTAGTAGCCTGATAAAACAAAATGTATTTTGTCTTGGTTGGGTTTCATATGTATTCGGTTATGTGTATGATCCTGTTGTTCCTTAGTTCCTTGTGGAATCATGCCCACTTTGGGAGTGGCAGTGGTGTTGAGATATTGATGAGCACACTAGCCTATGGTTTGTTGGAACGCTACAGCGACGTAGCTAGTTGCGAGACATCGCAATTACAAGATAAGTATTTACTTTTAGTCTTATGCTTAATCTCTGCAAACTATCTCTTTTATGAATTAAAATGAGCATGTTGAATGTTTGAATGTTTGAGGGAATGAGTTTTGCTCTGCTGTAGAATGCACTATGCATCCGTGTATATTCATGTTTAATACATGTTAATGATTTTTGCATCTGTGTATATTTAAGTTCATGCATTTTTATGTTTTTATGTTCAGGGAGCTATTTATCCCATTTGACAGCAGCAGTGTGTTGGTCGCGTCATCTCCATCATCAGGATGAGGGGTGGGGGAGTGACAGGTGGCAAGATGAGAAATTCAGGATATGTCAATACACCTTCCCTCTCGGAAAAATACTATCAGTGGTTGACTTTGTAGAAAATTAGACCCTACAACCGTAAAATGAAATACAAAGTCAATACTATCACTAAGAGCATGTGAGCATAACGGTCCATATTAGTTATTGACGTGGGCCAGATAGCAATGAAGAGAAATGTGTGATATTGAAAGAAAGTCACTTCTACATAAGTGACGACTGGACCATGAAATCCATTGTGTGCAACATTTATTTAAATTGTTTTATGATCATGTGATAGCTATGTATATACCATTTTGTCCTAATTTCATTTGGCCATATGGTTGTGCTGGTCAGTTCAAGAATGCACATGTATTTCAATTGTTGTGTTTGTTGCACATAAAATACATGGTTCCACATATATGGAACTACTTTGAAACTGGTCATGGAAAAGGAGAGCACGATGGCACTGGTGCATGAATAAAAAATTCCCTTAGAATGGAAAAGATGAAGTTTACAGGTGCTCACCTTTGAGACGCTTCATAGTGAAATGGTGTGCATCTGTGATGGGAGAAAAAGCAACAAGGAAAAACCTAGTGCGGAGATTATTCTGGGAGGTGACAAATGTGGATCGATCCAAGACACATTGGGTGAACACAGTGCATGCCACTCGATAGTTTCATTCAATTAAAATATCTGACAACTCAGCCCTAAAAATATGGACAAGGTTGAAGGATTACTTTTGTGGTTCATGTAACATCGATGAATGGTATGATTGTGAGTATAGAGATATCATTGATACATGGGATCGAGTGACACTTGCCACCTATTTGAATGGGGATAATGAAATACACAGAGTGGAAGATGATCATACATATATTTCTACAGACTATGATCACATATCAGATCTCATACAAGAAGGTACAAAAAATAAATTTGTAGTACCTAAATCACTATAAGCCTTTACATATAAATAAATTTTATTTATGTTACATGCAGTACCTTTTTTAATAAATGTATTATTAACTTGACCTATTTCATTTCAAAAGTCAGATATATGCAATGGTTTCCCCAAAAAATAATGAATGGGCTTCTAACTATTGGTTGGCTCGTTGCTTAGAGGGGAAACAAACCATTCTCGAACATGTTATAGATGATGAAAATATTGAATTCTCAATTGGATCTATGGTTATAAAAGGGGATTACTTGACACTAGAAGAACAACAGATAAGGAAGGGTGGGTATGTATATTAGGATTATAGAATAGGTGCTATTGTATACCACTTCACCAACTTGTTAGTTGGTATAAACATCAAATTGCTCACACTTTTGAACAAAAATAGCTCACATGTACGATATGTAAGTTTTAAACCTATGCAGAGAAGCAAAGCATACAAATTATTTTAAGCAAAATAGATATCACACCACGTCATTCACACATAAACACAGAGATTTACCCTAGAAACCCTTAACTAGGAAAACCGGAAAACCTTGGAGCCACACCTCCTATTTTCTGTTCATTAGGTATTCTGCAACATCCAAACACCCTAATCCGTTAACCTAGATTAGAAAAATACTCCAATCCCTTAACCGAGATTAAGTTACAAATTTTTAGACAAATTCTAAAAATAACCACAAACAACTATAAAAATCCAAGCTGTGGCACTGACATGCGCACCTCCCATCCATACACACATGCAAAGAATATAACATATACCCAACATTCTCCCACTTGTTGTTTCCTTTGCATAGCAATGAGTCATGTACTCATAAAGTCACAGGTTTAGGGCATCAATTCCCATAGATTCTCTACACCAAGAGAACTTCTCTATAATAACAGACTTTGTTAATGAGTCTGCAACATTTTTCACGGTGTCAACCTTCTCCAATATCACCTTCTTATCTTCAACCATATCTCTCACAAAGTGATATTGCACATCAATATGCTCTGGCTTAGCATGATAAGTAGGGTTCTTTACGAGGAAAATTTCTCTTTGGCTATCACAATCTAACCTTACACCTTTATGTACAAACCCAATACCTGAAAATAATCTTTACAACCACACAACTTCTTTACTTGCATGAGTGGCTGTGATGTATTCATCTTCTATAGTTGAGAGTGCAACTACAGCTTGTCTCTTGCTCATCCAACTAATAGATCCTCCAAATATGTTAAACACATACCCACTTGTAGATCTTATATGGTCAAGGTCTCAAGCCCAGTCTACATAAACAAATCCATGTGCATTTATTACTCTATCTGGTCTAGGTCCTTGTTGTAATCTCATAGATCACATAAGGTTACCAATAATGCATACCATACATACATACATAACAGAGACAAGAGATAAGAACAAGTAGAGGAAAATAATAGATTATATTAACAAGAGTGGGTCCATACAATACAGAGAACCAAACCGAGTTCTCATCTAGCTCAACAACCTAATATATATGATTACAAAACAGTTACAAAATAACTACCTGTTGGTTCAGTGAACCGACATGACCTTAGGCGGCCGACCTAATCTCTAGTTTAGTCAGCCGACCGACTTATTTGGCTGACCGACTAAGTCGGCTGTCGTTTAAGTCGACATACCGACTTGCTCCTACAACATCTCCCCCACAAACAAAATGTTTCTTTGTCTCGAAGAAACAGGGAGGTACAAAAATCTTCCTGTCTGTCTTAGTAGTCATTATGATGTGCTTGGTCTTCATGGGCTGTGAAGTCTGATGGTCGGTCTTTTCTATATGCAGACTTCAACAATTGCTAGGTGATGTTGGAAATCCGTCCAACTTTGCAATATTTTCTGGATGTCAATGGTGAGTGTAGTCAGACTTGATAAGATCGACATCTTCTCTGAATTGGAGATTTCAGCTATTCTCTCCATATCCAGACCCATAAACTAGTCCTTCTCCTCTGCAGTATTGATAAGTCGTTTCATTTATAGGCAGATGATGTCGACTTTTTCCAAGTTAGGGATAGCTTGGTGCACCCACTGATGAGATTCATGCTCGAGTTTCTGCAGTTTAGTTGTCTCCGACACTATTTGATCTTCAATTATGCTTCTAAGTGTTGTATCAGTGGGCTTCCTCTTCTGAAGCGCTTGGATCTCCTATCGGGTCTGCCTGGTTTGTTGATAGACTTGCCCGTAATAAGTAGGCCAGTCTCGTAGTATTTCCTCAGGATAACAAACTCCTCCATGTGATCTTGTAACACTTTGTAGGCTTGTTATAGCTGATTTTACCACTCCAGGTGAATCACACTTGTATGGCCTTTCCCGTGTCCCTCTGCAGACTCCTTAGACCCCTTCGACCATTTTTTGTCCTTTGATGTTTCCTTGACCATCCCTAAAAACATGTGAAAATCCATATACGCTACTTTTAAACCCATAATCACATATATACATAGGTTTGATCCCTAAAACCGCGTACATCGGGATGTGTGCATAATCCAAATCCTTTTGGAGTTTTCCTTGACATGGATCCGACTCACTTGCCTCCTAGCCTTCCATATTCCTTGAGATCATTCGGATTCAACCTTTCATTACCCCTTTGAAAATCTATATAAGGAACTCTTTGGTACATTGAAGGCATAAGAGAGAATTGAGAGCAAAGAAACTATAGTTCATTATTGCCAGAACTTATTCTTAAGTCTGCATCCCTTTGTCCCTTGGAGCACTTTTGTGTTCTTCCCAAGCTTTCCTTTTTCTTGTGAGCTTGCTATTGAGAGATGGGGGATTGAGGTGGTGGAGGCCCAAGTGGGGGATTCAGTTTCTCCGATTCGCAGACGTGCCAATAGAGGTTGTATCCATTGTAATCTTTGATTTTATATGAATAAAAATATCTTTTCCTATCCAATAATGTATGTTTGAATGAATATTTTATCCATGGGATGATATCAAATGTTTATACATTGTTGATTATATATGCTAGAATATATCTAACACCAAGATATATAGTATGCTTGTCTTGTTTACTTGTTGTTGAGGAATTGATTAATCAATTCAAGCTGAAGTTGGAAAGCTCAACAAGGATATACTTCAACCGTCTAGAATAAGGTATGAGGTATGATCCTTTAGTGTTGGATGTTTAATTTCTATTGCATATTGGAAAGGATTGATTTCTAGAGTTAAGTTGTCTATTGTGGTACACCAAGCCATACGAATTTCTCTCTATAACAAGGCTTCAGAAAAGGCAGTGTGTTGTGCCCTCAGTAGTCAGACGGTTTCTTCTTTCTGCTCCTCCTTTGTTTCTTGAATCTATGCTTGTAGCACCGACACCATGCTTTCGGATAGCTAATAAGCTCTTTCGAGTGGTTTGTCGATGTCGACCTCTACTGGTCTTGGCATTACTAATTTTGCAAGGTTTCTACATTTGTTGAGGAACTCGACCTATTCTTCGACCTTATTGTCGAGTTCCTTCTGTCTCTGCTAGCTCCTTGTCTTTGCTTCGAATGCTAGGGTTTTTAGGAGTTGTCCTAGCTATGCATCATTCAAGTTGGTGGCATCTTTCAATTTGATATGGACCATTGATGTCTGTCCATGATGCTCCTTCTTCTTCTTCTCCTTCTTCTACTTATGCGTGTCTGTTTCTACTTGTGTTGGCACCTGTGTACTTGTAAAAGTCAGGTCGAGGTTTTTTGTCTCTAGTGCAGCAGTGGTTGATGGTTTCTCTGTTTGTGGAGGTGGGATTGCTACTACCTCTTGTTGATTAGATGCAGGTATTCCAGAAGTGGATGCAGCTGGTGTTGATGGTTGGATTAGGGGTTCTGAGTCAGGGGGTGGTGGTGGTGGTGGTGATGGAGTTGGTGAATGGTCGGGGGTGATTCGGTTGGCGGTCTAAGGAGGTGAATCAAAATTGGAGAAGAGTTGGTTGATTTCCCAATTTATATCCTCGATATTCTCTTCTACCTCTCCTCTGGTCAGTTCAGCAGCTAGTGGTTGGGGTGTAGGGTCTGTCAAAGTGATAATCGTGGTCCAACGTCCTAAAACTTCGGCTTCCTTGTTGGGGTTCCTTTTGAAAACCAAAGTCAAATTTGCAAAAATGTTTAGTTCCTGAAGAACTTTGTCCAGTTGTTGGGATCCACTAGTTTCAAACAGGGGTTCTTTAGTGGATAGCTTATGTACTGACATGAATATCTCAGGCACTTTCTCAATGAATTCCTATAGATCTCTGTCCCTGTCGACTTTTTCTTTTACTGCCTCCAACATAGCACTCTTGCATAAGTCAATTGGGCTTGTTGAGAGTGGTTCTGGTATTTTATCCTTTATTACTTTGCCGGAGATGGAGGTGGAGGTGTCGACACAAGATCTACGGCGTTTTTAGGAGTCGACGTGTGGGTGATTTTGGCTTTCTTTGGTTGACTTGGTAGTGCTCTTGCTTCAATAAATATTTGGAACTGGGTTTCCACCGGCACTTTATTTGTTGCAACATCTTCTATTATGTCGATGGTTGTAGCTCCCAGTTCCTCCATGTCATCTGATGATTCTGCAATGATAAGCTTGCGCTTACCTTTTCCTTGTTGTCGTTGTTGTGTTCTTATCTTCTTTTTTGCAGCTGCTATCTCTTTCGACAATTTTTTTATAATGCCTTTTATGATAGCATATTCTGGGTTTTCTGGTTCTGTCTCTCCTCTTGGCTCCTGGGTCAGGATGAGACTTTCTGCAGCCGGAGTGACTAGCTACTGCTCTGCCTGTGCTTCTTCTATCTGTGGTTCTACCCTCTATGTTGTCGGAGGTTTGATGATTATTTGAAGTCAGCCAATGTGTTCAGCCAGTGTCTCCTCTGACACAAAGGTACTGATGTAGAGGTTCAGCTCATAATCCTCTTCTTTTTCCTAGTCTGTCTGTTAATGGCTCCTTGATTGAGAATTCAATTGCCTTGGCCTTCACTGGAATTTGTATTTTTGTCCCAGCTTGTCGAGACAGTTCCTAAAAGATCTGTTCGACCGAAGGAGAATAATCAAGGGCCTTTGCATTTGATTTTTCACCCTACATGTACAACACCGAAGTATGGTTGAGCTCTAGCTGGATGTGGGACTTTTTCGGTAGATTTTGTTAGATGTTTTGAGGCACCCTCCATCTGGTCATGCGGACTTTTAGCTGTTGGAGCCAGTTCTCCAACAACACTTTTCCAACAACACTTTTCCTTCTTCAAGTTCCTTCAAGGTTCCTTTCTAGGAGAATGGTTTGAATCTACACATGTGGAACCTTATCGGTTCTTGAAGAATTTGGTTTCCTTTGGGGTAAATATGGCACATGACTATCCATAGTATGAGGGATGGGAACCTGATGATTCCTCCCGTCTCTTGGCATCTTTCATAGATGGTCTTGACCATGTTGGTGACATATCCATCCCATATTTATATCTTTCCATTTGTCGCAATGGTGTCTATAGCCTCTAACATTTCTAATTTGAGGTCGTTGCCTCAACCTGCCAAGGTGAGTGTGATGGCTATTATTTTGGCCACAATCTGTGGCATTCGGGCTATGATTTGACTAATCATCAACCCCTTCGAGTTTTTTCCCAAAGCCGACCCGGTTAGTTCTTCGACCAGTCCCTCTTTGATATCGACTGGCACTGGGTCTCCTTTGTTTGAAAGTCCTGTTAGCTTAGATATGTCGACCAGTTGGTTGAAGTAAAATCGGTCGTTGTGGTACCGGCTTATGATAAATTTGATGGCTATTTCTTTTGTTCCACCGAAACTGGCCATGAGCGGTGCATTGACATAGTTGAAGATGGTACTGTATTTTAATTTCTCTATAGCTTGAGTAGGATTCTTGTTGACATAAGCCCATTCTTGCATCTCGGTCCATAGTTTTTGCCATGATCCTTCCTATACCTTAGCATTTGTGATGTTCTTTAACCTTCGGACTAAAGGTGTTTCTGCAGTCTATAATTCCTTGGCTTTGGCTGAGGCTCTAGTCTGTTTGGGTGCCATCTTGTCGGTTTGGTGGTCAATTTCACTAAGGTATTCTCAGCTTTCAGTCATTTTCATGCTCTGATGCTCTCTCTGTATTAATGGTGAATGATCCTTCGACAGTCCAGTATTTATAGGGGACGCTTTGGATGTTTTCGTCGATGAGTGTATTAATGGTAGACGTGATGTTTCAGCTGGAACACTTGAGTGTGCGTTAATGGAAAATTGCTTTCAGTGCTCGAGGTCATGAATGCGCGATGGGACTATCAAGGTCATCGGTTGATGTCGGTTATGAAAATGGTCGATGGTGTTATGTCGATGGACATGATGTTGGTTGTCGAAGTGGTGATTTCCTGTCATAGTTTTCTACATGTACGACATTATTTTGCTTTTTGGATTTTTTAGATTTCTATAGCTTTTGTTTTAACCGTTATGGTTGTTATGGTTCTAGTTTACATAGTTGTAGTATTCGGTCCTTTCTTCCTTGTTTGACATCGACATATAGGATCTTTGCAATAATAGGTGTCTGTTGTCAAAAGTATAATGGAACTATTGCTTCTTGTCCTCAGACTAGATGAAAGGGGGTTTGGTCGGTCGAGCATTTATATGCTATTCTATATGCCCATAATACTGTAGGTATTTTCTCGTCCCAGTTGTCCTTATCATCATTACATATTTTGGTTATTCCTCTTGTTAATGTTTTATATATTAAATGCTTCAATTGCTCCATTCGATTGAGGATGGTATGTTGTACTCCGACGATGGTCGATTTGGAATTGGTCAGTTAGGGTTTTGATAGTTTTATTGATAAAGTGTGTTCCCTGATCACTGATTAAGGTTAGTGGACATCCAAATATGGTAATGATATTTTCATAGATGAATGTGGCAGCTATCTAACTAGAGCATGTGTCAACTAGTTATGCCTCTGCCCATTTGGTTACATATTCGACTACAATTATGATATACCTCACACCTGTCCTTTTTGTTGGTATAGGAAATGGTCCTATCAAGTATATGGCCCAAATTTCAAATGTCAAACTTGGGTTTACTGATATCAAAGGAATTTCTGTGCTAGGAAGGGGTCGACCTAGTCGTTGACACCTGTCACATTGATTTACAAAAATTTTGCAATCTCTATGAAGTGTCGACCACCATAACCCTGATTGTTGGATTTTATTTGCAGTTGTGTCTGCCTGGAAATGTCCTCCTGCATGTCCATAATGTGCTTCATGCATAATGTTATCTCTTTCATGTTCCAGTACACACCTTCTGAGGATGTCATCTAATCCCATCTTGTAAAGAAATCCATTTATAAGACCATATGGTGCAGCTTTCATAGCTAGGATTTGTTTCTTCTTTGTACTCATTCCTTCTGGTGCTTGTCCATCTTCTAAGAACTGGGCTATTTCCTCTAACCATGCTAGGACTACTTCTAACTGAAATAGATGTGCATATGATAAGTCATCTTCAATTCATGTTGGCTCTTCTCTTGTGTTGATTCGGGATAAATGGTCGGGACCAAAATTTAACTTGCCTGGTCTGACAACAACTTCAAATTTGAATTCTTGGAATAATAGTAGCCATCGACAAATCCTTCCATGATGTAGTGGTTTATTGATGAGATATTTAAGTTCCTGATGGTCTGTATAGAATATAAATGGGTTAGCTAGAAGATAATGTCGATATTTTTTTAATGCAAAGACCATTCCTAGTGCTTCTCTTTCTGTTGTCAAATAATTTCTTTCAACCTTGTTTAATTTTCTGCTACTATAAACTATAGGATAATCCATTCAATCATCTCCTGGTTGAGTTAATATTGCTCCTATTGCTAGCCTTAATGCATCAATATGAACATGGAATTTGATCGACCAGTTTGGAAACCTTAGGATTGGTGCTTCGACTAGTTTTCTTTTTTAATTTTTCGAATGATATATGGCACTCCCCTGTCCAGTTGAACTCTTTATCTTCCCTTAATAGTTCTTCAAGTGGATAGGTCATATCTGAATAATATCTTATGAATTTTCTGTAATAGCCTATGTGGCCAAGTAACACCCTAACTTGTTTTTGGTTTACTAGTGGTTTTAGGTCAAGGATAATTTTGATTTTTGCAAAGTCAACCTTAATACCTTCTTTACAAACAATGTGCCCTAATAATATCCCTATGGGGTTCACAAATATGCATTTCTTGATGTTCAGGGATAGTTGAATTAGTCGACATCTTTCCAACATGAGTCTTATCCATTTGCAATGATCTTTTAACATGGACTATATGGACCAATCATCAAAGTATACTACCATGGTTTTGTAAATATATTCTTGAAATGTTTTGACAACAATTCTAGAAATTACTGTAGGTGCATTTTTTAATCCAAAAGGCATAACCTTATAAGCAAATGAGCCAAATTCACATACAAATGTTGTTTTTTTCTGATCCCCTTTAGCTATTAGCACTTGGTTATAACCTGAGAATCCATCTGTAAATGAGTAGCATTCATGTCCTGCAACCTCATTTAAGATTTCATCTGCATAAGGAGTTGGAAATGGGTCTGTCAATGTTACTTTATTTAGTTCTCTAAAGTCAACACAAATTCTTAGTTTGGTCAGATCATGTTTCTTAGGTTGTACAACCATTAGACTTTCCCATTCTAATTGGTCAATAGGATAGATGATGCCTGCTGCAAGCATGTTATCAATTTCCTTTTTGACTATCTCTTTGTATTTGTGAGCTAGCTTATATGGCCTTTTCTTCATAGGTCGAACATCAGGTTTAGTGTCAATCTTCATTTCTCCCATTTCATGGACTAATCCTTTGAGGTCTTTATAATCTCTAGTAAATACATCTTGGAACTCTTTTAATAAGTTCACTATCTCTGTGGTCTGCTCTTCACTCCAGTAGTCACCAATCTTTGCCATTTTTGGTCGGTCATCATTTGAGATATCGAATTCTCTAGTTTTGAATTTAGCATCTAGCCATTCTAGTGCTTTGGCTTCATTGATTGGTTGGCTTCCTTCTTTAAACTGGGAGAATGTGGTAGGGAAGTCAGCTGTGTACATTCAGTCGGTCTCCTCCTTCTCGGTTGTTTCAACTTTAAGGACTGTACGAATAGGTTTGGTCATTTCGACATGGTTTGATTTCCATCTAAAGCTTTTCCCTTTCGTATTTTCATTTTCTAACTGTAGTCTTGTCAACTATGGTATTGTCCCGGTTTTTATATTGATACAGTTCATTGTCTGTCGGTTATCTTTTAAGGGTTTATTTTCTGTCGGTTATCTTTTAAGGGTTTATTTTCTGTCGGTTGTATAAATTCTTTAATCTGTTTTGCTGTTTCGACCAACTTTTCATTTTCTGGGATAAAGTTGAAATCTTTGATGAAATTTTCTCTGAGTTCATACAATAAGAATGTTTCACCTCTAGATTCTTCAATTTTATACCATTTGTTTAGTAATTCAGTGAGGGTTGATGGGAACAGGTGTGGCCATGCTCGTTCATCCTTGTATCCAAGTTTTCTCCATTCTTTTTCACATGTCTTAATATGATCTTCTGGATTCTTTCCTTGGATGAATATAGGTATCTGAGCCTGTTTGGTTAACCTCTTTCCTCCAAATATTTATACAAAGAAATTTGAAGGTGTTGTCCAGGTCTGCAGTCTTGTCTAGTGGGTATCCCACCATCTAGCAGCTTGTCCTGTAAAGGTTTCGACTAGGCTTTGAAGTCGGACATGTTCACCAATATTTTTGGAAACTTGTTCTACATGCATGACTGGTGGTTCTCTTTCCTTGTATCTTGGTATTTGTGTAGTATTTACATTGGTAGGTTTTAAAGTAGGGTATTCCCTAATTTTCTTCTCAAATATTTTTGGGACAATGGACACTATGAATCACTGCTGGGTGGGTTTTTTCTGTACTTTTTAAATAGTCCAACACCCTCTTGCTTGTGTTTCGTAGTTCTTGATCTCCCAATCATATAATTCTGCGTCTGAATTATAACCGACTAAGTCTTGGTTGCCTAAATGAATTTTTTCATAGATATTAGGTTCTGTATAATCTGCATTGTTTTGTATCTGATAAAGTTGTCGGATGTCAACTTCTTCATCGATAGGTTCAGTCCAAGGTTCTCCTTGGGATGGATGACTTGGTACAATGACCTTTTGTCCATTTCCTTTTAATTTGATTCTCTCTTTGTCCAGGGATATCGATGCTTTCATCTTTATACCCCAAGGTCGACCTACTAACACTGGGAAGGAACTAGATCCTTCCTTAGGGTCAATGATTTCGAAGTCAAATTTGGTTGAGATTCTTTTTATAGTTGTATCAATGTTTTTCCAGACTCCAATAGGTTCAATTAGGCCATGGTCAGCTAGTTTCAGGTATATACCTGACTCATATAGTCGAGGTCTACCCATTTGTTCCCAAGTTTCATGAGTCATGATGTTTACTTGTGATCCAAAGTCGAGCACTACTTGTCAGACATGGTATCCTTCAATTTCCAGGTCGACAAGTGGGTCGGCATCACCTTTATCTTTTTTATTTAAACTGCAGATATTCAATGTTTGTTTTTTGATGTTGTTGTGGTTTATTTCATATAGCAAATCGATGAACTAAGCTACTGAGTTGTCTTTTTGTACGAGTTGCATTAATTCTTTTATTGTGTTATGTCGATTTTCGTTAGCTAGGTTCCTATCATGCAAATTATTTGAATACATTTGTTGCTTCTTTGTATGTTTGTTTTTCTTTAAGTGGATTAGGGTAGACATTTTTCTCTTTTATTTTGCTAATTCCTGGGTTATCACTTCCTATTTTTGTCCTTTGTCTGGTTATAATATGCAAATTCTTTTTGTTTATTACATCATTTTTTTGCACACATGATAAGACATTAACATTTTTCTTTGTATTTATTTTTTCCAACATGGTAGGGAATCCTCTAGTGAGTGATCCCCTACTCCACAATGAGTACAAAATTTGAGGTCAGTTCTATCTTTATATGGAAAGTCAGCATACTGATGTCCCTACTTATAACATGTAAAGCATTGGATGGGTCGACGTGGTCGGTTGTCTTGATTTCCAGATAATTGACCTCAACCTCCGTAGCCTCCATGTCGATTGTCATATCGGCGCTCGTATCTTCGACCTTCATATCTCTGATTGTTCTGATTATTTGGTAAGTTGTTTTGCTCATTATTTTGTGCAACTGCAGTGGTCTGGTAGACTGCATGAAAATTCTATTAGTTCTTCAGGTTCAAATGGCAGTCAGCTGTGTTATAATTTTTAGTTTCACAGATTGCACACCAAGATTCCTTGTCGTTATTCATGTTGAATAGGAAATCTTTTATTGAGTGGTTTCCATGCTTCTAGCAAATGTCACAAAAACATTTCATCTGCACGAATCGAACGTCTTGCCAGCTAATTTCCTATCGACAGTTGTCTTTTGAATGTTCAGTCATTGAGCACTTCATGCACCAGATATCCTGACTTTTGAGGTTTAATTATTTTAATGACTTCTGCACAATCTCAAGCTATTCTTATAGTCTGTGATCAGTGGAGTATGCTAGTATGTCGTCATCCATTTACACTTGGAGAGATTTTGTAAGCGCATCTTCGTAAGACTTGAATATTTCCAGACTTATGTGTCGATGGATTTTCTGAGATAAACCTACAAGAAACCACTGGATTAATAATTGTTCATCTATAACATAGTCCAATTGGCTAAGAAGGTCTTTCCATTGCTTATCATAATCGCAGACGGTTTCTCCTGGCTTCTGCGATGTTGTTTTTAATTTCTTTAGTAGCAGATGTTGTGCATCTACAATTTTGAAAAATGATAGAAATTGCACTTTGATCTCGGCTTTGGTTGCCCAAGGTTTTCTTTCAGAAAAGGTCATATACGAAGTTAATGCCCTTTTTTTCAAGGCATCGATGAACTATGCCATCTGTCTGTCTTCCTCCGTAACTTGGTTAGCCTCCCAAGTTGATTCACAGATGAACCAGTGTCGTGTGGGGTCCTCATCCCCCTCATATAGAGGAATGCGTGCTGACCCATGACCCATGTCGAAATCACTGTCACTGCTTTCAGGAGGTGGCAGTGGTGGAGGTGGGGGTGGGGGTGGTGGAGTTATTTATGTATTCCTCTCTGCATAACTATTGTCGACGGAACTTTCATCTCGGTCGGTTGTTTTTGTCATTTCGTCTTCAACCAGCAGTCGATTTATTTTGACTTCTTCTGTCGATTTCCAACTGCAGTTACCTATCCGCAATTCTGAATGTACTGTGTCCTCCAAAGCTGTATTTGGCATGGGGGGTGCTCCTTCATGTGTTGGTTCTTCTATGGGGGTGTTCCTTTATGGGTCCTGACATGGAGAGAATAGCTAAAATATCCATTTTAGAGAAGATGTCGATCTTATCAAGTCTTACTACACTCACCATTGACATCCAAAAAATATTGCAACGTTGGACAGATTTCCAACATCACCTAGCAGTGACAGCCCTAGCAATTGTTAAAGTCTGTGTACAGAAAAGACCAACCATCAGAATTCACAGCCCATGAAGACCAAGCACATCATAATGACTACTAAGACAGACAGGAAGATTTTTGTACCTCCCTATTTCTCTGGGACGAAGAAAAATTTTGTTTGTGGGGGAGATGTTGGAGAAGCAAGTCGGTATGTCGACTTGAACAACAGCCAACTTAGTCGGTCAGCCGACTAAGTCAGTCGGCCGACTAAACTAGAGATTAGGTTGGCCACCTAAGGTCATGTTGGTTCATCGAACTGACAGGTATTTCTTTTGTAACTGTTTTGTAATCATATATATTAGGCTATTGAGCCAGATGAGAACTCAGTTCGGTTCTTTGTATTGTGTGGACCCACTCTTGTTAATATAATATGTTATTTTCCTCTACTTGTTCTTATCTCTTGTCTCTGTTATGTATGTATCTCTGGTATGTATTATTGGTAACCTTATGTGATCTATGAGATTACAACAGTCCTCCTTGGTAGCAAATTGCATAATCGGTGGTGCCACGCAAATATCTGGAGACCCTCTTTACAACTATCTAATGCTCCTTTCCTGGTTTTGACATATATCTGGTCAAAAGTCCCACTGCATGAGAAAGGTCTGGTCTTGTACAGACTATTGCATACATCAAACTACCAACTGTACTGGAATATGGAACCCGTGACATTTCTTCTTCTTCTTCCTGTGTCTTAGGACACTGCTCTATAGATAACTTTACACCTGCAGGAATAGGAACCTTGACCGGCTTACTTTCCTGCATGTTAAATCTCTATAGTACTGTCTCAACATATTTTCTTTGATTTAAACTGATAATTTTGTTTGCACGATCTCTTCTTATCTCCATTCCCAGAATGAAGTTTGAAGCACTGAGATCTTTCATATCAAACTTGGAGGACATTTGATACTTCACCTCCTTTATAACATCTTTGTTGTTTCCAATCAACAACATGTCCTCAACATACATAACTATGTTAATGAAGTGATCACCAACCTGTTTGGAATATACACAGTGATCAGCTTTGCTTCTCACAAACCCCAATCCAAGTATGTATGTGTCAAACTTGTGGTACCACATCCTTGGAGATTGCTTTAGACCATAAAGGGACTTATTTAGTTTACATACCAACTCATTATTTCCCTTTACTATGAACCCTTCTAGTTGTTTCATGTATATTTCTTCTTCTAGATCCCCATGTAAGAACGATGTCTTCACATCCACATGCTCTACTTCAAGATCAAAAGTAGCAGCAATAGAAAGAAGAAATCTAATAGAAATTAATTTTGCAATTAGAGAAAAAATTTCACCAAAATCAATCCCCTCTACTTGATAATATCCCTTTGCTACCAAGCGGGCTTTATACTTATCCACTTTACCTTCTGCATTAAACTTATTTTTAAATAGCCATTTGCTCCCAACGAATTTTCTCCCAGCTGGTAACTGGACTAGATTACAAGCTTCATTTTTGTCCAAGGAATCCATTTCTTCATCCATGGCGTTTTTCCATAGATCACTATCCTCTGAATTAACAGCTTCCTTCACATTTCTAGGATCATCATTAGTAATAGACATAGCAAAATGAGAGTGAAAATTAGGAGGGGAATACCTTTTTGGTTGCTTTATTTCTCGAGATGATCTCCTGAAAAAGGGAGTACATTAGAGGAAATTTCAACTTAAAATGGGCCTCCTAAAATGAACTAATAAAATAATAGTTAAAATAATAAACTAATATTTATTAATTTTGGAGGAAGAAAAGAAAAAAATGACTTTTTTGTTTGTATTTTTGACATATCTCCCTGTGTTTTTACTCAAATTTTGATCGGGAGAGATCGTTGGATGCGGAATTAAATTCTGCATCCAACGAGTACCCACTCGGCATACTTTTGACGGACTCCGATACCCCAAAAACAAGAAATACTTGAAAAAATGGAATAATGATGTCATCATTCCATTTTTTCAGGTATTTATTGTTTTTGGGATAGTGGGGTCCCTCAAAAGTATGCCAAGTAGGTACTTGTTGGATGCGGAATTTAATTCTGCATCCAACGAGCTCTCCCGATCGAAATTTGAGTAAATACACAGGGAGATATGTCAAAAATACAAACAAAAAAAGTTGTTTTTTTTTATGATAGCTATCCCCAAATTTATATTAAAAAAGTGTTTAAGACCTATACGGTATTTCAAATTTAAAGCAATTTCATTGGCTAACACATGATGACATGGAATTTGAATAAAATTTAAAAGGCCCATTTTGAGTTGAAATTTCCTCTAATGTGAGGTTCTTCTTCCTATGATTCTGCTTCTTCTGTTGAGTTAGATTCTTCACCTTCTAACATAAACTCTATTTTCTCTAGTTCCTTTTCCATTGGATACACTTCCTTTCTCAAGACTTCTTTGACCTCTCGAAACAAAACATCTCAACTATAAATAGTATTCTTAGTTATAGGATTCCAAATCTGATACCCTTTCATACCATATTTATAGCCAATAAAGAAACACTTCTTAGCTTTGTTATCCAACATGCTCCTTTTCTCCTTTGGGACATGTACATAAGAATCACAACCAAAAACTTTTATATGCTTAATAGAGGGTTTCTTACCAATCCATACCTCTTGTGGAGTTTTATCAATCAATGTTGATGTGGGCGATCAGTTTACCAAGTAACATGATGTCTCCACTGCTTCTGCCTGGAATTCTTGTCCTATCCCAACACTGCTTAGCATGCTCCTTTCCTTTTCCATCAACGTCCTATTCATGGGGGCTTCACTTGTTGGCCAATATCCTATCACGTTAGTTCATATTGTGGGTTTTAAAATTATAAAAAATTGAACCAATATATTGCAGGTATTGGGGGGATGAGGGGTTTAAGGTTGGGGTGGGTAGGGTGGTTTTTAAGGATTAAGGTATAAAAAGGGGTGGGGAGGAGGTTTTAAGTATTGGGAGGGGGTTTCAACAAAAATATTTTGGGTCAATATCTCTCAAAATTAAGGGTATTATTTAATATCCCACGATCGCACATGCTATGTGAGAGGTTCACTAAGTGAAGTCCCCGTGGTCCTATTCAACCTCTCAGCAACTCCATTCTGTTGAGGTGTGTATGGAGTAGTATTTTTCCTTGCTATACCACACTTCTTACAAAAGTCCTCTAATTCATTCCCACATAACTCTCCACCATTATCTATCTGCAAAACCTTTATTTTCGTTTCTAACTTATTTTCTACAAGAGCCTTCAATTCTTTAAACTTGGAAAATACTTCAGATTTCTTTTGAAGGAAATATATCCATGTGTTCCTTGAGATATCATCTATAAATGAAACATAATACATAGATTTTCCTAATGATGGAATATGAACATGTCCAAATACATCACTATGTATTAATTCTAGAATTCCCTTTACTCTTGTAGCACCAGAAGCAAATCTTACTCGATTTAGTTTTCCATATATGCAATGTTCACAGAAATCAAAATCTAGAGTGCAATCAGTCATAGCTTGACAGATATCAAGTTTCTTGCTAGATTTCAAATTTGTAGCACACCAAGAAGAGTTCTAATCCTTTCCTCCTTCAGTTTTAGCTTGAATCTACCATGTCCAATGATACTCATTGTTGAATCATCTCCCAAGTACACATCTTCGCCATTGTACTTTTCATATTCACAGAACCACTCCCTATGAGGGGTCATATGACCTGACGCACCTGAGTCAATCAGCCATATATCATGTTCTCAAGGATTACTCATGGAAGCTAGGTACACATCCCCTCCTTCTTTTGAGGAGTTCTTCACCTCTGTGGAAGGGGTATCCTCATATCCGTTTGCTTTCTTAACTTTATTAGATCTGTAATCTTTTTTATAGTGCCCATCTTTACCTCATTTCCAAAACTTCCTTATTCCTTTTCCTAGGGATTTAGATCTACCCTTAGATTTAGATCTCCCCTTGAATCCTTTATTTTTGTTTCTCTCCTGGGGGCGACGTCTCACAGACAAGGCATCCATGCTATGATTATCCATGGTTTTCTTCCTCATCTCTTTTGATAGTAGGGGTGATACAATTTCATCAAATTTTAAGGTCGCCTGGCTAGCACTACTTATTGCAACAATTACGTTGTCCCAGCAATCCGGGAAAGAACACAATAATGTAAAACATTTATCTTCTTCGGCCATTTTAATACCAACATAGGTTATCTAAATTACTAGAGTATTGTAGACATTCAAATTCTCTGTTACAGTGTCATTCTCATCCATTCTGAGGTGAACAAACTTCTTTTGTAGAAACAGCTTGTTCACAAGGGATTTTGATTGATATAAACTCCCTAGTTTTTCCCATAGATTTATTGCACTATCTTCACCAGATACGTTCAACAACATAGAGTCTAATAAGAACAATCGTATTGTACTACTCTCCCTTCTTTCTAATTTATCCCAAACATCTTGTGGCATTGCAGTGGGCTTCGTACCCGAATCCACAACAATCCACTATTCCCGATCTACCAGAAGATCCTCCATTTTGAGCTTCCATAGCTCAAAATTATGGCCGTTAAATTTCTCGATCTCAATTCTTAAAATGCTTACCATTCTGTTTCAATGAACAAATCAACACTGCAAAGCTCCCACTGAACCCAGGTTTATCACAGAACCGAGATCTATTAACCGCGTCGAACCCTTAGCAGCAAAGGCATCCCCCTGATGCCAAAATCAAGCTTTGATACCACATGTAAGTTTTAAACCTTTGCAGAGAAGCAAAGAATACAGATTCTTTTAAGAAAAATATAGATCACAACACATCATTCACACATAAACACAAATATTTACCCTGGAAACCCTTAACTGGGAAAACCAGAAAACCTTGGAGCCACACCTCCTATTTTCTCTTCATTACATTATGAAATCCTCACAATACAAAATATAGGTATTCCGCAACATCCAAATAGCCTAATTCGCTAACCCGGATTAGAAAAAGACTCCAATCCCTTAACCGAGATTAAGTTACATATTTTAAGACAAATTCTAAAAATAGACACAAACAACTATAAATAGCCATAAAATCTATAAATAGCCAAAATATGTGATCATCGAGTTGCAGCGCTGACATGCGCACCTCCCCTCCATATGCACATGAAAATAATATAAAATATACCCAACATAATACTTTCTACCTCATTTAGAGAATGAGAGATTGATGGACACCATCGGTAGTAGAGATGATCCAGATGGCCTACTAGAGTGAGTGCATTATCAGGTGTTACTAGATTTTCAGGTGCGTTATTTAAACTTTAAAGTGCATGTTGAAGAACAATTTCAATACCATTCACCTATACAGTTTCAATACTAACCTATGATTGAAGAATACCATTCACAGACTTCTTACTATTAACAGTATAATTGACAGTATAAACACAACCCTACACCCTCAGGTGAGTTATCTATAAATAATGTTGGCACTATTTCATTGGGTTCTCTTTATTTTATGATGAGACTACTATTGTTTAGCCTTTTGTATTCCTAGGATACAAACATAATCTATGGAAATTTGGAGGTGCCAAGAACTAACAATGTCTTTAGGCACCACCAAATAGAATTCAGAAAATAACATGCTCTAGGGTTGTTGCAATTTAATTTTAATGAATATTTTTTATATTAATGCACATTTAAATACATTAATGCACATTTAATTACATTCGTGGGTCAACTCTTGGAACTCTTTCCTTGGTGGATCAACTATGCAAAAATTTCCATCGTGTGACTATTGGTAGTGTTTCCGTATTGGTATTTCCCATGCACACTTGCAGGAGACAACAACATCCAATTATGCTGATCCGCTTTGTTTTTCGCTCCAGGACCAAAAGTCACCAAGTGTCCCTAAACCACTTTTTGAGGCAACTTTCAACTATACATAAATCGACAACCGGAGGTCAGATCGACAAACCATCAACTCTGTTGGTCTACTGGAATGTGAGTACATATAGGGGGGCCTCTGCATCCTGTTGGCATTTCTCGGTGACTGCATTGTGCAGTGATTTCATAAAATATGGTTTTGCTCAGTTTCGTTGAATGCAACTCTTTCCTTGGTGGGTCAACTTTGCAAAAATATCCACCATGGGGATATTGGTAGTGCTTCCATATCAGCATTTCCCATACAGACATGTAGGAGCCAACACCATGGAATTATGCCGATCCATTTGTTTTTTCCCTCCAGGACCTAAAGTCACCAAGTGTCCTTGAACCAATTTTTTAAGCGACTTTCAACTTGACATAAATAAACAACCGAAGGTCAGATCGATGAACCGTCGACTCCGTTGGTCTCTTGGAATGTGAGTACATCTAGGGGGTGCTCTCCATCATGTTTTCATTTCCCAGTGACTACATTGTGCAATTATTTCTTAAACTAGGGTTTTTCTCAATTTCCTTGAATGCAACTCTTGCCTTGGTGGGTCAACTATGAAAAAAAATCCACCGTGGGACTATTGGTATTGGTTCCATATCAGCCTTTCCCATAAACACATGTAGGAGCCAATGACATGCAATTATGCTCATCGGTTTGGTTTTTTTTCCATGACCAAAAGTCACCAAGTGTCTTTGAACTACTTTTTGAGGCGACTTTGAATTGGACATAAATCTACAATCGAAGGTCAGATCGATGAACCATCGAATCCATTGGTCTCCTGGAATGTGAGTACATCTAGGGGGCCCTCTCTAGCCTGTTTTCATTTCTCAATGATTATATTGTGCACTGATTTCATAAACTAAGGTTTTTCTTAGTTTCCTTGAATGCAACTCGTTCCTTGGTGGGTCAACTCCGCAAAAAACTCCACTGTGGGATTATTGGTAGTGTTTCCATATCGGCCTTGCCCATAAAATAGGGTTTTTCTCAATTTCCTTGAATGAAACTCTTGCATTGGTGGGTCAACTCTTGCATTGGTGACACACATAAATTTTCCCTAGTTCAAAACTTTTCTACCTGGCATCATAGGTTATTTTGGTTGGGATCTCTCTGTAGGTGAAAGAGGGATTTTGTATTCCAATTGTTGTGTACTTAGTTTAGGTGCTTGAATTTGTTTATATTGTTGGGTTTTATACCCTAAGTTTCTTGGGAGAATCTCTTGGACCCTAAAAAGTGTTTTTTCTTCTTCATATTGTTGTTTTTTTAACATGGATATGGCTATGGTGTCTTGCTTATATTTTAAGATTGTGTCTAGAGTTGGATGGTATGTGGACATTGGAACTTTAATATGCATGACATATGATAAGTAATTATTAAACATGTTTCAAGAAAAAGAGGGAGGTATGAGTTTTAATCTTGGTTATGATTCTACTTATCACATGTGAGTGATGCTCTATTTGTTACTTTTTTGAATAAGATTTTTTTGAGATAATTCCTTATATGACATATGTATAGTATAAAGTTCCATTTGAAGGAAAACAATGCACCATCAATGATTGTAGTTTTTTGAGAGAGGGTCGTATTTATATATTTATTGTTGATAAAGTGGCACTTGTGTATTCCATGGAATTTCTTAGGTAGAGGGAATTTACCTTTATGACACTCTTTCTTGAAAATTATCTTAGAAAAAGATAATTGACCTAGCTCAGGTTAGTGTGTCGATTGTCAAAGGTTTTAAGGTTTATGATAGAGGTTATGATGTTAAAAAGTTGATGATAGCCCTACATGTGTTGTTAATTGAACCATGATCTTGGTATTTCATTAACGATGGATTTCTGAAGTTATATATCTTTTTTATTTTCTTAGATACAATTCATTTGTCTTGGTCTTGTATGGAGATGTGATCATCTTTGTAGGATGTAGTGAACAACTTATGATGTGGTGTCTAGTGATTATCTCCCATGGTGTTGACTTGAGGGATGAAGTATTTTTGAAATTCGTTGATGATGCAGAGTTATGCACCTTCATATTTACAGGTGGTTAACATTCTTGGAGGTTTGATATTTTTTGATCTAACTAGATGGTAGGTCTGGTGGATTTGCAATGGGATCTTACTTTTATTGGTGAAAACACTTTCATTATAAGAGGGAGTATTAGCTTTCGAAGTTACTACAAAATCCCTTACAGCGTGTTTAGGGGTGCTTCATGAGATTTTGGGTACATGGTGCATGATTAGCACTTGGACGGTATGTGACATATATAAATTTTAGACATGGATTACTTAATGGTTAATTGATCTTAGATTGATGAGTCATACATTCTTCCTTGAAGTACTGTAGATATTCAAATAGTTAGTGGGATATGTCATGATAAGGTCTATAATATCATAAGATCACATAGGTGAACCACACATTAAGATCATTTTAATTAAACACATACTTCATGAAATACATAGTTAAACATATCTGAAAGGAATATAATAAATATCATGTTCCCATATAAATTCAACCATATATAAAAATATGAACCTTCCTTTATATTATATGTACATATAATTTTTACAAAAATGGCATTCCATGGCCATAATACAAAAATGTCGATCATACTGTACATCTATGTGTATACAAACAAAACGGTACATGTATGTATCCTCCCTATACATGAATTATATTTATCCCCCGTTCACTTGCACTATCAGGGGCTTTTGAGAAGTTGATCTTTCTTTTCTGGCTTCTCGGTGGTGTTCCCCAGCATTGAACAAAAGGAACAAATCTCATTTTCAGATATTGCTGACAAACCAAAATTTGTACATTAGTTTACCAACCTATAAAAATTCTATGTACATTTGTTCAAATTCCAAGCTAATATAACATTTTTACTTACTATCTATGTGTAAGTGATGGTGGGTTGGCGTGTAATTGCATGTACCATCGGTGCCTCACTAGAAGCAGCCTCAATTGGGTTTTCTTCAAGCACCACTCACTCACTATCAAACTGCATGAAATAATATATATCCCAATGTTAGAAAATCAATGGTTGCACCAAAACAATACTTCCATGTATAAAGAAAATTATACTACATGGAGGGACAATGACTTTTTCAAAGAAAGTGAGACATACATCTACCTGGGGGGGAGATGTGGGCGAGCAATGACCCAGATTAGGTTCTCTTCAATAACCACTCACTCACTATCAAGATGCATAAAATAATATTAATGTCAATGTCACCAAATTGATGGGTGCACCAAAAATATACTTGCATGTACAAAGAAAACTATACTATATGGAGGGACAATGACTTTTTCAGAGAAAGAAAGACAAACATGTACCTAGAGGGTGAGATGCGGTGAGAAGTGGCCCCAATGGGGTACTATTCAAGCACCACTCGCTCACTATCGAGATTCATAAATTAATATATATGTCAATTTCAGCAAATCAATGGGTGCACAAAAAATATACTTTCATGTACAAAGAAAACTATACTACATGGAGGGACAATGGATTTTTCAAAGAAAGAGAGACATACATGTACCTTGGGGGGGGGAGAGGTGGGTGAGAAGCAACCCTGATTGGGTTCTCTTCAAGCACCACTCCCTCACTATCAAGATGCATAAAACAATATATATGTCAATGTCATAAAATCGATGGTGCACCAAAAGATACTTGCATGTACATATAAAACTATACTACATGGAGGGAAAATTGGGGAAATAGAGATACAAGATAAGTGAGATATACATATACCTGGGGGACGTGAAGAGGTGTGTAACAAGTGGCTGGAAGAATTTACACCGGACTAAAAGGATGGGCATATGCATGAGTGATAAAGGCCGCTTGGTGGACATCTCTATCGAGCATATGTTCCTATGTAAGAAAAAAAATAAATATACAATTAGACAATTTCAAATAATTAAAAAAGTACATGTTGAATCATTAAAAGCATAATTAAAAGAATAATTTAAATCATACCTGTGCTTGTAAATCCTTAGCTATATGAGACGGTCTTGTCTCAGATGCTACATACTCATCCTTCCCCCCTTACACAAAATATATTGTATCAATATTAAGATGTATTAAATGTGACAATCCCTACTATAAATATGTAAATCATGATGATAAATCAACAATTAATGTTCTTATAAGTAATGGTGAATAACCAAAATGATATGTAGCATTGACTAGTACATCCATATCATGAGCGCCAATCGACAGATTATGGGATTCTGGGGTCTCATTAGACACCAGCTATAAATGTTTTCACGTAAATTGTGAGATACTTAAAATATAAATAATTTATGAAACAGTTGAACTGTTTAATATAAAAAATAATAATCTATGTGAAGAATGAGTTTCACTTACATCTTGGAGTAACCCAATACCGCAAAACTTCAAAGAAGGTCGATAGCATATGTTTCAACAAGTGGTGCATGGATGTGGAATGACGTGACGCTCTGACCCCTATGCATGTCAACTGTGATATATAGATCTCGTAGAGTGGGGAGACCTAACTGGATCCTCTGTGGGTGATGGGCCAGCCCTAGATGTGTTAGACCTAGATTTGTTAGCCGCAGATGTGCCAGCCCCCGATGTGCCAACCCCTTGGCATATATTTCCCTTGATAGCAGTCCCATGTCGAAGCAATGTATTTTCCAAATCGAATAATTCCTCATGCATCCCATCAATCATAGAACCTATAGGACGATATAAACGAGGGGGGTTTGGTGTGCGCAGAGGTTGTTGCACATGGTTTGGATCAGTCCTCGCCCCTTTCCTATCTTGGGGCATCCCATGTCCTACCCTCTGGAACTCTAAAATATCAAAGTAATTTACATGTTTACCCAATATAAATTCAATATACAATTTCCTGAGGAAATAGAATGGGATGTCTCTATTCCCATGAGCGTCTTCATCGAAGACCATGTACCAACGATCCATATAGTTGGATTTACTATATTTGGTTCTATCCATTAGTCTATATAAATGTGTGGTTGAAAAGTGGGAGGAACCAATCTAGTGTTAGGGTCCCATAATAGTGAAAAAAACTCATCTTTTTATATCTTTAATTTCTTTTCATCTTTATAGCTCAGCCCAATGGAATAGTATTTCCTCTTTGAATCCCTATAGGAGTTACTAGTGTACAATGCTCCTTGGGAATTGGAAATTGTATTTGAAATGTTATCTAGGGCCTCTCCCAATTATCATCTTTTGTGGTCCCCCCCCTCTAAAAAGTGAACTAAAGCGTCTCAATGCACCCAAACAAGCAAGAATTTTGGAATTGCTATTGTGCTCCTCCTCCATTGGTTTGGTGTATGGATTTGGGTTATTGGTGGTTTTGTTGTGGACATTTTCTTCAATATTTGTGTTTTCTGTTAATATAAAAACAACCCATTTTAAATTTAATTAATATTTCATTGTTTGTTTTAATAAAATTTTTTATTAAATTAAAAGAAAAAAACAAAACAATTCTTGCCTAATCCAAAACAAAAAAAATACCAAAACAATTCTTTCCTAATCCTAAACCAAAAAAACAATGCAATTATTAACTTCCAATGCATTCAAATCGTATGCCCTCTAAGTCGTATGCACTCTAAATATATCTCCCATGGTGTTGACTTGAGGGATGATGGATTTTGGAAATTTGTTGATGATGCAGAGTTATGCTCCTTCATATTTACAGGTGGTCAACATTCTTGGAGGTTTGAGATTTTGTGATCTAACTAGATGGTATGTCTGGTGGATTTGCAATGGGATCTTACTTTTATTGGTGAAAACACTTTCATTATAAGAGGGAGTATTAGCTTTCGAAGTTACTACAAAATTTCTTACACCGTGCTTAGAGGTGCTTCATGAGACTTGGGTTACATGGTGCATGATTAGTCCTTGGATGGTATGTGACATATATAAATATTAGAGGTACCTTGCTTAATGGTTACTTTATCTTAGTTGGATGATTCATACATTCTTCCTTGCAGTACTGGAGATATTCAAATAATTAGTAGGATATGTCATGATAAGGTCTATAATATCATAAGATCACATAGGTGAACCACACATTAAGTATCATTTTAATTAAACACATACTTCATGAAAGACATAGTTAAACATATCTGAAAGGAATATAATAAATATCATGTTCGCATATAAATTCAACCATATATATAAATATGAACCTTGATTTATATTATATGTACATATAATGTTTACAAAAATGGCATTCCATGGCCATAATACAAAATAGTCGATCGTGTTGTACATCTACGTGTATACAAACAAAATGGTACATGTATGTATCCTCCCTATACACGAATTCTATTTATCCCCCCTTCACTTGCACTTTCAGTGGCTTTTGTGAATTCAATCTTTCTTTTTTGGCTTCTCAATGGTGTTCCCCAATGCTGAATAAGAGGAACAGATCTCATTTTCAGATATTGTAGACAAACCAAAATTTGTTCGTTAGTTCACCAACCAATAAAAATTCTATGTACATTTGTTCAAATTCCAAGCTAATATAACATTTTTACTTATTGTCTATGTGTAAGTGATGGTGGGTCAGCGTGTAATTGCATGTACCATTAGTGCCTCACTAGAAGAGGCCCTGATTGGGTGCTCTTCAAGCACCACTCACTCACTATCAAGATGCATCAAATAATATATATGCCAATGTTAGAAATTCAATGGGTGCACCAAAACGATACTTGCATGTATAAAGAAAATTATACTACATGGAGGAACAATGAATTTTTCAAAGAAAGCGAGACATACATCTACCTGGGGGGGAGAGGTGGGCGAGCAGTGGCCCATATTAAGTTCTCTTCAATAACCACTCACTCACTATCAAGTTGCATAAAATAATATTAATGTCAATGTCACCAAATTGATGGGTGCACCAAAATGATACTTGCATGTACAAAGAAAACTATAATACATGGAGGGACAATGACTTTTTCAAAGAAAGAGAGACATACATGTACCTAGGGGGAAGCAGTAGTGAGAAATGGCCCCGATTGGGTGCTCTTCAAGAACCACTCACTCACTATCAAGATGCATAAAATAATATATATATATCGATGTCAGCAAATCAATGGGTGCAAAAAAAACATACTTGCATGTAGAAAGAAAACTATACTACATGGAGGGACAATGGCTTTTTAAAAGAAAGAGTGACATACATGTACCTGGGAGGGGGGAGAGGTGGGTGAGAAGCAGCCCTAATTGGGTGTTCTTCAAGCACCACTCTCTCACTATCAAGATGCATAAAATAATATATATGTCAATGTCAGAAAATCGATGGGTGCACCAAAAAGATACTTGCATGTACAGATAAATGTATACTACATGGAGGGAAAATTGGGGAAGCAAAGATGCAAGATAAGTGAGATATACATATACCTATGGGACATGAAGAGGTGTGTAACTAGTAGCTAGAAGAATTTACACCGGACTAAAAGGATGGGCATGTGCATGAGTGAGAAAGACCGCTTGGTCAACAGCTCTATGGAGCATATATTCCTACGTAAAAAAAACATAAATATACAATTAGAAAATTTCAAATCATTAAAAAAGTACATGTTGAATCATTAAGAGATTAATTAAAAGAATAATTTAAATCATACTTGTACTTGTGAATCCTCATCTCTATGAGACGGACCTGTCTCAGATGCTACATACTCATCCTTCCCACCCTGCATAAAATATATTGTATCAATATTAAGATGTATTAAATGTGACAATCGCTACTATAAATATGTAAATCATGATGATAGATCAACAAGTAATGTTCTTATAAGTAATGGTGAAGAACCAAAATGATAGGCAGCATTGACCACTACATCCATATCATGAGCGTCAATCGACAGACTATGGGATTCCGAGGTCTCATTGGACACCAGGTGTAAATGTTTTCACATAAATTGCGAGATACTTAATATATAAATAATTTATGAAACAATTGAACTGTGTAATATAAAAAAATAATAATCTATGTGAAGAATGACTTTGACTTACATATTGGAGTAACCCATCACCGCAAAACTTCAAAGAAGGCCCATAGCATATGTTTTGACAAGTGGTGCATGGATGCGGCATGACGTGGCGCTCTGACTCCTATGCATGTCCACTGCGATATCTGGATCTCATAGAGTGGGGAGACCTAATTGGATCCTCTATGGGTGATGGTCCAGCCCTAGATGTGTCAGACCTAGATTTGTTAGCCGCGGATGTGCTAGCCCCAGATGTGCCAACCCCTTGGCATATATTGCCCTCGATAGCAGTCCCATGTTGAAGCAATGTATCTACTAAATTGAATAATTCCTCATGCATGCCATCAATCACAGGACCTACATGAGGATATAAATGAGGGGGGTTTGGTGTGTGCGGAGGTCATCGCACATGGTTTGGATCATTCCTTGCCCCTTGCCTATCTTGGGGCATCCCATGTCCTACCCCCTAGAACTCTAAAATATCAAATTAATTTACATGTTTACCTAACATAAACTCAGCATACAATTTCCTAAGGAAATAGACTGAGATGTCTTTATTCCCATGAGCGTCTTCATCGAAGACCATGTACCAACAATCCATCTAGTTGGGTTTAATATTTGGTTATATTCATTAGTCTATAGAAATGTGTGGTTTATAAGTGGGAGGAACCAATCTAGTGTTAGGGTCCCATGATAGTGAAAAAAGTTGATCTTTTTATATCTTTAATTTCTTTACATCTTTATAGCTCAGCCCAACGGAATAGCATTGCCTCTGTGAATCCCTACAGGAGCTAATGGTCTACAATGCTCCCTCGGAATTTGAAATTTTATTTTCAATGTTATCTAAGGCCTCTCCCAATGATTGTCTTATGTGGTCCCCCCTCTAAAAAGTGAACTAAGGCATCTCAATGCACCCAAATGAGCAAGAATTTTGGAATTCCTATTGTGCTCCTCCTCCATTGGTTTGGTGTATGGATTTGGGATTGGGTTTGGGTTATTGGTGGTTTTGTTTTGGACATTTTCTTCAAGATTTGTGTTGTCTATTAATATAAAAACAACTAATTAAAAATTTAATTAATAGTTCATTCTTTGTTTTAATAAAAAAATTTATTAAATTAAAAGAAAAAATCAGAACAATTCTTTCCTAATCCAAAATAAAAGAAATAACAAAACAATTCTTTCCTAATCCTAAACCAAAATGACAATATAATTCTTACCTTCCAATGCATCCAAGTCGTATTCAATCTAAGTCGTATGCACTCTAAATCTCTCTCCTTCCATCCAAATCATTTGCACTCTAAATCGATCTCCTTCCGTCCAAATCATTTGCACTCTAAATCGATCTCCTCCCTCAAAATTTTATGCCCTCCAAATTGTCTCGATATATCATGTTTTCGTTATGTGTGGCATGCAATGCAAAATGAGAAAATAGAGGCCACATGCCTTTGTTTTATTTTTTTTTAATTTTTACATATCGCAAGTGCGATATATCACACTTGCGATTTCTAACTCATAAAAAATGCAAGTGCAATATATCACACTTGCGATATAGTCTAACAACTTTTGCTTCGGTTCTAGGAAAGGGTTTTCCAAAACTAAATAATCCATAACGCATGTGTCATGGATTTTGATTTCGGACTTCCTTTTTTAATTTTTATAATGCCACTAAAAAGTGGAATCATCTTCATGCATGCGCCACCCAACGAGGGTGGTCGTTTCCCTCTTCTAGTTTTGGCATGCAAAAGAGGGGTTTGATTTCTTTTGGGTAAATAACATATGTTCCTTAGCGAGCATGGGAGGTGACCATGAGGCCTCCAAATGGCCTACATAAATGTTGCATTCACTCGCTCATCTGAAGATGCATAAAATAATATATATTTCAATTTCACAAAATCAATGCGTCCACCAAAAAGATACTTGCCTATACATATAAAACTATACTACATGGAGGGAAAATTGGGGAAACAAAGATACAAGATAAGTGAGATATACATATACCTGAGGGACGTGAAGAGTTCTGTAACCAGTGGCTGGAAGAATTTACACCACACTAAAAGGATGGGCATATGCATGAGTGAGGAAGGTCGCTTGGTGGACATCTCTATCGAGGATATGTTCCTACGTAAAATAAAACATAAATATACATTTAGACAATTTCAAATAATTAAAAAAGTACATGTTGAATCATTAAAAGCATAATTAAAAGAATAATTTAAATCATACCTGTACTTATGAATCCTTAGCTATATGAGACGATCCTGTCTCAGATGCTACATACTCATCCTTCCCACCATACATAAAATATATTATATCAATATTAAGATGTATTAAATGTGACAATCCCTACTATAAATAGGTAAATCATGATGATAAATCAACAAGTAATGTTCTTATAAGTAATGGTGAACCAAAATGATATGTAGCATTGACCGCTACATCCATATCATGAGCGTCAATCGACAGACTATAGGATTCTGGGGTCTCATTGGACACCAGCTGTAAATGTTTTCATGTAAATTATGAGATACTTAAAATATAAATAATTTATGAAACAATTGAATTGTGTAATATAAAAAACAATAATCTATGTTAATAATGAGTTTGAATTACATATTGGAGTAACCCAATACCGCAAAACTTCAAAGAAGGCCGATAGCATATGTTTCAACAAGTGGTGCATGGATGCGACATGATGTGACCCTCTAACCCCTATGCATGTCCACTGTGATATCTATATCTCGTAGAGTGGGGAGACCTAACTGTATCCTTTGTGGGTGATGGTCCATCCCTAGATGTGTCAAACCTATATTTGTTAGCCACAGATGTGCCAGCCCCAGATGTGCCAACCCCTTGGCATATATTTCCCTCGATAGTAGTCCCATGTTGAAGCAATGTATTTTCCAAATCGAATAATGCCTCCTGCGTGCAATCAATCATAGGACCTACAGTAGGATATAAACAAGGGAGGTTTGGTTTGCATAGAGGTCATCGCACACGGTGTGGATCAGTCCTCACCCCTTGCCTATCTTGGGGCATCCCATGTCCTACCCCCTGGAACTCTAAAATATCAAATTAATTTACATGTTTACCCAATATAAATTCAGCATACAATTTCCTGAGGAAATAGAATGGGATGTCTCTATTCCCATGAGCGTCTTCATCGAAGACCATGTACCAATGATCCATATAGTTGGATTTAATTTTTGGTTCTATGCATTAGTCTATAGAAATGTGTGGTTGAAAAGTGGGAGGAACGAATCTAGTGTTAGGGTCCTATAATAGTGAAAAAAGTTATCTTTTTATATCTTTAATTTCTTTACATCGTTATATCTCAGCCCAATGGAATAGTATTTCCTCTGTGAATCCCTATAGGAGCTACTAGTGTACAATGCTCCCTGGGAATTGGATATTGTATTTGCAATGTTTTCGAGGGCCTCTCCCAATGATCGTATTTTGTGGTCCACCCCCTTTAAAAAGTGAACTAAGTCATCTCAATGCACCCAAATGAGCAAGAATTTCAAAATTCCTATTGTGCTCCTCCTCCATTGGTTTGGCGTATAGATTTGGGTTATTGGTGGTTTTGTTGTGGACATTTTCTTCAAGATTTGTGTTATCTGTTAATATAAACACAACCAATTTTAAATTCAATTAATATTTCATTCTTTGTTTTAATAAAATAATTTTTATATTAAAAGAAACAAACAAAACAATTCTTTCGTAGTGCAAAGCAAAAAAAATAACAAAACAATTATTTCCTAATCCTAAACCAGAACAACAATGCAATTATTACCTTCCAATGCATTCAAATTGTATTCCCTCTAATTCATGTGCAATCTAAATATATCTCCCATGGTGTTGACTTGAGGGATGATGGATTTTGGAAATTCGTTGATGATGCAGAGTTATGCTCCTTCATATTTATTGGTGGTCAACATTCTTGGACGTTTGAGATTTTTTTATCTAACTAGATGGTAGGTGTGGTGGATTTGCAATGGGATATTAATTTTATTGGTGAAAACACTTTCATTATAAGAGGGATTATTATCTTTTGAAGTTACTACAAAATCCCTTACACCGTGTATAGGGGTGCTTCATGAGACTTGGGGTACATGGTGCATCATTAGCCCTTGGATGGTATGTGACATATATAAATATTAGAGGTGGCTTACTTAATGATTACTTTATCTTAGTTGGATGATTCATACATTCTTCCTTGAAGTACTGCAGATATTCAAATAATTAGTAGGATATGTCATGATAAGGTCTATAATATCATAAAATCACATAGGTGAACCACACATTAAGTATCATTTGAATTAAACGCATACTTCATGAAAGGCATAGTTAAACATATCTGAAAGGAATATAATCAATATCATGCTCCCATATAAATTCAACCATATATATAAATATGAACCTTGCTTTATATTATATGTACATATAATGTTTACAAAAATGGCATTCCATGGCCATAATACAAAATAGTTGATTGTGCTGTACATCTGCATGTATACAAACAAATTGGTACATGTATGTATCCTCCCTATACATGAATTCTATTTATCCCCCTTTCACTTGCACTTTCAGTGGCTTTTGAGAATTCAATCTTTCTTTCATGGATTCTCGGTGGTGTTCCCCGGTGCTGAACAAGAGGAACATATATCATTTTCAGATATTCCAGAAAAACCAAAATTTGTACGTTAGTTTACCAACCTATAAAAATTCTATGTACATTTTTTCAAATTCCAAGCTAATATAATATTTTTACTTACTGTCTATGTGTAAGTTATGGTGGGTCAGCGTGTAATTGCATGTACCATCGGTGCCTCACTAGAAGAGGCCCCAATTGGGTGCTCTACAAGCACCACTCGCTCACTATCAAGCTGCATGAAATAATATATATGCCAATGTTAGAAAATCAATGGGTGCATCAAAACGATACTTGCATGTATAAATAAAATTATACTACATTGAGGGACAATGACGTTTTCAAAGAATGTGAGACATACATCTACCTGTTGGGGAGAGGTGGGCGAGCAGCAGCCCAGATTAGGCTCTATTCAATAACCACTCACTCACTATCAAGATGCATAAAATATATTTTAGTCAATGTCACAAAATTTATGGGTGCACCAAAATGATACTTGCATGTACAAAGAAAACTATACTACATGGAGGGACAATGACTTTTTCAAATAAATAGAGACATACATGAACCTACAGGGGGAGCAGCGATGAGAAGTGGCCCTGATTTGGTGCTCTTCAAGCAAAACTCGCACACTATCAAGATGCATGTAAACTAATATATATGTCGATGTCAGCAAATCAATGACTGCAAAAAAAAATACTTGCATTTACAAAGGAAACTATACTACATGGACGGACAATGGCTTTTTCAAAGAAAGAGAGACATACATGTACTTGTGAGGGGGAAAAGGTGGGTGAGAAGCAACCCTGATTGGGTTCTCTTCAAGCACCACTCGCTCACTATCAAGATGCATAAAATAATATATATGTCAATGTCAAAAAATCAATGGGTGCACCAAAACGATACTTGTATGTACATTTAAAACTATACTACATGGAGGGAAAATTGGGGAAACAGAGATAAAAGATAAGCGAGATATAGATAAACCTGGGGGACGTGAGGAGGTGTGTAACTAGTGGCTGGAAGGATTTACATCGGACTAAAAGGATGGGCATATGCATGAGCGAGAAAGACCGCTTGGTGGATAGCTCTATCAAGCATATGTTCCTACATAAAAAAAACATAAATATACATTTAGACAATTTCAAATAATTAAAAAAGTACATGTTGAATCATTAAAAGAATAATTAAAAGAACAATTTAAATCATACCTGTACTTGTGAATCCTCAGCTATATGAGAAGGACCTGTCTAAGATGCTACATACTCATCCTTCCCACCCTGCATAAAATATATTGTATCAATATTAAGATGTATTAAATGTGACAATCCCTCCTATAAATATGTAAATCATGATGATAAATCAACAAGTAATGTTCTTATAAGTAATGGTGAAGAACCAAAATGATATGCAGCATTGAATGCTACATCCATATCATGAGCGTCAATCGACAAACTATGGGATTCTCGGGTCTCATTGGACACCAGCTGTAAATGTTTTCACGTAATTGCAAGATACTTAAAATATAAATAATTTATGAAACAATTGAACTGTGTAATATAAAGAAATAATAGTCTTTGTGAAGAACGAGTTTGAATTACATATTGGAGTAACCCATCACCGTGAAACTTCAAACAAGGCCCATAGCATATGTTTTGACAATTGGTGCATGGATGCAGCATGACGTGGTGCTCTGACCCCTATGCATGTGTGATGCATGTCCACTACGATATCTAGATATCGTAGAGTGGGGAGACCTAACTGGATCCTCTATGGGTGATCGTCCAGCCCTAGATGTGTCAGACCTAGATTTGTTAGTCACAGATGTGCCAGCCCCAGATGTGCCAACCCCTTGGCATATATTTCCCTCGATAGCAGTCCCATGTTGAAGCGATGTATCTGCCAAATCGAATAATGCCTCATGTGTTCCATCAATCACAGGACCTATAGGAGGATATAAACGAGGGGGGTTTGGTGTGCGCGGAGGTCATCGCACATAGTTTGGATGAGTCCTTGCCCCTTGCCTATCTTGGGGCATCCCATGTCCTATCCCCTGAAACTCTAAAATATCAAAGTAATTTACATGTTTACCCAATATAAATCCACCATACAAGTTCCTAAGGAAATAGAATGGGATGTCTCTATTCCCATGAGCCTCTTCATCAAAGACCATGTACCAACGATCCATCTAGTTGGATTTAATATTTGGTTCTATGCATAAGTATATAGAAATGTGTGGTTGAAAAGTGGGAGGAACCAATCTAGTGTTAGGGTCCCATAATAGTGAAAAAAAATGATCTTCTTATATCTTTAATTTCTTTACATCTTTATAGCTCATCCCAATGGAATAGTATTACCTTTGTGAATCCCTATAGGAGCTAATGGTCTATAATGCTCATTGGGAATTGGAAATTGTATTTTCAATGTTATTTAGGGCATCTCCCAATGATTGTCTTATGTGGTACCCCCCTCTAAAAAGTGAACTAAGGCATCTCAATGCACACAAATTAGCAAGAATTTTGGAATTCCTATTGTGCTCCTCCTCCATTGGTTTGGTGTATGGATTTGGGTTATTGGTGGTTTTGTTTTTGGACATTTTCTTCAAGATTTGTGTTATCTGTTAATATAAAAACAACCAACTTTAAATTTAATTAATAGTTCTTTCTTTGTTTTAATAAAAAAATTATTAAATTAAAAGAAAAAATCAAAACAATTCTTGCCTAATCCAAAACAAAAAAAATAACAAAAGAATTCTTTCCTAAGCCTAAACAAAAATGACAATGCAATTATTGCCTTCCAATGCATCCAAATCGCATGTCGTCTAAGTCGTATGCACTCTAAATCTGTCTCCTTCCGTCCAAATCGTTTGCACTCTAAATCGATCTCCTCCCTCAAAATAGTATGCCCTCCAAATTGTCCCGATATATCATGTTTCCGTTATGTGCGGCCTGCAATGCAAAATGAGAAAATAGAGGCCACATGCCTTTGTTTTATTTGTTTTAAGTTTTACATATCACAAGTGTGATATATCGCACTTGCGATTTGTAACTCATAAAAACAACAAGAGTAATATATCACACTTGCAATATAGTCTAACAACTTTTTCTTCGGCTCTAGGAAAGGGTTTTCCCAAACTAAATCACCCATAACACATGTGTTATGGATTTCGTTTTCGGACTTCCATTTTTTATTTTTATAACGCCACACATTAGAGGAAATTTGGGGTCTAAAATGGGCCTTATAAGAAAACCCGCCAACAATAAACTTTGTGAGTTGGAATTCAAGAACCAATATAATTTCAATAAAATGAGTCAACCATAATGGTTAAATTGGCATATTTGTCATAAAAGAAAACTACTTTTTTTATTCGTATTTTTGACATATATCCCTGTGTTTTTACTCAAAGTCTGAGCGAGAGAGCTCGCTGGATGCGGAATTAAATTCCGCATCCAATGAGTACCCGCACTGCATATTTTTTCTAGACCCGGCTACCCCAAAAACAAGAAATACCTGAAAAAATGTGATGATGAAAAAGTGGAATCATCTTCCCTTGGAGGCCCATTTTAGACCTCAAATTTCCTCTAATGAAAAAGTGGAATCATCTTCATGCACGCGCCACCCAATGAGGATGGTCGTTCCCCTCTTCGAGTTTTGGCATGCAAAAGAGGGGTTTGATTTCTTTTGGGTAAATCGCATATGTTCCTTAGCGAGCATGGGAGGTGACCACGAGGCCTCCAAATGGCCTACATAAATGTTGCAATCACCCGCAATAAGTTTTAAATATTTACTGACACCATATAGTTTGGACTTCTCCCTTTTGTATTTATGCCTTCCTCGAAGCATACTTAAACCTTAGGGAGCTTTATTGTTTTAAAGCTCAAACCTTTAATGATGGATCAATTTACATCAGTAAGAACATACACTCAGCATGGGGATGGTAACTAGCACCTGCAAACAACGAGTTCCTCATGCATTAGTTCATAACAAACTTAGTAAGCCCAAGTTATATGAGTCCTTCATATCTTTTTTTTGAGTCGTTTAGTAAATCCAGTTACTCTTTTCCCTTTAGAAGCAGAGATAAGTTAGCCACAACATTTTAGTAAATAAGACTAGATTACGTGTTAACCATCCATTATAAACAAGTAGGAAGTAAGTAGACTCTAAATTGCACCAAAAACATCATTAAACAAATAAACGACAATAAGTAGCACTGTAAGAAAATAGAACACCATGTATTAAGCTACGAGAGAAATCCATGAATACAAGTATCTATTATAATAAGCTTATACAATGCTGAAGTAATTTTAGATGACCCTTAAATCTTAATAGTTTTATTGAACATACCAAAAATAAATAAAAAATTATACGAATTTAAGGTACATTACAAGAAATTAAAAATGAATATGTAAAATATCTAATGAAAATATAAATGTTTTAATTTGAAATATGCATTAAGAGAAGTTTGCAACAAAACTATTTTTTTAAAAATTCCTTTTTGTTTAGAAAAAATAAGGCTATTTTTTAATATCCCTTAAACTACACGCGTCACTTTTACATTTCATTTGATATGATTCATTTCCTTTCAATACTTCTTAAACATATTGATAATAATATTATTACATTTTTATCATAAATAAAATATGAGAAGACCGAGCTTTACTTTTACATTTAGTAGGTTCTACTAGGTTCTCCATAGTGTAATATGAAAAATTATTGTTGCTTACTTATGAATTTAATTTTCAATTTTAGGCACAAGCTTAAAAAAAAAGCCACCACCCAACAATTGGGTGATGCACTACAAGTTGTGTGGTGATTTTCACTTACGCATTTCCATTCATAAATTCACTCTCAACACATCTATCAATATCAATCTTTGTTTTCCATGAGTCAAATTACCCAAACCACTTTACATTTTGAACATTTCGACATCATTGCAAACATGGACTTGCATAGCATCATCGAGATGACTACATCGTTCCTTTCGTGGCGGATGCCTCACCATTCTTATATTGGAATATGCTTCCGCTCTTCTCTACAAAAGCCTCGCCGTCATAATGATTCATGTAGGTGTATGAAAATAGATCATATGACTCGAGGCGATGTCATTTGTCAATATTCCCAAAACTTTCGGCGAATTGAGTTTGTCTTCGTATCCATTATCAATGTGCTCAATATATTGTCTAGATAAGCCATGGACCACATATGACATAACGCAATGGCAACTTGGGCCACGTGGATGGAATAATTGATGAGTAGGATCCCATTTTCTCAGTCCACGAAATTCTACTAATCAGACAAAAGAAGCAAACTTTTCCACAAATTGTATTCAACGTCAACGTGCAGCAGCAAGTGGTTAAATGCTGAGACGTA
>LPNX011153435.1:9938-84090 GCA_001517045.1 Pseudotsuga menziesii | reverse complement strand
AACCGCATTCGTCTCTCCCCTACCCATCCTGCCCTTCCCCTTATATTTCTCCTCCCTTCATCCCCCACATATCTCTCCCCTACCCATCCGTCCCTCCCATGATTCCCTCTACACCTTTCTCTCCCTCCTTTGACTACCCCCCCTCTTTTAGCTGAATCAATGTATTGATAATTTCTCCCTACCGAACATAATTTTCATATCGCATATGCGATATATCGCATATGTGTCATATCGCATATGCGATATATCGCATATGTGTCATATCACATATGCAATATAAAAAATTGTATTTATGTAGATCCTGTTAGGGACAAACCATTCTAACCATAACGCATATGCAATATAACGCATATTTGTTAATACAAACATGCATTGTATCGCATATCTGATACTTGTTTTATAAAAAAAATTGGGTTGCCAGCCATGGGTCGGTTTTACTGTAGCAAAATACATAATTCCTCTGAACTCGCACACAAAGAACTATACAACCTGTCATTTCATCATTTATTACCCAAATCCATGGGCATTTTACAAGTTTGGGTGTATTTCAATGGGGAATGCACGTAATAGAGGCTGAAAATTAGCGAGGAAGGTGCTTACACCGGAAGAAGCTGAAAAAAAAAGAAACAAAGAGGGAATAATTAAGAAATCATGGGCATTCAATCATGGAGCAAATACTTCCCATTCCCGCTCAACTAGAAAATGCAATTTTGGATACACCAGAGGAAGAGTCAAAGCGGAGGAATTTGATAGTGGAAAATACCATTCATTCTCCTATGAACCACATTTCAGTATCAAGTTCATTGAATGGAACACTGCACTTTTCATAAAATACTTGTGCCTCAACATCTCAGGGAAAAATACAGATACCTTACATAGAGCTTGAGGAGAATAATGCAATGCTAATGGAAGTTAGTTATGGGGAAGGTGAAAATATTGGTGCATTCTTAAGCACACAATTTTGTGAAGAGTTCAATGATTATATTATTGATGATGAAAATGTGGCTCCGCAACAACCATGCAAGGTGGTTTAATATATTAATTGAAGTTGTCAACATGTCATGGATGTATACTTCACTCCAGCATTTCAAACCGGAAAAATATTGCATCAACATGAACGAGAACTCCTAAATGCATACAAGTGGACAAGAGTGAATTGACTTCCATGGAAGGTAAGGTGCATAAACGCACTATCCTTCGTCATTGTTCTCAAATAATGAAACAATATTTTGATAAAAAATGTGAAGCCGGTAAATGTTATTTGTTTTTAGCTTTGATTAAAGGTAGGAGTATGGAAACTGTTAGTAGAAATTTAGGGATACGAACATTGAAGAATATCGAATCAAGTAATCACAATGTGAAATATCTTGCTACTGCATTCACATCAATTGTTAAAAAAACTCGTTCATGGGACTGTAATGTGGCTCGCTATGTCTTGGCTGAATCAACTGTAAGTAGATCCACAAGACAACGTTGTTTACTTAAATGCACATCACAATTTGTGCCTTTACATCCAAAGACACTTACAAAAATATTTAGTAAGAATAGATAGCCTTGATGTAGAGGGACAAATTGAAACATTATTGGAATTTAGTAGTAGGTTTCCCCATAAAGACATGAAGTTAGTCGAAGCAGTGAAGCGACTAGTGCACATCTTTTGGCATGATAAAACTAGGCCTTCTTCTAACACAAAGGATGTGTTAAAATGATGTATGGGTTCAATGAATAATGAGCCGCATGTTAAACATTATCTTGACATGAAACAAACTCAATTGTTCAAGATGTTTAAAATTTCCCATGTAGAGCTAAGGCTCAGGAAAATATCCTTTGAAAAATGCAATCCTTGGTATGTTAGAATCAATACCATCCGAAACACTTGTTGTTGTAGGTACCACATAGAGTTTGGTATATATTATCATAAATTTTCACATGTACGTCTTTTTTTGCATCCTAACCATGTGCAGGAATGCTCAAGTACAGTACCGCCAATGTCATCTAGAGATTTCATCCATACCATAATGTGTCCAAGGAAAGATGGGCAGGAATATTACTTAAAACTATGTGTAGAGGGTTATTGTAATGAATGTGGTGGCCTATCATTATGGTTTGATTGCATCCATGAGAGTGAACATCAACCATTCGGGAATACAATTGTCGAGAAGCAGAACTATCAGTATGAGACATCTCAGCTAGATGATGGGAAAGAAAGCAGGAAGATTAAATTGGTGACTTCACACGCGACAAGTACACGAATAATACTCATTTAAATGACTATATTGTTTATTTTGTTTTATAACATTGTTTATTAACATAAATTAATATTCATGTAAATATTTTTATGTTGTTTTATAAATGTTTATTTTGTTTCCCACCAGGTGCAAGTCTGTGAATTTATTTCAGAGTTCAGTGGAAAAATCCAACAATACATTCAACATGTTGATATGGCACGGTGGTGTAACACCCCGGTTTTGACCCCATGGTATTAAATTACATATGATGTAAAATTTGTATTAAATCATGGTGTGGAGCTCAAGGCAAAGGCCCCACCATGGACTTAGTGTCTTATGTATCGGCGATTAAAATCGATGTCAATGGTTTATTAGCTAGCTAGGAACAATGTGTTTGAGACATCATGTAAAATGCTACAGTAATAAATTACCACGACTAGCTACACGCTGCGATGTTAAAGAGATGGGAGCATAGTTTCACAAGGAATAGGGAGGGGGGTCTATTTAAACCCTTGAGCCTATGGAGGAAAATTCTTGTCTAAAGGGGAAAAACCATGAAATGGTTAAATACCCTTTTTGTCTTTTATGCCCAGTCATCTAAAATTGGTGAAGGAAGTTAAATCCTTGGGATGGGAAAGGTATAGGGGTCAAATTCGAATTTGGACAGTTACCCATTTTTGGGAAATGTTTCTTTGGCTTCTAGGGAAAGTAAATGCTGGAAAATGCCTTCCCCGTCCATTATTCACCCATGCGCTTGCTTCCTCATGCAGCTAGAGATAGGCGGGGCATTCTCCCTCACGTTTTTGTGGTTTCCTTCATTTTTCCCATGGTTGGGAATTCGATTGGAAAATGCTCATTGGCTAGGATCCTCCCTAGGCATTTTTGTTGTGGTTCTCCTCATTGCCGTAGCTAGGAAATCCCATTTTGGTTTTGTTCAGTGAATGTGCAGCAGTGATTCACGTTTTGGGGGTTTCAAGAGGCCATTGTTGGTCTTCCTCAGGAAACTGAGCTTGTTGGACGTTTCCCCCATGATTTCCAGATGTTTTCCTCACTGTTCCATGCCCATAAATTAATTTTTTGTTTTCCTCAGTGGTCAAGGAACCAAGATCTCCTGTTTTAGGTGTGAATGATGGTCATTTTTGCTTCGGTAATGCTTAGAGACGTTTTCTGAGATCAGATTTCGATTTGGGGGTTTGTGGTGACCGGATATGCACAAGAACATTTCCTAAAAGTGTATTTAATGTTCTAGGGTGTTTTTACCCTCATCCATTTTGTTTTTGTTTCCCATAAACATTTTTCTCATATCCAGTAGGTGTGTGTGGTTGTGTTTTGATTAATTGGTTGACTGTGTGTTGGATGCAAAGTGTTTGCTTGGCTGAGTAAGTCCATGAAGCCCATCTGTTAAAGGGTATGACAGTGTTTGGGTGTGATTGTTGGCTTGGATGAGTAAGCCCAAGGAACCCTTATGCTATTGGCTAGTTTCCCTAGTAACCTGATAAACCCAAATGTATTTTGGCTTGGTTGGGTTTCATATGTATTCATCTATGCGTATGAGCCTGTTGTTCCTTAGTTCCTTGTGGAATCATGCCCAGCTCGAAGGTGGCAGTGGTGCTGAGATATTGATGAGTACACTGGCCTATGGTTTGGTGGAATCCTACAACGACGTAGCTAGTTGCGGGACATCGCAATTACAAGATAAGTATTTACTTTTAGTCTTGTGCTTAATCTTTGCAAAACTATCTCTTTTATGAATTAAAATGAGCATGTCGCATGTTTGAATGTTTGAGCGAATGAGTTTTGCTCCGCTGTAGAATGCACTATGCATCTGTGTATATTCATGTTTAATACATATTAATGATTTATGCATCTGTGAATATTTAAGTTCATGCATTTTTATGTTTTTATGTTCAGGGGGCTATTTATCCTGTTTGACAGTAGCAGTGTGTTGGTCGTGTGCTCTCCATCGTCAGGATGAGGGGTGGGGATGTGACAGGTGGCAAGATGAGAAATTCAGGATATATCAAGACACCTTCCCTCTCAGAAAAATACTATTAGTGGTTTACTTTGCATAAAATTACACCCTACAACCGTAAAATGAAATACAAATTCAACACTATCACTAAGAGCATGTGAGAATAATGGTCCATATTACTTATCGACATGGGCCAGATAGCAATGAAGATAAATGTGTGATATTGAAAGAAAGTCACTTCTACATAAGTGATGATTGGACCATGAAATCCATTGCATGCAACATTGATTTAAATTGTTTTATGATCATGTGATAGCTATGGATATACCGTTTTGTCCTCATTTGATTTGGCCATATGGTTGTGTTGGTTAGTTCAAGAATGCACATGTATTTCAATTGTTGTGTTTGTTTCACATAAAATACAAGGTTCCACATATATGGAACTACTTTGAAACTGGTTATGGAAAAGGAGAGCACGATGGCGCTGGTGCATGAATAAAAACATCCCTTAGAATGGAAGAGATGAAGTTTACAGGTGCTCTCCTTTGAGATGCTTCATCTATAGTGAAATGGTGTGCATCTGTGATGGGAGAAAATGCAAGAAGGAAAAACCTAGTGCAGAGAATATTCTGGGAGGTGACAAATGTGGATCGATCCAACACACATTGGGTGAACACAGTACATGCCACTCGATTGTTTCATTCAATTAGAAGATCAGAAAACTTGGCCCTACAAATATGGACAATGTTGAAGGCTTACTTTTGTAGTTCCTGTAGCATCTATGAATGGTGTGATTGTGAGTATAGAGATACCATTGATACATGGGATCGAGTGACACTTGCCACCAATTTGAAGGGGGATAATGAAATACACAGAGAGGAATATGATCATACATATATTTCTACAGACTATGATCACATATTGGATCTCATACAAGAAGGTACAAAAAAATAAATTTGTAGTACCTAAATCAGTACAAGCCTTTACATATAAATAAATTTTATTTATGTTACATGCAGTACCTTTTTTAATAAATGTATTGTTAACTTGACCTATTTCATTTCAAAATTCAGATATATGTAGTGGTTTCCCCAAAAAATAATGAATGAGGTTCTAACTATTGTTTGGCTTGTTACTTAGAGGGGAAACAAACCATTCTCGAACATGTTACAGATGATGAAAATAGTGAATTCTCAATTGGATCTATGGTTATAAAAGGGGATTACTTGACACTAGAATCACAATAGATAAGGAAGGGTGGGTATGTATATTAGGATTATAGACCATGCGCTATTGTATACCACTTCACCAACCTATTAGATGGTATAAACATCAAGTTGCGCACAATTTCGAACAAAAATAGGTCACATGTACAATATGTAAGTTTTAAACCTGTGCAGAGAAGTAAAGCATATAGATTATTTTAAGCAAAATAAATATCACACCACATCATTCACACATAAACACAGAGATTTACCCTAGAAACCCTTAACAGGGAACACCAGAAAACCTTGGAGCCACACCTCGTATTTTCTCGTCATTACATTATGAAATCCTCACAATACAAAATATAGGTATTCCACAAAATCCAAATACCCTAATTCGTTAACCCAGATTAGAAAAAGAATCCAATGCCTTAACCGGGATTAAATTAGATATTTTTAGACAAATTCTAAAAATAGCCACAAATAACTATAAATAGCCATAAAATCTATAAATAGCCAAGCTACGGCACTGACATGCGCACCTCCTCTCCATACACACATGAAAAGAATATAACATATACCCAACATTCTCCCACTTGTTGTTTCCTTTGCATAGCAATGAGTCATGTACTCATAAAGTCACAGGCTTAGGGCATCAATTCCCATAGATTCTCTACACCAAGAGAACTTCTCTATAATAAAAGACTTTGTTAATGAGTCTACAACATTTTTCACGGTGTCAACCTTCTCCAGTAGCACCTTCTTATCTTCAACCATATCTCTCACAAAGTGATATTGCACATCAATATGCTTTGTCTTATCATGATAAGTAGGGTTGTTTTCCAGGAAGATTGCTCTTTGGATATCACAATCTCACCTTACACATTTATGTACAAACCCAATACCTGAACACAATCTTTACAACCACACAACTTATTTGTTTGCAGGAGTCACTGCCATGTATTCATCTCCTGTAGTTGAGAGTGCAACTACAGCTTGTCTCTTGCTCATCCAACTGATAGATCCTTCAAATAGGATAAACACATACCCACTTGTATATCTTATATGATCAAGGTTTCTAGCCCAGTCTGCATCAAAAAATCCATATACATTTATTACTCTGCCTAGTCTAGGTCTTCCTTGGTAGCAGATTGCATAATCTGTGGTGCCACGCAAATATCTAGAGACCCTCTTTACAACTGTCCAATGCTCCTTTCCTAGTTTTAACATATCTCTGCTCAAAACTGCCACTGCATGAGAAATTCCTAGTCTTGTATAGACCATTGCATGCATCAAAATACCAACTGCACTGGCATATGGAACCCATGACATTTATTCTTCTTCTTCTTGTGTCTTGGGACACTGCTCTACAGATAACTTTACAGCTGCAGGAATAGGAACCTTGACCATCTTACTTTCCTGCATGTTGAATCTCTGTAGTACCATCTCAACATATTTTCTTTGATTGAAACTGATCATTTTGTTTGCACGATCTCTTCTTATCTCCATTCCCAGAATGAAGTTTTAAGCATCGATATGTTTCATATCAAACTTGGAGGACAGTTGAGACTTCACCTCCTTTATAACATCTTTGTTGTTTCCAATCAACAACATGTCATCAACATACAAAACTATGTTAATGAAGTGATCACCAACCTGTTTGGAATATACACAGTGATCAACTTTGCTTCTCACAAACCCCAATCCAAGTATCTATGTGTCAAACTTGTGGTACGACATCCTTGGAGATTACTTTAGACCATAAAGGGACTTTTTTAGTTTACATACCAACTCATTCTTTCCCTTTACTATGAACCCTCCTCGTTGTTTCATGTATATTTCTTCTTCCAGATCCCCATGTAATAACGATGTCTTCACATCCATATGCTCTAATTCAAGATCAAAATCAACAGCAATAGAAAGAATAAATCTAATAGAAATTAATTTTCCATTTGGAGAAAAAATTTCACCAAAATCAATCCCCTCTACTTGAGAATATCCCCCAAGCAGGATTTATACTTATCCAATTTACCTTCTGCATTAAACTTCTTTTTAAATAGTCATTTGCTCCCAACGGATTTTCTCCCAGCTGGTAACTGGACTAGATTACAAGCTTCATTTTTGTCCAAGGAATCCATTTCTTCATCCATGGCCTTTTTCCATATATCACTATCCTCTGAATTAACAGCTTCCTTCACATTTCTAGGATCATCATCAGTGATAGACATAGAAAAATGAGAGTGAAAATAAGGAGGGGAATGCCTTTTTGGTTTCCTTATTTCTCGAGATGATCTCCTCAAAAATGGAGGATGAGATTCTTCTTCTTTTGATTCCACTTTTTCTATTAAGTCGGATTCTTCACCTTCTAACTTAAACTCTATTTTCTCTGGTTCCTTTTCCATTGGATTCACTTCCTGTCTGGGGACTTCTTTGACCTCTCGAAACACAACATCTCGACTATAAATAGTCTTCTTATTTATAGGATTCCAAATCTTATACCCTTTCATACCATATTGATAGCCAATAAAGATACACTTCTCAGCTTTGTTATCCAACATGCTCCTTTTCTCCTTTGGAACATGTACATAAGCATCACAACCAAAAAAATTTAGATGCTTAATAGAGGGTTTCTTACTAGTCCATACCTCTTGTGGAGTTTTTATCAATCAATGCTGATGTGGGCGATCGGTTTACCAAGTAACATGTTGTCTCCACTACTTCTACCTAGAATTGCTATCCTATCCCAACACTGCTTAGCATGCTCCTTGCCTTTTCCATCAACGTCCTATTCAACCTCTGAGCAACTCCATTCTATTGAGGTGTGTATGGAGTACTCTTTTTCCTTGGTATACCCAACTTCTTACAAAATTCCTCAAATTAATTCCCACATAACTCTCCACCTGAGAGGAAAAAAACATCTTTTGCAGAAACAACTTGTTCACAAGGGATTTTGATTGATACAAACTCCCTAGTTTTTCCCATAGCTTTACTACACTATCTTCACCAGATACGTTCAACAACACAGAGTCTATATAAGAACAATCGTATTGTACTTCTCTCCCTTTCTAATTTATCCCAATCATCTTATGGCGTTGCAGTGAGTTTCGTACCTGGATCCACAGCAATCCATTGTTCCCGATCTACGAGAAGATCCTCCATTTTGAGCTTCCATAGCTCAAAATTATGGCTGTTAAATTTCTTGATCTCAATTCTTGAAGAGCTCACCATTGTCTTTCAATGCACAAATCAACACTGCAAATCTCCCACTGAACCTAGGTTTATCACAAACTAGAGATCTATTAACTGTGTCAAACCCTTAGCAGCAAAGGCGTCCCCCTAATGCCAAAATCGAGCTCTAATACCACATGTAAGTTTTAAAAATGTGCAGAGAAGTAAAGCATACATATTCTTCTAAGAAAAATATAGATCACAACACATCATTCACACATAAACACAAATATTTACCCTGGAAACCCTTAACTAGGAAAACCAAAAAACCTTGGAGCCACACCTCCTATTTTCTCTTCATTACATTATGAAATCCTCACAATACAAAATATAGGTATTCGGCAACATCCAAATAGCCTAATTTGCTAACCCAGATTAGAAAAAGAATCCAATCCCTTAACGAGGATTAAGTTACATATTTTTAGACAAATTCTAAAAATAGACACAAATAAAGATAAATAGCCATAAAATCTATAAATAGCCAAAATATGGGATCACCGAGTTGCAGCGCTGACATGCGCACCTCCCCTCCATACGCACATGCAAAGAATATAACATATACCCAACACAATACTTGCTACCTCATTTAGAGAATGGGAGACTAATGAACACCATCGGCAGTAGAGATGATCCAGATGGCCTACTCGAGTGAGTGCATTATCAGGTGTTACTAGATTATCAGGTGCGTTATTTAAAATTTAAAGTGCACCTTGAAGAACAATTTCAATACCATTCACCTATACAATTTCAATACTAACCTATGATTGACGAATACAATTCATAGATTTCCTACTATTCAAAGTTTAATGGACAGTATTAACACGACCCTACACCCTCAGGTGAGTTATCTCTAAATAATGTTGGCACAATTTCATTGGGTTCTCTTTATTTTATGATGAGAGCACTATTGTTTAGCCTTTTGTGTTCCTAGGATACAAACATGATCTATGGAAAATTGGAGGTGCCAAGAACTAACAATGTCTTTAGGCACCACGAAATAGAATTCAGAAAATAACATGCTCTAGAGTTGTTGCAATTTAATTTTAATGAATATTTTTTATATTAATGCACATTTAAATACATTAATGCACATTTAATTACATTCGTGGGTCAACTCTTGGAACTCTTTCCTTGGTGGATCAGCTATGCAAAAAACTCCATTGTGTGACTATTGGTAGTGTTTTCATATTGGTCTTTCCCATGCACACTTGCAAGAGCCAACAACATCCAATTATGCTGATCAGTTTAGTTTTTTGCTCCAGGACCAAAAGTCACCAAGTGTCCCTGAACCACTTTTTGAGGAAACTTTCAAATGTACATAAATCAACAACCGGAGGTCGGATCAACAAACCGTCAACTCCGTTGGTCTCTTGGAATGTGAGTACATCTAGGGGGGCCTCTGCATCTTGTTGGCATTTCCCAGTTACTGCATTGTGCAATGATTTCATAAAATATGGTTTTGCTCAGTTTCGTTGAATGCAAATCTTTCCTTGGTGGGTCAAATTTGCAAAAATATCCATCGTGGGGATATTGGTAGTGCTTCCATATCAGCATTTCCCATACACACATTTAGGATCCAACACCATGAAATTATGCTGATCCATTTGTTTCTTCCCTCCAGGACCAAAAGTCACCAAGTGTCCTTGAACCAATTTTTGAGGCGACTTTCAACTGGACATAAATAAACAACCAAAGGTCAGATCGACGAACCCTCGACTCTGTTGGTCTCTTGGAATGTGAGTACATCTAGGGAGGGCTCTCCATCATGTTTTCATTTCCGAGTGACTACATTATGCACTGATTTCAGAAACTAGGGTTTTGCTCAATTTCCTTGAATGGAACTCTTACCTTGGTGGGTCAACTATGAAAAAAAATCCACCGTGGGACTATTGGTATTGGTTCCATATCATCCTTTCCCATAAACACATGCAGGAGCCAATGACATGCAATTATGCTGATCGGTTTGGTTTTTATGTCCATGACCAAAAGTGACCAAGTGTCCCTAAATCACTTTTTGAGGCGACTTTCAAATGGACATAAATCGACAATCAGAGGTCAGATCAATGAACCATCAAATCCATTGGTCTCCTAGAATGTGAGTATATCTAGGGGGCCCTCTCCAGCCTATTTTCATTTCTAAATGATTACATTGTGCACTAATTTCATAAACTAAGGTTTTTCTAAGTTTCCTTGAATGCAACTCTTTCCTTGGTGGGTCAACTCTGCAAAAAACTCCACTATGGGATTATTGGTACTGTTTCCATATCATCCTTGCCCATAAAATAGGGTTTTTTCTCAATTTCCTTGAATAAAACTCTTGCATTAGTGGGTCAACTCTTGCATTGGTGACACACATATCCTAATTTATGAAGTCTCATAAATTTTCCCTAGTTCAAAACGTTTCTACATGGCATCATAGGTTATTTTGGTTGGGATCACTCTATAGGTGAAAGAGGGATTTGGTATTCCAATTGTTGTGTACTTAGTTTAGGTCCTTGAATTTGTTGATATTGTTGGGTGTGATACCCTATGTTTCTTGGGAGAATCTCTTGGACCCTAAAAAATGTTTTCTCTTCTTCATATTGTTGTTATTTTAACATGGATATGGCTATGGTGTCTTGCTTATATTTTAAGATTCTGTCTAGACTTGGATGGTATGTGGACATTGGAACTTTAATATGCATGACATATGATAGGTAGTTATTAAACATGTTTCAAGAGAAAGAGGGAGGTATGAGTTTGAATCTTGGTTATGATGCTACTTATCATGTGTGAGTGATGCTCTATTTGTTACTTTTTTGAATAAGAATTTTTTGCGATAATTCCTTGTATGATATATGTATAGTATAAAGTTCCATTTGAAGGAAAATAGTGTACCATCAATGATTGTAGTTTGTTGAGAGAAGGTGGTATTTATATATTTCTTGTTGATCAAGTGGCACTTGTATATTCCATGGAATTTCTTAGGTAGAGGGAATTTACCTTTATGACACTCTTTCTTGAAAATTATCTTAGAAAGAGATAATTAACCTAGCTCAGGTTAGTGTGTCAATTGTCATAGGTTTTAAGGTGTATGATAGAGGTTATGATGTTAAAAAGTTGATGATATCCCTACATGGGTTGTTAATTAAACCATGATCTTGGTATTTCATTAACGATGGATTTCTGAAGTTATATATCTTTCTGATTTTCATAGATACAATTCATTTGTCTTGGTCTTGTATGGAGATGTGATCATCTTTGTAGGATGTCCTGGAAAAATTATGATGTGGTGTCTAGTGATTATCTCCCATGGTGTTAACTTGAGGGATGATGTATTCTGGAAATTCGTTGATGATGTAGAGTTACGCACCTTCATATTTACAGGCGGTCAACATTCTTGGAGTTTTGATATTTTGTGATCTAACTCGATGGTCTGGTGGATTTGCATTGGGATATTACTTTTATTAGTGAAAACACTTTCATTATAAAAGGGATTATTAGCTTTCAAACACCTTTCAAAGTTACTAAAAAATCCCTTACATCGTGTTTAGGGGTGCTTCATGAGACTTGGGGTACATGGTGCATGATTAGCACTTGGATGGTATGTGACATATATAAATAACAAAAGTGGCTTACTTAATGGTTACTTGATCTTAGATTGATGAGTCATCCATTTTTCCTTGAAGTACTGGAGATATTCAAATAGTTAGTAGGATATGTCATGATAAGGTCTATAATATCATAAGATCACATTGGTGAACCATACATTAAGATCATTTTAATTAAACACATACTTCATGAAAGACATAGTTAAACATATCTTAAAGGAATATAATAAATATCATATTCCAATATAAATTCAACCATATGTATAAATATGAACCTTGATTTATATTATATGTACATATTATTTTTACAAAAATGGCATTCCATGGCCATAATACAAAATTGTCGATCGTACTATACATTTGTGTGTATACAAACAAAATGGTACATGTATGTATCCTCCCTATATATGAATTCTATTTATCCCCCCTTCACTTGCACTATCAGTGGATTTTGAGAAGTCGATCTTTCTTTTCTGGCTTCTCAGTGGTGTTCCCCAGCATTGAACAAGAGGAACGGATCTTATTTTTAGATACTGCAGACCAAAAATAAAAAATAAAAAAAAATTGTACGTTAGTTTACCAACCTATAAAAATTCTATGTACATTTGTTCAAATTACAAGCTAATATAACATTTTTACTTACTGTCTGTGTGTAAGTGATGGTGGGTCAGCGTGTAATTGCATGTACCATCGGTTCCTCCCTAGAAGCGGCCCCGATTGGGTGCTCTTCAAGCACCACTTGCTCACTATCATACTACATGAAATAATATATATGCCAATGTCAGAAAATCAATGGGTGCACCAAAACAATACTTGAATGTAGAAAGAAAATTATACTACACGGAGGGACAATGACTTTTTCAAAGAAAGCGAGACATACATCTACCTGGGGTGGAGATGTGGGCGAGCAGCGGCCCAGATTAGGTTCTCTTCAATAACCACTCACTCACTATCAAGATACATAAAATAATATTAACGTCAATGTCACCAAATTGATGGGTGCACCAAAAAGATACTTGCATGTACAAAGAAAAATATACTACATGGAAGGAGAATGACTTTTTCAAAGAAAGAGAGACATACATGTACCTAGGGGGCGAGATGCGGTGAGCAGTGGCCCCGATTGGGTGCTCTTCAAGCACCACTCGCTCACTATCGAGATGCATAAAATAGTATATATGTCAATTTCAGCAAATCAATAGGTGCACAAAAGATATACTTGCATGTACAAAGAAAACTATACTACATCGAGGGACAATGGCTTTTTCAAAGAAAGAGAGACATACATGTACCTTTGGGGGGGGGGGTGGGGTGGGAGAGGTGGGTGAGAAGCGACCCTGATTGGGTTCTCTTCAAGGACCACTTGCTCACCATCAAGATGCATAAATAATATATATTTCAATGTCATGAAATCGATGGGTGCACCAAAAAGATACTTTCCTGTACATATAAAACTATACTACATTGAGGGAAAATTGGGGAAATAGAGATACAAGATAAGCGAGATATACATATACCTGAGGGATGTGAAGAGGTCTGTGACCAGTGGCTGGAAGAATTTACAACGCACTAAAAGGATGGGCATATGCATGAGTGAGAAAGGTCACTTGGTGGGCATCTCTATCGAGCATATGTTCCTACGTAAAATAAAACATAAATATACAATTAAACAATTTCAAATAATTAAAAAAGTACATGTTGAATCATTAAAAGCATAATTAAAATAATAATTTAAATCATACCTGTACTTGTGAATCCTTAGCTATATCAGACGATCCTGTCTCAGATGCTACATACTCATCCTTCCCACCCTACATAAAATATATTGTATCAATATTAAGATGTATTAAATTTGACAATCCCTACTATAAATATGTAAATCATGATGATAAATCAACAATTAATGTTCTTATAAGTAATGGTGAAGAACCAAAATGATATGTAGCATTGACTGCTACATCCATATCATGAGCATCAATTGATAGACTATAGGATTCTGGGGTCTCATTAGACACTAGCTATAAATGTTTTCACGTAAATCGTGAGATACTTAAAATATAAATAATTTATGAAACAATTGAACTGTGTAATATAAAAAATAATAATCTATGTGGAGAATTAGTTTGACTTACATATTGGAGTAACCCAATACCGTAAAACTTCAAAGAAGGCCGATAGCATATGTTTCAACAAGTGGTCCATGGAGGCGACATGATGTGACCCTCTAACCCCTATGCATGTCCACTGTGATATCTAGATCTTATAGAGTGGGGAGACCTAAATGGATCTTCTGGGGTGATGGTCCAGCCCTAGATGTGTCAAATCTAGATTTGTTAGCCGCATATGTGCCATCCCCAAATGTGCCAACCCCTTGGCATATATTTCCCTGGATAGCAGTCCCATGTTGAAGCAATGTATTTTCCAAATCGAATAATGCCTCATGTGTGCCATCAATCATAGGACCTACAGGAGGATATAAACAAGGGGGGTTTGCTATGTGTAGAGGTCATCACACATGGTTTGGATCAGTCCTCATCCCTTTCCTATCTTGGGGCATCCCATGTCCTACCCCCTAGAACTCTAAAATATCAAATTAATTTACATGTTTACCCAATATAAATTCAGCATACAATTTCCTAAGGAAATAGAATGGGATGTCTCTATTCCCATGAGCGTCTTCATCGAAGACCATGTACCAACGATCCATATAGTTGGATTTAATATTTGGTTCTATGCATTAGTCTATAGAAATGTGTGGTTGAAAAGTGGGAGGAACCAATCTAGTGTTAGGGTCCCATAATAGTGAAAAAAGTTGATCTTTTTATATCTTTAATTTATTTACATCTTTATAGCTCAGCCCAATGGAATAGTATTTCCTCTGTGAATCTTATAGGATCTACTGGTGTACAATGCTCCCTGGTAATTGGAAATTTCATTTGCAATGTTTTCAAGGGAATCTCCCAATGATCGTCTTTTGTGGTCCCCCCTCTAAAAAGTGAACTAAGTCATCTCAATGCAGCCAAACGAGCACGAATTTCTGAATTCCTATTGTGCTCCTCCTCCATTGGTTTGTTGTATAGATTTGGGTTATTGGTGGTTTTGTTGTGGACATTTTCTTCAAGATTTGTGTTGTCTGTTAATATAAAAACAACCAATTTTAAATTTAATTAATATTCCATTCTTTGTTTTACTAAAATAATTTTTATATTAGAAGAAAAAAACAAAACAATTCTTGCCTAGTCCAAAACAAAAAAAATAACAAAACAATTCTTTCCTAATCCTAAACCAAAACAACAATGAAATTATTACCTTCCAATGCATTCAAATCGTATTCCCTCTAATTCGTATGCACTCTAAATATATCTCCCATGGTGTTGGCTTGAGGGATGATGGATTTTGGAAATTCGTTGATGATGTAGAGTTATGCTCCTTCATATTTATTGGTGGTCAACATTCTTGGATGTTTGAGATTTTTTTATCTAACTAGATTGTAGGTATGGTGGATTTGCAATGGGATGTTACTTTTATTGGTGAAAACACTTTCATTATAAGAGGGATTATTAGCTTTCAAAGTTACTACAAAATCCCTTACACCGTGTTTAGGGGTGCTTCATGAGACTTGGGGTACATGGTGCATCATTAGCCCTTGGAAGGTATGTGACATATATAAATATTAGAGGTAGCTTACTTAATGGTTACTTTATCTTAGTTGGATGATTCATACATTCTTCCTTGAAGTACTGGAGATATTCAAATAATTAGTAGGATATGTCATGATAAGGTTTATAATATCATAAGATCACATAGGTGAACCACACATTAAGTATCATTTTAATTAAACACATACTTCATGAAAGGCATAGTTAAACATATCTGAAAGGAATATAATCAATATCATGTTCCCATATAAATTCAACCATATATATAAATATGAACCTTGCTTTATATTATATGTACATATAATGTTTACAAAAATGGCATTCCGTGGCCATAATACAAAATAGTCAATTGTACTGTACATGTGCATGTATGCAAACAAATAGGTACATGTATGTATCCTCCCTATACATAAATTCTAGTTATCCCTCCTTCAATTGCACTTTCAGTGGCTTTTGAGAATTCAATCTTTCTTTTCTGGCTTCTCGGTGGTGTTCCCCAGTGCTGAACAAGAGGAACAGATATCATTTTTAGATATTGCAGACAAAAATAAATTTGTACATTAGTCTACCAACCTATAAAAATTCTATGTACATTTTTACAAATTCCAAGCTAATATAACATTTTTACTTACTGTCTATGTGTAAGTGATGGTGGGTCAGCGTGTAATTGCATGTACCATTGGTGCCTCGCTAGAAGAGGCCCCGATTGGGTGCTCTTCAAGCACCACTCACTCACTATCAAGTTGCATGAAATAATATATATGCCAATGTTAGAAAATCAATGGGTGCACCAAAACGATACTTGCATGTATAAATAAAATTATACTACATGGAGGGACAATGACTTTTTCAAAGAATGTGAGACATACATCTACCTGGTGGGGAGAGGTGGGTGAGCAGCAGCCCAGATTAGGTTCTATTCAATAACCACTCACTCACTATCAAGCTGCATAAAATATATTTATGTCAATGTCACCAAATTGATGGGTGCACCAAAATGATACTTGCATGTACAAAGAAAACTATACTACATGGAGGGACAATGATTTTTTCAAAGAAAGAGAGACATACAGGAACCTAGGGGGGGAGCAGCGGTGAGAAGCGGCCCTGATTTGGTGCTCTTCAAGCACCACTCGCTCACTATCAAGATGCATGTAAAATAATATATATGTCGATGTCAGCAAATCAATGGGTGCAAAAAAAATATACTTGCATTTACAAAGAAAACTATACTACATGGAGGGACAATGGATTTTTCAAAGAAAGAGAGACATACATGTACCTATGAGGGGGAAGAGGTGGGTGAGAAGCGACCCTGATTGGGTGCTCTTCAAGCAACACTCACTCACTATCAAGATGTATAAAATAATATATATGTCAATGTCATAAAATCGATGGGTGCACCAAAAGGATACTTGCATGTATAGTTAAAACTATAATACATGGAGGGAAAATTGGGGAAACAGAGATAAAAGATAAGCGAGATATAGATAAACCTGGGGGACATTAGGAGGTGTGTAACTAGTGTCTGGAATAATTTACATCGGACTAAAAGGATGGGCATATGCATGAGTGAGAAAGACCTCTTGGTGGACAACTCTATCGAGCATAAGTTCCTACATAAAAAAAACATAAATATACAATTAGACAATTTCAAATAATTAAAAAAGTACATGTCGAATCATTAAAAGCATAATTAAAAGAACAATTTAAATCATACCTGTACTTGTGAATCCTCATCTATATGAGACGGACCTGTCTAAGATGCTACATATTCATCCTTCCCACCCTGCATAAAATATATTGTATCAATATTAAGATGTATTAAATGTGACAATCCCTACTATAAATATGTAAATCATGATGATAAATCAACAAGTAATGTTCTTATAAGTAATGGTGAAGAACCAAAATGATATGCAGCATTGACTGCTACATCCATATCATGAGCGTCAATCAACAAACTATGGGATTCCAGGGTCTCATTGGACACCAGTTGTAAATTTTTTCACGTAATTGCAGGATACTGAAAATATAAATAATTTATGAAACAATTAAACCGTGTAATATAAAAAAATAATAGGCTTTGTAAAGAATGAGTTTGACTTACATATTGGAGTAACCCATCACCGCAAAACTTCAAAGAAGGCCCATAGCATATGTTTTGACAACTGGTGCATGGATGTGGCATGACATGGCGCTCTGACCCCTATGCATGTGTGATGCATGTCCACTACGATATCTAGATATCGTAGAGTGGGGAGACCTAACTAGATCCTCTATGGGTGATGGTCCAGCCCTAGATGTGTCAGACCTAGATTTGTTAGCCGCAGATGTGCGAGCCCTAGATGTGCCAACCCCTTGGAATATATTGCCCTCGATAGTAGTCCCATGTTGAAGCGATGTATTTGCCAAATCGAATAATGCCTCATGTGTCCCATCAATCACAGGACCTATAGTAGGATATAAGCGACGGGGGTTTGGTGTGCGCGGAGGTCGTCGCACATAGTTTGGATCAGTCCTTGCCCCTTGCCTATCTTAGGGCATCCCATGTCCTATCCCCTGGAACTCTAAAATATTAAAGTAATTTACATGTTTACCCAATATCAATTCAACATACAAGCTCCTGAGGAAATAGAATGGGTGTCTCTATTCCCATGAGCCTCTTCATCGAAGACCATGTACCAACGATCCATCTAGTTGGATTTAATATTTGGTTCTATGCATTAGTCTATAGAAATGTGTGGTTGAAAAGTGGGAGGAACCAATCTAGTGTTAGCGTCCCATAATAGTGAAAAAAGCTGATCTTTTTATATCTTCAATTTCTTTACATCTTTATAGCTCATCCCAATGGAATAGTATTGCCTCTATGAATCCCTATAGGAGCTAATGGTCTACAATGCTCGTTGGGAATTGGAAATTGTATTTTCAATGTTATCTAGGGCCTCTCCCAATGATTGTCTTATGTGGTCCCCCCCTCTAAAAAGTGAAATAAGGCATCTCAATGCACACAGATGAGCAAGAATTTTGGAATTTCTATTGTGCTCCTCCTCCATTGGTTTGGTATATGGATTTGGGTTTGGGTTTGGGTTATTGGTAGTTTTGTTTTTGGACATTTTCTTCAAGATTTGTGTTGTCTGTTAAGATAAAAACAACCAATTTTAAATTTAATTAATAGTTCATTCTTTGTTTTAATAAAAAAAATTATTAAATTAAAAGAAAAAATCAAAACAATTCTTGCCTAGTCCAAAACAAAAAAAATAACAAAACAATTCTTTCTTAATCCTAAACAAAAACGACAATGCAATTCTTACCTTCCAATGCATCAAAATCGTATGCCCTCTAAGTCGTATGCACTCTAAATCTGTCTCCTTCCGTCCAAATCGTTTGCACTCTAAATCGATCTCCTCCCTCAAAATAGTATGCCCTCCAAATTGTCCTGATATATCGTGTTTCCGTTATGTGCGGCCTGCAATGCAAAATGAGAAAATAGAGGCCACATGCCTTTGTTTTATTTGTTTTAAGTTTTACATATCGCAAGTGTGATATATCGCACTTGCGATCTGTAACTCATAAAAAACGCAAGTGTAATATATCACACTTGCAATATAGTCTAACAACTTTTTTTTCGGTTCTAGGAAAGTGTTTTCCCAAACTAAATCACCCATAACGCATGTGTTATGGATTTCGTTTTCGGACTTCCGTTTTTTATTTTTATAACGCCACTCATTAGAGGAAATTTGGGGTCTAAAATGGGCCTTATAAGAAAACGCGCCAACAATAAATCTTGTGAGTTGGAATTCAAGAACCAATAGAATTTCAATAAAATGAGTTAACCATAATGGTTGAATTGGCATATTTGTCATAAAAGAAAACTACCTTTTTTATTTGTATTTTTGACATATATCCTTGTGTTTTTCCTCAAAGTCCGAGTGGGAGAGCTCGTTGGATGCGGAAATAAATTCCGCATCCAACGAGTACCCACACTGAATACTTTTTCCAGACCTGGCTACCCCAAAAATAAGAAATACCTGAAAAAATGTGATGATGACATCATCATCATGTTTTTTTGATGATGTCATCATCACATTTTTTCAGGTATTTATTATTTTTGGGGTAGCGGAGTCTATCAAAAGTATGCAGTGTGGGTACTAGTTGGATGCAGAATTAAATTCCGCATCAAATGAGCTCTTCCGCTTGGAATTTGAGTAAAAACACAGGGAGATATGTCGAAAATACGAACAAGAAAAGTATTTTTTTTCATTCTTCCCCCAAAATTAATAACTAATAATTTATTATTTTCACTATTATTTTATTATTTTCCCTTGGAGGCCCATTTTAGACCTCAAATTTCCTGTAATGAAAAAGTGGAATCATCTTCATGCACGCGCCACCCAATGAGGGTGGTCATTCCCCTCTTCCAGTTTTGGCATGCAAAAGAGGGGTTTGATTTCTTTTGGGTAAATCGCATATGTTCCTTAGCGAGCATGGGAGGTGACCACGAGGCCTCCAAATGGCCTACATAAATGTTGCAATCACCCGCAATAAGTTTTAAATATTTATCGACACCATATAGTTTGGACTTCTCCCTTTTGTATTTATGCCTTCCTCGAAGCATACTTAAACCTTAGGCAGTTTTATTGTTTTAAAGCTCAAACCTTTAATGATGGATCAATTTACATCAGTAAGAACATACACTTAGCATGGGGATTGTAACTAGCACCTGCAAAAAACGAGTTCCTCATGCATTAGTTCATAACGTACTAATTAATCCCAAGTCATATGAGTCCTTCATATCTTTTTTTTGAGTTGTTTAGTAAATCCAGTTACTCTTTTCCCTTTAGAAGCAGAGATAAGTTAGCCACAACATTTTAGTAAATAAGACTAGATTACATGTTAAACATCCATTATAAACAAGTAGGAAGTAAGTAGACTCTAAATTGCACCAAAAACATCATTAAACAAATAAACGACAATAAGTAGCACTGTAAGAAAATAGAACACCATGTATTAAGCTACGAGAGAAATCCATAAATACAAGTATTTATTATAATAAGCATATACAATGCTGAAGTAATTTTAGATGACCCTTAAATCTTAATAGTTTTATTGAACATACCAAAAATAAATAAAAAATTATACGAATTTAAGGTACATTACAAGAAATTAAAAATGAATATGTAAAATATCTAATGAAAATATAAATGTTTTAATTTGAAATATGCATTAAGAGAAGTATGCAACAAAACTATTTTTAAAAAAATTCCTTTTTGTTTAGAAAAAAATAAGGCTATTTTTTAATATCCCTTAAACTACATGGGTCACTTTTACATTTCATTTGAGATGATTCATTTCCTTTCCATACTTCTTAAACATATTGATAATAATATTATTACATTTTTATCATAAATAAAATATGAGAATACCGAGCTTTACTTTTACATTTAGTAGGTTCTACTAGGTTCTCTATAGTGTAATATGAAAAATTATTGTTGCTTACTTATGAATTTAATTTTAAATTTTAGGCACAAGCTTAAAAAAAAAAGCCACCACCCAACAATTGGGTGATGCACTACAAGTTGTGTGGTGATTTTCACTTACGCATTTCCATTCATAAATTCACTCTCAACACATCTATCAATATCAATCTTTGTTTTCCATGAGTCAAATTACCCAAACCACTTTACATTTTGAACATTTAGACATCATTGCAAACATGGACTTGCATAGCATCATCGAGATGACTACATCGTTCCTTTCGTGGCGGATGCCTCACCATTCTTATATTGGAATATGCTTCCGCTCTTCTCTACAAAAGCCTCGCCGTCATAATGATTCATGTAGGTGTATGAAAATAGATCATATGACTCGAGGCGATGTCATTTGTCAATATTCCCAAAACTTTCGGCGAATTGAGTTTGTGTTCGTATCCATTATCAATGTGCTCAATATATTGTCTGGATAAGCCATGGACCACATATGACATAACGCAATGGCAACTTGGGCCACCTGGATGGAATAATTGATGAGTAGGATCCCATTTTCTCAGTCCACGAAATTCTACTAATCAGACAAAAGAAGCAAACTTTTCCACAAATTGTATTCAACGTCAACGTGCGGCAGCAAGTGGTTAAATGATGAGACGTAACCGCAGTAAGTATAAACGTAACCGTGTCCACGAAATTTTACTGATCAGACGGATCTGAAAAAGATATATTCGACAAACAGTTACACCTCATGGGTTTCTTGTCTCTTTTAATTGTTCCTCTTTTTCATCGTTTGTCATTATTACCGCGCCTAATAAAACGGTTATCTTCTTCAATCAACCATGATTCCATAAAACATCCCCATAACCATTCAATTCAAGTCATTTTCTCTATAAACCATCCCCATAAACAATTGGCCTGAGCTTATCTCAATTGCAGATTTAAAGTTAATAGTGAACTTTACTCCTTGCCCATTGGATGCAAGGAATCAGTAATCGGGATAGTGATGACCTAATAATTCAAGTCTTTTTCTCTCATTAAAGGTGGTACTCTGCATTATTGAGTCCCGCGACCATCTGCAGAGAGGCAAGAAGATATATAGCAGAGCTGCAGGAGAATAAACTGTGAATTTGTAAGGCGATCTCTTCCCAAACATGTCATCAGATCCATCCAAATCTTCGTGCAAAACTTTAGGTGGTTTCCCATGAATTTCTCCATGTAATTAAGTTGATAGTTAAGCCAATAGTTAGGTCGATAGGTGTATATATCTTACAAGAATGGGGTGGACTACCATCTATGTTTTTTCATTTACTACAAGAATGAGACATGTGTAATGTTCAGATTGATTCTATTGGAGTCCTCCAAAATAAAACGAGAATGAGAGAAGTGTATTCTCCAGATTGATTTTATGGGCGTCCTCCAAAAATAATAATTAATAATTTAAAAAAAATATTTCAAGTATTCCATTATTAGATACAACTACTAACTTAACTCCATCGATTATTAGATACAACTATTAGTTTAACTCCAATTATTCCAGAACTATTAACTTAACTTTAACTCTAATCACTGTTATATTGCATAACTATTAGCTTAACTCCAATGATTCTAGAACTATTAGCTTAACTTAAACTCTAATCATAGTTATATTAGATAACTATTAGCTTAACTATTAGATACCACTATATTGATTTTACAACTATTAGTTTAACTTCAAGTAATCACTTAACACTTAGTCCAAGTGCATTGGACATCTAGGAGTCTAGCTAATGTGCAATCATCTAAGAGTCCAACTCCTAATAAACTCCTCCAAACTCCTAATAAACACCTAATGTCACTAATATTTTTTATTGCATAAATATGCCATGGATAGCCTACCTCAACAAGGTTTCATATCTTTTGGATATAAATTATTCATACCTAACACCAAAAAATTATTCATATTCGCCCATTTTCAAACTAATAGGGAAAAGTTATAATCAATTTTTGTGGCCATCTTTGGAGTGTGTTCTTTGTCGCAGTTTCTGGAATTTATAGTTACAGTTTTAGAAGCCATCTTTGGAGTATTTTTTTGTCTTTTGAATCCTCTCTCACACATCTTTTGAGTATAATAGAGGAAAAACATTGATTATAAAAATACTATTGGAGTTAAGCTCATTCACGATGCCAACTATGAAGTTGTTTGCCTAACGTTGGATATGTAGCTTGAAATATGTTTTTGTTCTCTAATTAATATATATTAATAAGCTTTACAAAATTGGAAATAATGTCGTTAATTTACAAGCATTACCTATCTATTTTCTTTTTCTCTTAAGTATAAAGCAAAGCAGGACTAAGAGGAAGTCGTTGTACCAACAAAGAGCAAAGGCAAGTTTGCTTTCAATGTCCCCTATACTTTATATAGGTATACTAAAGTAACGCTCAATGAAGTGTTTGTGATATTTATGTGAATCAATGATGTGTTTATGATAGTTTTGTGAATCAATGAAGTCTTCGTTTTGTGAATCAATAGTTTTGTGATAATTCTATGTCAACGGCTCCATGTTCGTGAACTATGCCATCGAACTGCTTTAATTGTGTTTCAAAATATAGCTTGCAACAATGGATGAATGGTGATTGGGCTTTTCTCATTCTTACCCAAAAAATCCTAGGCTACCCAAATACTCAACATTATCTTTAATCTCCATGGATATCATAATATATAGCATCGTTATATCATAATGTAGAAATTTTTATAATTTTTAATTCCTTATTACACGTGATTGTTTTCATATGTTTAAGTGTTTATCATCACCTTAAAGTTTGTTGTTGGATTTTTCATGTATACTTCTTATATTCCACTGTAGAGCTATATATTCCAAATAGTATATACTAAGCTTCAAATCTTATAGATTAAATTCTAGAAGCAAGAACACCTTGGTTCATTTAAGTACGTAAGACATGTAAAGTTTAAAGTGATCACAATGTATAAAAAATCCATTGATAACTCTGGACTCTATTGAATTTTTTGTTACATGCTTGATCAATATTGACACACATTGTGTAAGGTGTTTGAGATTATATGAATGCTAGTTTTGGAGGCATAACATGATTTTTGACTGTTTGTATTGGACTATGGTTTCTCTACATGGTAGTTACTTCATAAAAAATTCCTTAAAAATTGTAGCTACATGTTGGGTGCATCAATGCATATACCTTTATCCTTGAACAATCAAGCAAAAAGTAAAGACCTATTTTTCAAACAACCATTTATTATGCCGAAAGCATATATATCTTAGAATTTTGGGGTAGACTACCATCTATGATTTTTCATCTATAGTAAAGAGTGAAATAAGTGTAGTGTCCATATTGATTCTATGGGAGTCCTCCAAAATTCAGAATTAAAAGTTATAAAAATAAATAAAAAATAACTCATGTAATAAGTGCACTTTGTGGTAGTGGGAAAAAATAAATAAAAAATAAAAAATAGCCCATATAATAACTGAACTTAATGGCATCCTAATGTGTATTCCATGTGACAATGGAACTCCATCTAGCACCTAGAAGTTGAGGTGATGTGCATAAGGTTTAGTCAAACTACATTTTACAGCTAGGAATTGAAGTAATGTGAAGCTCCTATGACAACCAAACTCGTAATAAAATCCTCTAAACCCCTAATAAATTCCTCTAAACCCATGTGATAGCTGCACTTACTAGCATGGTAATGTGCAGCTCATGTGACACTCCATTTGAGATGGCAGTTGGGAGTGAGTTAATGTGCATAAGGATTAGTCGAACTCCATTTGGAAGCTAGGATTCGAGATAAGTAGGAGTTGTTATATTAACTCCAATAATTTGTTATTAACCTTAAAATTAACTAATTATTAGATTAACTTAAATGCTGATAGAACTATGAGCTTAACAAGTTAAGTGGTTGTTATATTAGATTAACTCTTAGATACATGTAATTAACACATTTAAAAAAAACATTATCAATATATCAAATATATGCCTCTCGACATACTTCAAACATGTTAATCTTATTAATATGGTTGATGCTAGTTCAAACTTATATATTAAGATGGTTGTTGTTAGTCCATATTCCAAACATATTAATCTTATATTATCTTATTAATATAATTGTTGCTACTCCATACTCTACATAAATACTGGGTATTAACTCTGAAATAGTATCATTTTACACATATACGTTTTCGTTTGACCGAAGTGATCGTAATCAGTCTTTTGAGTTGGAAAGCTAATACAGTGTTCATTGTCTAGGTCAGGCTGTCCTTGCAAGGCAATAAGAATCAGCTGAACGTCAACAATCTACTGGGTTGTTTGCATCCATGGTGCTTCTGCAGTTTCTTGTAGATCAGGTTTTTTCTTAACGCGTGTTCGCCACTCATTGTTAATTTCGTTGTCCATTCTCTCTGGTAAACTCTTTGTAGTATGTACCAATGCGAGACAACCTCACCATTTCAGCAAGCATACATTTAGAATGACATATATACTAATTATCAGAGTGAACTCTATGTATATTGCCTTTAATGAACATACATTGTTTTCGCAACTGCCACAGAGTTCAATAGTTAAGATTGTAGTTGGGATAATTTAGTTATAGCGTAACGAAGAAACCTAAGAAAATTGGAAACCTTAATTTATATGTATTTGCTTCAGACTTCTTTATTGATAATAAGTATTTATATATTTTTATTTGTATTTATTGGTTGTTTTAGTGAAAAAGCTTCAGCATATAATCTGAGTGGGCCTAACAAGTAAGAACATATATTTCTTTCTAAAAAATTTACAGATTCAAATCCAGAGAAATTAAAGTATATACATCTCTGTAAATTATAGCAATTAAATCATATCAAAAAAATCTCATACACCAAATTCAATAACCATTTCTAAAGTAATTCAAAATACAATTAGCGTAACAATTCATAATTTTAATAATCCTATAACAACAGCAGCTAAACTAGCATACCGCTCATCCGGAAACACTCAATAAATGCCAAGGAATGTCCCGTTAAGTAATTTTTTTGACGTGATCATACATGCTCTTGATTTACATGATCTAAATAGACTTCATTACAGTCTTGCAAGACAGAGGAAAGGGCATTAAAAGATGTGCTTTGGACTGTAGCTTGAAAATGCGATTTCAAGAACCTTCATAGTCGTTGAATTACCATTTCCACCTCCATTAAAACGACATGACGCAACCTTTTTTTTGTCGTGACGCATTCACCACCAAAATGACAAAGTGAGAAATGGTATTTCTATGGAAAAGACTGAAATATAAATTGGGATAGTGATGGTTATTTCTAGAACCTGACTTTAGGGTAGAAAGATAGGTTAGATTGTAGGAAGATGTGATAAGTGTATGAATTTAGAGTTATATTATATATATTTTATATAAATAATTAGTATGTAAGCAATTATATATAAAGAACTATAGATGATAACAAAAAGATAGATGATAATATATAGTTAAATATACATAACTTGTAGGTGAACCAATATAACTAAAAAAATCTCCAATACATAACAAGAGTTAGGTTTTCCACAGTCATTATGTTTAACTTTCCTATCATGTTAAAAGCCTATTTAAAGGAAACATAAAGTGAATGCAATTGAGAAAGCTAGGAGGCAATTGAGAGGGGAATAACAATAAATGGGACAAGAGAGGGAAATGGGAATTTGGTTAATTTGTATTTAGTCATAATTTTATTATCAAATCAAATTGGTATTTTTTCTTAGTATATCAAATTAAATTGATAATTAGTAAATTAATTTCAATGTATAATGGTTTCGATTAGAAAATCTTTCCTCTCCACATTGAGGTATGGAGGTCCATCTAAAAAAATATCCAAAATTGATGAACATTTACTTATTCAAGTTTATTTGCCACTTCAATTATGTAGTTGTTCAAGGCTGCTTTACTTGAACACGTCAAGAGCTATAGATTCTATCGTAGCGGTGTTTTGAGTTTAGGGTTGCAACATTAGGGTATCAGAGAGAATACATGAATCTTCATGCCAATGATTACCCTTCTCTTAGCAGACAACAATATCATTATGTCATTGATGAAGTTCAAAACTGATGTTGTTCACGTTGTTTTATAAATCAAAGTTTCAGGGTTTTATCCACGGCGGTTCAAAGGTTTCTTGCAAGGAATTTTCATTGATTACATGGTAGGTCGAACCCAAGAAATGGACGGAAGTTTTGTTTAGATAATTCATTGTTTCAAAGGATAAGCACAGCATTAATATGTAACGATTGAAATCTATCACGGTTCGTCTTTCAGAAAAGGTTGTTTTGTTTCGGCTATGTTCAACATGCATCCAAAAGTGTTTATTTAGTAATTATTCAAGTTTTTAACAGACTTTTAGTTACTTAGGAAGGAAAATTAAAGATTATTTTTCGTTCTCACCTAAGAGTAGATAGGCTTATATATCTTAGAATTTATGGGTGGACTGTTTTTTCATATATAGATGAGAATCTCTCTAGATTGATTTTTAGTTTAGTTATATTGATGATACAACTACTGACTTTACTTAATCATCAACTATTAGCTTAGCTTACACTTTCTAATATATTAATTTTTATATTAGTTATTAGATACAACTATAAATTTGACTCCAATGATTGTACAACTATTAGCTTAACTTCAAAGCTACTTAGGGTTAATTGGATAACTATTATATATAACTATTAGCTTATCTTCAAGGCTACGTAGGGTTATATTGCATAACTATTAGATATAACTATTAGCTTAACTCCAATGATTTTACAAATATTAGCTTAACATCAACTCTAATCACAATTATATTCGATAACTATTAGGTTAAATCCAATAATTATACAACTATTAAATTTATTCAGACGAATGTGGTAATAAAAAAGTATTAGATAAACGTGTAGTTGTACTCCATTGGCTACATTTCTTAGCCCAAGAAATCAAGTCATTGCACTAAAACCATGCACCACCCAATAAACTTTCTATTTGACATTGTAACATCATGAGAAAAATAGGTTCGGGTGATAGGCTCAATGCAATCCAAAAATATGTATTAGTAATTTATTATAGATCTCAATGTGTTGATTTCTTGTTCTCATCTAATAGTCGATTTGGGGATGACTATCATCTATGCTTTTTCATCTAAGAATCTGTCGAGATTGATTCCATGGGTGTCATCCAAAATTCATAACTAACAATTTCAAAAAAATAAAAAATAGCTTAGTCAACATATTATAAGTACAATTCATGCTAGTTGTAAAAATTAAACTTCAACTTCAACTATTCTATTATTAGATACAACTATGAGGTTAATTACATTGATGATACATCTATGAGGTTACTTACATTGATCATACAACTATTAGCTTAACCTCAACTCCAATCATTACTTTTACTTGAAGTACACTTCCTAATATATTAATTTTTATATTAACCATTAGATGCAACTATTATCTTAACTCCAATGATTTTACAAATATTATCTTAACATCAACTTTAGTCATGGTTATATTGGATAACTGTTAGGTGAACTACAATAATGATACAACTTTTAAATCAAATTCACATTAATGTGATAATTAAAATGTGGTAATAAAAAACTATTAGATGAACGTGTAGTTGAACTACATTGGCTCCTCCATCTCATAGCTTCATAAATTGACTCATTGCACTCAAACCATACATAGCCCAATAAAATTTCTATTTGGCAATGTAACATCATGAGAACAATAGGTTTGGTTGATAGGCTCAAGCAATCTACAAATATGTATTAGCAATTTATTATAGATCTAAATGTGTCAAATATTTACCTCTCAACTTATTCCGAACATATTAATCTTATTAATATGGATATTGCTAAAATTCATATATTTGGATATTTGAAAATGAGTTTTTATTTTAACTTAAAATTACAATTTTAATAATGACAAATTATGAATTTTGACGAAAAGTGTATAGTAAAATTTTGATGATGACAACACTAATCCAAATTTTATAAATACTCCAGGAATGTGTAGCACTCCAGGAAGAGTTCTAATCCTTCCCTCCTTCAGTTTTAGCTTGAATCTACCACGTCCAATGATACTCGCTGTTGAATCATCTCCCAAGTACACATCTCTACCATTGTACTTTTCATATTCACATAACCACTCCCTATGAGGGGTCATATGACCTGACGCACCTGAGTCAATCAGCCATATATCATGTTCTCAAGGATTACTCGTGCAAGCTAGGTACACATCCCCTCCTTCTTTTGAGGAGTTCTTCGCCTCTGTGGAAGAGGTATCCTCATATCCCTTTGCTTTCTCAACATTATTAGATATTTAATCCTTTTTATACTGCCCAGGTTTACCTCATTTCCAAAACTTCCTTATTCCTTTTCCTAGGGATTTAGATCTACCCTTAGATTTAGATCTTACCTCAAATCCTTTATTTTTGTTTCTCTCATGGGGGCGACCTCTCACAGACAAGGTATCCATGCTATTATTATCCATGGTTTTCCACCTCATCTCTTCTGATAGTAGGGGTGATAAAATTTCATCAAATTTTAAGGTCGCCTCGCTAGCACTACTTATTGCAACAATTAGGTTGTCCCAGCAATCCGGCAAAGAACAAAATAATGTAATGCATTTATCTTCTTCAGCCATTTTAATACCAACATAGGTTATCTGACTTACCAAAGTATTGTATACATTGAAATTCTCTATAACAGTGTCATTCTCATCCATTCTGAGGTGAACAAACTTCTTTTGCAGAAACAACTTGTTCACAAGGGATTTTGATTGATACAAACTCCCTAGTTTTTCCCATAGCTTTACTGCACTATTTTCACCAGATAGGTTCAACAACACAGAGTCTAATAAGAACAATCATATTGTACTCCTCGCCCTTCTTTCTAATTTATCCCAAACATCTTGTGCCATTGCAGTGGGTTTCGTACCCAGATCCACAGCAATCCATTGTTCCTCATCTATCAGAAGATCCTCCATTTTGAGCTTCCATAGCTCAAAATTATGGCCATTAAATTTCTTGATCTTGATTCTTGAAGTGCTCACCATTCTCTTTCAATGCAAAAATCAACACTACAACGCTCCCACTGAACCGAGGTTTATCACAAACCCGAGATCTATTAACCGTGTCGAACCCTTAGCAGCAAAGGAATCCCCCTGATGCCAAAATCGAGCTCTGATAAAACATGTAAGTTTTAAACCTTTACAGAGAAGCAAACCATACAGATTCTTTTAAGAAAAATATAGATCACAACACATCATTCACACATAAACACAAATATTTACCCTAGAAACCCTTAACTAGGAAAACCAGAAAACCTTGGAGCCACACCTACTATTTTCTCTTCATTACATTATGAAATCCTCACAATACAAAATATAGGTATTCCACAACATCCAAATATCCTAATTCGCTAACCTGGATTAGAAAAAAACTCCAATCCCTTAACCGGGATTAAGTTACATATTTTTAGACAAATTCTAAAAATAGACACAAACAACTATAAATAGCCATAAAATCTATACATAGCCAAAATATGGAATCGTCGAGCTACAGTGCTGACATTGACACCTCCCCTCCATACGCACATGCAAAGAATATAATATATAGCATACACAATACTTGCTACCTCATTTAGAGAATGAGAGATTGATGGACACCATTGGCAGGAGAGATGATCGAGATGGCCTACTCGAGTGGGTGCATTATCAGGTGTTACTAGATTGTCAAGTGTGTTATTTAAACTTTAAAGTGCATGTTGAAGAACAATTTCAATACTAACCTATGATTGAAGAATACCATTCACAGACTTCTTACTATTAACAGTATAATTGACAGTATAAACATGACCCTACACCCTCAGGTGAGTTATCTATAAATAATGTTGGCACAATTTCATTGGGTTCTCTTTATTTTATGATGATAGTACTATTGTTTAACCTTTTGTATTCCTAGGATACAAACATGATCGATGGAAAATTGGAGGTGCCAAGAACTAACAGTGTCTTTAGGCACCACCAAATAGAATTCAGAAAATAACATGCTCTAGAGTTGTTGCAATTTAATTTTAATGAATATTTTTTATATTAATGCACATTTAAATACATTAATGCACATTTAATTACATTCATGGGTCAACTCTTGGAACTCTTTCCTCGGTGGATCAACTATGGAAAAAACTCCATCGTGTGACTATTGGTAGTGTTTCTGTATTGGTCTTTCCCATGCATACTTGCAAGAGGCAACGACATCCAATTATAATGATCTGTTTTGTTTTTCGCTCCAGGACCAAAAGTCACCAAGTGTCCCTGAACCACTTTTTGAGGCAACTTTCAACTATACATAAATCGACAACCGGAGGTCATATCGACAAACTGTTGACTCCGTTGGTCTCCTGGAATGTGAGTACATCTAGGGGGGCCTCTACATCCTATTGGCATGTCCCGGTGACTGAATTGTGTAGTGATTTCATAAAATATGGTTTTTCTTAGTTTCGTTAAATGCAACTCTTGCCTCGGTGGGTCAAATTTGCAAAAATATCCACCATGGGGATATTGGTAGTGCTTCCATATCAGCATTTCCCATACGCACATGTAGGATCCAACACCATGGAATTATGTCGATCCGTTTTTTTTCCCTCCAAGACCAAAAGTCACCAAGTGTCCTTGAACCAATTTTTGAGGCGAATTTCAACTGGACATAAATAAACAACCGAAGGTCGGATCAACGAACCCTCGAATCCATTGGTCTCTTGGAATGTGAATACATCTAGGGGGTTCTCTCCATCATGTTTTCATTTCTCAATGACTACATTGTGCACTGATTTTAGAAACTAGGTTTTTTCTCAATTTCCTTGAATGCAACTCTCGCCTTGGTGGGTCAACTATGAAAAAAAATCCACCGTGGGACTATTGGTATTAGTTCCATATCGGCCTTTCCCATAAACACATGCATGAGCCAATGACATACAATTATGCTAATTGGTTTGGTTTTTTTGTCCATGGCCAAAAGTCACCAAGTGTCCCTGAACCACGTTTTGAGGCGACTTTGAACTGGACATAAATCTACAATCGAAGGTCGAATCGATGAACCATCGAATCCATTGGTCTCCTGGAATGTGAATACATCTACGGGGCCCTCTCCATCCTGTTTTAATTTCTCAATGATTACATTATGCACTAATTTCATAAACTAAGGTTTTTCTCAGTTTCCTTGAATGCAACTCATTCCTTGGTGAGTCAACTCTACAAAAAACTCCACTGTGGGATTATTGGTAGTGTTTCCATATTGGCCTTACCCATAAAATAGGGTTTTTCTCAATTTCCTTGAATGAAACTCTTACATTGGTGGGTCAACTCTTGCATTGGTGACACACATATGCTAATTTATGAAGTCTCATAAATTTTCCCTACTTCAAAACTTTTCTACATGGCATCATAGGTTATTTTGGTTGGGATCACTCTATAGGTGAAAGAGGGATTTGGTATTCCAATTGTTGTGTACTTATTTTAGGTGCTTTAATTTGTTGATATTGTTGGGCATGACTCCCTAAGTTTCTTGGGAGAATCTCTTGGACCCTAAAAAGTGTTTGTTGATCTAACTAGATGGTAGGTATGGTGGATTTGCAATGGGATCTTACTTTTATTGGTGAAAGCACTTTCATTATAAGAGGGAGTATTAGCTTTCGAAGTTACTACAAAATCCCTTACACCGTGTTTAGGGGTGCTTCATGAGACTTGGGGTACATGGTGCATGATTATCACTTGGACGGTATGTGACATATATAAATATTAGACATCGCTTACTTAATGGTTACTTCATATTAGATTAATGAGTCATACATTATTCCTTGAAGTACTGGAGATATTCAAATAGTTAGTAGGATATCTCATGATAAGGTCTATAATATCATAAGATCACATAGGTGAACCACACATTAAGATCATTTTAATTAAACACACACTTCATGAAATACATAGTTAAACATATCTGAAAAAGAATATAATAAATATCATGTTCCCATATAAATTCAACCATATATATAAATATGAACCTTGCTTTATATTATATGTACATATAATTTTTACAAAAATGGCATTCCATGGCCATAATACAAAAATGTCGATCATACTGTACATCTGTGTGTATACAAACAAAACGGTACATGTATGTATCCTCCCTATACATGAATTATATTTATCCCCCCTTCACTTGCACTACCAGTGGCTTTTGAGAAGCCGATCTTTCTTTTCTAGCTTCTCGGTGTTGTTCCTTGGCGTTGAATGAAAGGAACAGATCTCATTTTTAGATATTGTAGAAAAACCAAAATTTGTACGTTAGTTTACCAACCTATAAAAATTCTATGTACATTTGTTCAAATTCCAAGCTAATATAACATTTTTACTTATTGTTTGTGTGTAAGTGATGGTGAGTTGGCGTGTAATTGCATGTACCATCGGTGCCTTATTAGAAGCGGCCTCAATTGGGTGCTCTTCAAGCACCATTCACTCACTATCAAACTGCATGAAATAATATATATTCCAATGTTAGAAAATCAATTGGTGCACCAAAACAATACTTGCATGTATAAAGAAAATTATACTACATGGAGGGACAATGACTTTTTCAAAGAAAGCGAGGCATACATCTACCTGGGGGGAAGATGTGTGTGAGCAACAACCCAGATTAGGTTCTCTTCAATAACCACTCACTCACTATCAAGCTACATAAAATAATATTAATGTCAATGTCACCAAATTGATGGGTGCACCCAAAATATACTTGCATGTATAAAGAAAACTATACTACATGGAGGGACAATGAATTTTTCAAAGAAAGAGAGACATGCATGTACCTAGGGGGGGAGATGCGGTGAGCGGTGGCCCCAATTGGGTGTTATTCAAGCACCAATCACTGACTATCGAGATTCATAAAATAATATATATGTCGATTTCAGCAAATCAATTGGTGCACAAAAAATATACTTGCATGTACAAAGAAAACTATACTACATGGAGGGACAATCACTTTTTCAAAGAAAGAGAGACATACATGTACTTGGGCGGGGAGAGGTGGGTGAGAACCAACCCTGATTGGGTTATCTTCAAGAAATGCTCACTCACTATCAAGATGCATAAAATAATATATATGTCAATCTCATAAAATCGATGGGTGCACCAAAAAGATATTTGCATGTACATATAAAACAATACTACATGGAGGGAAAATTAAGGAAAAAGAGATACAAGATAAGCAAGATATACATATACATGGGGGACATGAAGAGGTGTGTAACAAGTGGCTGGAAGAATTTACACCGGATTAAAAGGATGGGCATATGCATGAGTGAGAAAGGCCGCTTGGTGGACATCTCTATCGAGCATATGTTCCTATGTAAAAAAAACATAAATATACAATTAGACAATTTCAAATAATTAAAAAAGTACATGTTGAATCATTAAAAGAATAATTTAAATCATACCTGTACTTGTGAATCCTTAGCTATATGAGACGGTCTTGTCTCAGATGCTACATACTCATCCTTCCCACCTTACATAAAATATATTATATCAATATTAAGATGTATTAAATGTGACAATCCCTACTATAAATATGTAAATCATGATGATAAATCAACAAGTAATGTTCTTATAAGTAATGGTGAAGAACCAAAATGATATGTAGCATTGGCTACGACATCCATATCATGAGCGTCAATCGACAGACTATGGGATTCTGGGGTCTCATTGGACACCAGCTGTAAATGTTTTCACCTAAATTGTGAGATAAGTAAAATATAAATAATTTATGAAACAGTTGAACTGTGTAATACAAAAAATAATAATCTATGTGAAGAACAAGTTTCAATTACTTTTTGGAGTAACCCAATACCGCGAAACTTCAAAGAAGGCCAATAGCATATGTTTCAACAAGTGGTGCATGGATGCGAAATGACGTGATGCTCTGACCCCTATGCATGTCCACTGTGATATCTAGATCTCGTAGAGTGGGGAGACCTAACTGGATCCTATGTGGGTGATGGTCTAGCCCTAGATGTGTCAGACCTATATTTGCTATCCACAGATGTGCCAACCCCAGATGTGCCAACCCCTTGGCATATATTTCCCTTGATAGCAGTCCCATGTCGAAGCAATTTATTTGTCAAATCGAATAATGTCTCATGCGTCCCATCAATCATAAGACATATAGGACGATATAAACGAGGGGGGTTTGGTGTGCGCAAAGGTTTTCGCACATGGTTTGGATCAGTCCTTGCCCCTTGCCTATCTTGGGGCATCCCATGTCGTACCCCCTAGAACTCTAAAATATCAAAGTAATTTACATGTTTACCCAATATAAATTCACCATACAATTTCCTGAGGAAATAGAATGGGATGTCTCTATTCTCATGAGTGTCTTCATCGAATACCATGTACCAATGATCCATCTAGTTGGATTTAATATTTGGTTCTATGAATTAGTCTATAGAAATGTGTGGTTGAAAAGTGGGAGGAACCAATATAGTGTTAGGGTCCCATAATAGTGAAAAAAACTGATCTTTTTATATCTTTAATTTCTTTACATCTTTATAGCTCAGCCCAGTGGAATAGTATTTCCTCTGTGAATCCCTATAGGAGCTACTGGAGTACAATGCTCCCTAGGAATTGGAAATTGTATTTGTAATGTTATCTAGGGCCTCTCCCAATGATCATCTTTTGTGGTCCCCCCCTCTAAAAAGTGAACTAAGGCGTCTTAATGCACCCAAACAAGCAAGAATTTAGGAATTCCTATTGTGCTCCTCCTCCATTGGTTTGGTGTATGGATTTGGGCTATTGGTGGTTTTGTTGTGGACATTTTCTTCAAGATTTGTGTTGTCTGTTAATATAAAAAAAAACCATTTTAAATTTAATTAATATTTCATTCTTTGTTTTAAGAAATTTTTTTATTAAATTAAAAGAAAAAAACAAAACAATTCTTGCCTAATCCAAAACAAAAAAAATAACAAAACAATTCTTTCCTAATCCTAAACCAAAACAACAATGAAATTATTAACTTTCAATGCATTCAAATCGTATGCACTCTAAATATATCTCCCATGGTGTTGACTTGAGGGATGATGGATTTTGGAAATTTGTTGATGATGCAGAGTTATGCTCCTTGATATTTACAGGTGGTGAACATTCTTGGAGGTTTGAGATTTTGTGATCTAACTAGATGGTATGTCTGGTGGATTTGCAATGGGATCTTACTTTTATTGGTTAAAACACTTTCATTATAAGAGGGAGTATTAGCTTTCGAAGTTACTACAAAATTTCTTACACTGTGTTTAGGGGTGCTTCATGAGACTTGGGGTACATAGTGCATGATTAGCCCTTGGACGGTATGTGACATATATAAATATTAGAGGTGGATTACTTAATAGATACTTTATCTTAGTTGGATGATTCATACATTCTTCCTTGAAGTACTAGAGATATTCAAATAATTAGTAGGATATGTCATGATAAGGTCTATAATATCATAAGATCACATAGGTGAACTACACATTAAGAATCATTTTAATTAAACACATACTTCATGAAAGACATAGTTAAACATGTCTAAAAGGAATATAATAAATATCATGTTCACATATAAATTCAACCATATATATAAATATGAACCTTGCTTTATATTATATGTACATATAATGTTTACAAAAATGGCATTCCATGGGCATAATACAAAATAGTCGATTGTACTGTACATCTACGCGTATACAAACAAAACGGTACATGTATGTATCCTCCCTATACATGAATTCTATTTATCCCCCCTTCACTTGCACTTTTAGTGGCTTTTGTGAATTCAATATTTCTTTTCTGACTTCTCGGTGGTGTTCCCCAGTACTGAACAAGAGGAACATATCTCATTTTCAGATATTGTATACAAACCAAAATTTGTACATTAGTTTACCAACCTATAAAAATTCTATGTACATTTGTTCAAATTCCAAGCTAATATAACATTTTTACTTACTGTCTATGTGTAAGTGATGGTGGGTAAGCGTGTAATTGCATGTACCATTGGTGCCTCACTAGAAGAGGCCCCGATTGGGTGCTCTTCAAGCACCACTCTCTCACTATCAAGCTGCATGAAATAATATATATGCCGATGTTAGAAAATCAATGGGTGCACCAAAATGATAGTTGCATGTATAAAGAAAATTATACTACATGGAGGATAAATGAATTTTTCAAATAAAGCGAGACATACATCTACCTGGGGGGGAGAGGTGGGTGAGCACCGGCCCAGATTAGGTTCTCTTCAATAACCACTCACTCACTATCACGCTGCATAAAATAATATTAATGTCAATGTCACCAAATTGATGGGTGCACCAAAATGATACTTGCATGTAGAAAGAAAACTATACTACATGGAGGCACAATGACTTTTCCAAAGGAAGAGATACATACATGTACCTAGGGGGGAGCAGCGGTGAGAAGTGGCCCCAATTGGGTGCTCTTCAAGCACCACTCGCTCACTATCAAGATGCATAAAATAATATAGATATTGATATCAACAAATCAATGGGTGAAAAAAAAATATACTTGCATGTACAAAGAAAACTATACTACATGGAGGGATAATGGCGTTTTCAAAGAAAGAGAGACATACATGTACCTGGGAGGGGGGAGAGGTGGGTGAAAAGAAACCTTGATTGGGTGCTCTTCAAGCACCACTCATTCACTATCAATATGCATAAAGTAATATATATGTCAATGTCAGAAAATCGATGGGTGCACCAAAAAGATACTTGCATTTATAGATAAAAGTATACTACATGGAGGGAAAATTGGGGAAACAGAGATGCAAGATAAGTGAGATATACATATACCAATGGGACATGAAGAGGTGTGTAACTAGTGGCTGGAATAATTTACACTGGACTAAAAGGATTGGCATATGCATGAGTGAGAAAGACCGCTTGGTGGACAACTCTATCGAGCATATGTTCCTACATAAAAAAACATAAATATACAATTAGACAATTTCAAATCATTAAAAAAGTACATGTCGAATCATTAAAAGAATAATTTAAATCATACCGGTACTTGTGAATCCTCAGCTATATGAGACGGACCTATCTCAGATGCTACATACTCATCCTTCCCACCCTCCATAAAATATATTGTATCAATATTAAGATGTATTAAATGTGACAATCCCTAAGATATATATATAAATCATGATGATAAATAAACAAGTAATGTTCTTATAAGTAATGGTGAAGAACCAAAATGATATGCAGCATTGACCGCTACATCTATATCATGAGCGTCAATTGACAGACTATGGGATTCTGAGGTCTCATTAGACACCAGATGTAAATGTTTTCACATAAATTGCGAGATGCTTAATATATAAATAATTTATGAAACAATTGAACTGTGTAATATAAAAAAATAATAATCTATGCGAAGAACAAGTTTGACTTACATATTGGAGTAACCCATCACCGCAAAACTTCAAAGAAGGCCCATAGCATATGTTTTGACAAGTGGTGCATGGATGCAGCATGACATGGCGCTCTGACTCCTATGCATGTCCACTATGATATCTAGATCTCGGGAGACCTAAATAGATCCTCTATGGGTGATGTTCCAGCCCTGGATGTGTCAGACCTAGATTTGTTAGCCGCAGATGTGCCAGCCCCACATGTGCCAACCCCTTGGCATATATTGCCCTCGATAGCAATCCCATGTCGAAGCAATGTATCTGCCAAATTGAATAATGCCTCATGAATTCCATCAATCATAGGACCTATAGGAGGATATAAAAAAGGGTAGTTTGGTGTGTGCGGAGGTTGTTGCACACGGTTTGGATCAGTCCTTGCCCCTTGCCTATCTTGGGGCATCCCATGCCCTACCCCCTGGAACTCTAAAATATCAAATTAATTTACATGTTTACCTAATATAAATCCAGCATACAATTTCCTAAGGAAATAGAATTACATGCCAACTTTAGACAAAAATAAAATGATTACATTCCAACTTTAGACAAAAATAAGAACTGTTGGTCTTTTCATGACAGGTCAAAACCCTTTGAGTCCCAATTCTACTCCATTAAACGTTTCCAAAACATTTAATGGAGTAGAATTGGGACTCAAAGGGTTTCGACCTGTCATGAAAAGACCAACGGTTCATATTTTTGTCTAAAGTTGGCATGTAATCATTTTATTTTAAATCTATGTTTAAAACACTATGTGATGATTTATACAAGTGCTAAGTGTATAATCTAGATTTAATGTACATATCTCCAGCATGAGCTTGCTCTGCTGGATCGATCTTCGCTTAGAAAGAGTCAGTCCTATTTCAAATGGTTAATAATTTATTGATTTTCAGTGGTTTTTATGTTTTAATATCTATTATTTCTATGTGTGATGATTCTATGTGAAAAAAACCTTGTTCATGATGTTTTTGAAATGGTTTCATCATGTTTTTTCAGGTATTTCTTGTTTTTGGGGTAGTGGTATCTGTCAAAAGTATGCAGTGTGGGTACTCATTGGAATCATAATCAAATTCCGCATCCAACGAGCTCTCCCGATCGAAATTTGAGTAAAAACACAGGGAGATATGTTGAAAATACGAACACAAAAAGCAGTTTTTTTCTTTTTCCCTCCAAAATTAATAAATATTATTTTATTATTTTAACTATTATTTTATTATTTTCCTTATGAGGCCCATTTTAGACCTCAAAATTCCTCTAATGAATATACCTTATGAAATGTTTCTAACCATACAACTAATACATTTGACTTGTAGGAAAGATCGTGTACAATCGCCTACAAGAAGAGAAGGATGAGACTTTTTCCAAAGAACAAGTGATGACAGTTCAAGAAGGAATCCAAGATGAAGAATAATATGACAATAATTTCAAAATAAATAAAGAGGCCTTAGAGACACTCTAGTTATGTAACACTTTTGAGCGACATCATTGATGCAGAGCCTTCCAGCTATGAATAAGTAGCCAAGAAGAAAGGGAAGGAGAATACCAGTTCAAGAAGAATGATGTCTAGGATGCAGTATCGAGACCTGAAGGGAAGTCCATAATTTATTCCATATTGATCTACAAGATCCAGCATGCAGTAGATGGAAACATTGTAGAATACAAGGCAAGATTTGTAGCATGAGGTTTCTCATGGAAAGAAGGCATAGACTACGAAGAGACATTTGCATCCAGTGGGAGTTGAGGAACATGATAGACAGAATCATGTGTGTAAATTAAAGAAGGCCATGTACGAGCTCACAAGACACCCATGGGATAACTCATACATAAGGAGCTTGAATATCACCTATAGTGATGAATATCTTAACGTTTGCTACAAGGTTGAAGATGAAAGCCTACAGAGGATGACAAGCTCACAGATGGGTGCGAGAAGAACGCTTCCAAGATAGAGGATCTTGGTATCCAGTAAAACTAGAAGAATACATAGAATATTAGTAGAAGAGGAACCTACTTGTCACTCTGGTACATATTGTTTCAATGCATAGAGTATGAAAGGAAGAGGGAGAGTGATGCTCTACTTCAGAGGGAGTGACTACAGAAGATATTGAGTATCGACATGGTACTATAGGAAGGATAGATTACTGATGACTCTAGGATCCAAGCTTTACTTCAAGTTTGAATACCAATGATGCTCATGTTATATGTCAATGACTTGTTCTTGACAGAAAAGAGGAACTCATTAAAGTTGCAAGAAGGAGACTTACTGCTGATTTTGAGATGAAGGACTTGGATATGATGCACTACTTTCTAGGCATGGAGGTGTGGTAGAATTTAGATGGAATCTCCCTGGGAAAAGGGAAGTATGTAGAGATATTGAAGTGGTTCGAGATGATGTACTGCAAGAATCACACCTATGACATCAAACCTGAAGCTATTGAGTGATGCTTCATCAGAAACAGTTGATGCCATGATGTATCGTCAGATGATCTGTTCATTGATCTACCTGACGAATATGAGACCATATATTTTCTTTCTTGTGAACACATCGAGACATGTTCACCTGATTGCTACAAAACATATTCTGAGTTACATGAAGGGTACAGTTGGCTATGGGCTCAAGTATGAGTCAGATCAGAAGATTAACTTGGAGGGTTATGTTGATTCGGATTGGCTAGTTACATTGATAGGAAGAGGAATATGGGGTGTTTCTTATGTATGAAATCAGGTGTGCTCTCTTGGTTTAGCAGGAAGCAGTCCTGCATGGCACTGAGAACAGCCAAGGCAAAATATGTTTCCACTTGCTTGGCTATTTGGGAGATAGTATGTTTCTTTTGAAAACTACTATTTGATTTGATTGATCTGACTTGCATTTTTGTATGATGCAAAGAGGAGCAGTGAAGCTCCAGTATATGATCTATATCAAGATCTCTCGAAAGAGGGAGATCTAGCGTGTAGGTGAATTAGGTTGTCTGAGCATAAAATATTGGCGAATCTCATAGGTGGCTCAGACGTAAAATGGTCCTATAGGTTTTCCTTGGATGTAATCGGTCCTAGTGAAGCTTGCAAGTTATCATAATCAGCCCTAATGTGATTCTATGCTAGAAATGGCCAAAGTGAAGTTCGAATACTTCAGGGAGAAGCTTGGTGTTCTCCAGATCGAGGTCCCCTCCAATAGGAGGTGATGAGTCTGAGAGCCTTTATGAGATGGTAGGATTGGCTCCCACATGATTAGATATAATTGCAAAGCCATTCTGATATGATTGTGGGATTGTCTCCCACATGATCATATGTAAGGGCAGAGCCATTCTAATGTGACTATGGGATTGGCTCCCACATGATCAGATGTAAGTTCACATCCATTCTGATGTGACTGTGGGATTAGCCCCCACACGACCAAATGCAAGTGCAGATCCATTCTAATATGACTGTAGGATTGGCTCCCACATGATCTGTTGTAAGAGTTGGGCCTTTGAACAAATCATAGTAGGTTTGTCCTATCATGCTAATGTTTTTAAGAGATAGGCCTTTTCATGGATTGTAGTAGGTGTGTCCTACCATGCTGGTGATTGTAAGTGTTGGACCTTTTCACATATGGTAGTAGGTGTGTCCTACCATGTTGGTGATTGTAAGTGTTGTGCCTTTCCATACATGATAGTAGGTGTGTACTATCATGTTGGTGAATATAAGTGCTGAGCCTTTCTGACATGTATGTTGGATGTGTTCCTCACATGGTCACATGTAAGTGCAGAGCCTTTCTGACATGTATACTGAATGTGTTCCTCACATGGTCAGATGTAAGTGCAGAGCCTTTATGACATGTATGTTGGATCTGTTTCTCGCATGGTAAGATGTAAATGCAAATCCTTTCTAACATGGTCGCAGGCTGGGCCTCCCATGGTCAGATGTGAGTGTTGGGAATTTCTGACATGGTGGTGGATGTGTTCCTCCCATGCTCAGATGTGAGTGTTGGGTGTGCCTTTCTGACATGGTGGTGGATGTGTTCCTCCCATGGTCATATGTGAGTGTTGGGTGTGACTTTCTAACATGGTGGTGGATGTGTTCCTCCAATGGTCAGAAGTAAGTGCTGGGTGGGCCTTTATGACTTGGTTAGATATAACTGTTGAAGAAGATGAAGACCTACATGGAGGCTAGGCATACAACCAACATGAAAAAGGATGGATCTGTAAAAATTCATGTGACGATAAGAATGAGGAGATAGCACCATTTTATCGAGATAGGGGAAGCAGTGATGATGATGATGATCCATATTTGATGATGATCCAGTTTTGAAGACGATTGAGTGATGATACAGCTTTGATGATGATCCAGACTTGATCTAGAGAAGAAGACTTGTGCTGATCAATTTTGTCAAGAGAATACCTTCCTAGTTAAGAGGGATTGTTGATGTATTTGTAACTTTGGAATGTATTCACTTGTATATCTTATATTGTACCCCGATGTTCCTATTGGGAGAATCATTTTTATTTCATTGTACCTTGATGTTCCTATCAGGAGAGTCATTAATATAATAAAATCATGTAAAGTCAATGAGGTTAACCCTCTGTTGTAAGTCAGGGAAATAGTACCCACAATTGAGTTAAGGTTAAACCTCCTTGTTGATTGGAAGGTAAAGTCCCCATAATTTGTGGGGCACTAAGGTTATTAGACTCTCCTAGAGAAGTCAGCCATGGTAAGTAATTGTTAAGTGAGGTCAACTTGTTGGAGTGGAAATAAAGTGAACGGAAGAATATAAATAGAAGCAAGGATCTCCTCATTTCTACACACATACATAGTCGCTCAACTGGGGCGCATGAGTGAGAGAGGAAGTGCTGGAACAAGTGAGAAAGATCAGGTGTTAGAGATCATCTTTATCTTTTTGGGTCTTACTTTTTCTATTGGTGCTCATTCTATCTCTGAGGAAGTCATGGGGTTTTCTCCTTTATGTTTTCCCCGAGGAAAATTCTTTGTGTCTATTGTCACTTGTGATTATTGTTGTACACATTATTCTCTCAGATAAGATCCTAAGATCATATTACTTAAATGATAAAAATCTAACATATAAGCCTTGTAGATCTCATTCTCCTCTGGTGTACCATATAGTGTTCTTGTGAAATCATGAAGGAAATCAAAAGGTATATAAAAAACAATGGATGTATTTATTTTAAAAAACTCACATGTGCCATTTAGAAAAATAATAATAAATAAATAAAACATACACCTGTAGTAAAAAAATTACATATTTGGAATCGTAAGATTATATTCTACAATATTCTATATTTTCATAAGAAAATATTGTGTTTGTCACAGAAAAAAACACCATTGAAACTGAGCATATTGACAGGGTTTTGAAATACAGGAAATAGCCCTGGTTTATTTGTCCTAGCCAATAGGTTCGATAGTCCGAATCTATTTTCGAACATAATGCCAATCCTTATTCCCACCGAAATGTTAAATTTTACAAAATGCATATGTGTTATAACACACATATGTGATAAAGCATATGCGATACAAAAAACATATTTTTGATGGTGCATATGTGTTATAAAACACATATGTGTTATAATGCATATGTGTTATAACGCATATGTGTTTTATATCTATTGATCTTAATCTTCGATTCTTCCTTCAAATGTTTATCTAAAGAGCACATGGCAGTAGAAGTTCATTTAGAGTGGGAGGGACAATTTTCGAAAGACACGACATTCAAAGAATTACATCCATCCCTCTATCTGTTATGCTATAGCTTTACTCCATCCATTATCCTATATATTTTCTGCACCTATTCATCCCTCCCTCCTATATATCTCCCTCTCCCATCCCCCCCATATCTCTTATCTTCCCCCATCCCTCCCTTCCAGTTATATTTAATACCCTCCCACTTATATTTCTCCTCCCTTCATTCCCCTTTTCATATCTCTCCCCTACCCATCTGTCCCTCCCATGATTCCCTCTACACCTTTCTCACCCTCCTTTGACTACCCCCCCCCCCCCGCTCTTTTAGCTTAATAAATGAAATGTTAATTTATCCTATGTCATATGCACTAGATCACATATGCAATATATATCATATGCAATATATCTCATATGCGTTATATCATATATGCATTATATCACATATGCGATATGATAATCATGTTTTACATAGCGACCGTTAGGGGTAAAGGAGAAGAATTTCACTAGGGACAAAAATAGACCCGCAATACAAGCTCAAAAAACATCCAAATAAAATTGAATTAAGTAACCAAAATAACATGTATGGACCCATTTCTAAAAACAAATCATATTTAAATGTATCATATTGAAGATGGATTTAAGGTAGGCAATTTGCAAAATATCTAAAATGTGATCAATGTAGAAACATGAATAAACAATGGAATTCAGTCCAAACATTCACAACTCTACCATATATCTTAGAGAATAGTTCTAACGAATCATTTTCATATTGAATACAAAGAAATTTCTCTAGGGTTTCCATCAGATTTATGAGGAAACTTAGAGAAAGCTTAAATAAGAAAATGAATTGAAATCATATAGTCTCATCGGCCATAAATATTATAAATATCTTCATCCAGTAAACCCAGTGAAATTCAAATACAATTACCCAATGCCTACCTACATGTTCGGCCATGCCTCCAGTTCTCCTGCCTAGGAACCCAACGTTAGTTTCCATCGCAGAATCTAATCTGAACCAAGGAAAATAATAAATCATTCCTTTCTTGCAAATCGAAAATATTTTCTAATGGGCCCACAAATTTGATAAAGTTGATCAATCCCATTCTCATCCAAAATGGTGGTCATTCATTCATGTTAAACAATTAACTATCATTGTCATTATTATTATTAAATAGAATTTTGTTTGATCATCATCAGGTGAGGACGATGCATTGAGACAACCATATCTTTGAAGCGGGTGTCAAAATATGGCGTCGGCATCTACAATAATAGTTCTTCATTGTTTCATGTTTATTATTATTATTATTATTATTATTATTATTATTATTATTATTATTATTTATGGTATTCTTCGATATTTGATACATGAGAAATCGATGTTAAGCATGGTGTCATTATTATAATTTATGGTCATTGTCCCACTACCTCACCCTCTAACCATCCCTCCATCCATTATCCTATATATTTCCTACACCCAATCATCCCTCCCTCCTATATATCTCCTTCTCCCATACCCCCTATATCTCTTTCTGAGAAAATTTACAGAAAATTTAAACAAGAAAATGAATTGAAATAATACAGCCTCGCCGACCATAAATATTATAAACATCTTCATCCAGTAAACCAATCAAGATTCAAATAAAATTACCCAATGCCTACCTTCATGTTCGGCAATGCCTCCAGTGTGCCTTCCTAGCAACCCATTGTTAATTTACATCGCAAAATCTAATTTGAAACGAGGAAAATAATAAATCAGTCCTTTCTTGCAAATCGCAAATATTTTCTAACGGGACCAAATATTTGATAAAGGTGATCAATCCAATGCCCCTCCAAAATGGAAATCACTCGTTCATATTAAATAGTTATATGTCATTGGCATTATTATTATGAAATAGAATTATGTTATTTTGGCATCAGGTGAGGACCATGCAATGCAATGTGTCCATATCTTTGAAGCGGGTGTCAAAATATGGCACTGGAATCTACAACAAAAGTTTGTTAGTGGTTCAGGTTATTATTATTATTATAATTTAGTCTTACCAAGCCCCCACCGCATCCCTCCCTCCCACTTATATTTCTCCTCCCTTCATTCCCCCTTTCATTTCTCTCCCCTACCCATCCCGCCCTTCCCCTTATATTTCTCCTCCCTTCATCCCCCACATATCTCTCCCCTACCCATCCCTCCCTCGCGTGATTCCCTCTACACCTTTCTCTCCCTGCTTTGACTACCCCCCTCTTTTAGCCGAATCAATGTATTGATAATTTATCCCTACCGAACATAATTTTCATATCACATATACGATATATCGCATATGTGTTATATATCACATATGTGTTATATCACATATGCAATATAAAAAAATGTATTTACGTAGAGCCCATTAGGGAAAAACCATTGTAACCATAACACATATTCGTTAATATAGACATGCATTGTATCGCATATCTGATACTTGTTTTATAAAAAAAATTGGGTTGCGAGCCATGGGCCAGTTTTACTATAGAAAAATACATAACTCCTTTGAACCCACGCACAAAGAACTGTACAACCTATCATTTCATCATTTATTACCCAAATCCATGGGTATTTTACAAGTTTGGGTGTATTTCAATGGGGAATGCACGTAATAGAGGCCGGAAATTAGCAAGAAAGGTGCTTACACCAGAAGAAGCTGAAAAAAAAAGAAAAGAAGAGGGAATAATTAAGAAATCACGGGCTTTCAATCATTGAGTAAATACTTCTCGTTCCCGCTCAACTAGAAAATGCAATTTTGGATACCCCAGAGGAAGAGTCAAAGCATAGTAATTTGATAGTGGAAAATACGATTCATTCTCCTATGAACCACATTTCAGTATCAATTTTATTGGATGGAACCCTACACTTTGCATAAAATACTTGCGCCCCAACATCTCGGGGAAAAATACAGATACCTTACGTAGAGGATGAGGAGAATAATGCAATGTTAATGGAAGTTGGTTATGCAGAAGGTGAAAATATTGGTGCATTCTTAAGCACACAATTTTGTGAAGAGTTCAATGATTATATTATTGACGATGAACATGTGGCTCTGCAAAAACCATGCAAGGTGGTTCAATATATTAATTGAATTTGTCAACATGTAGTGGATGTATACTTCACTCTAGCATTTCAAACCGCAAAAATATTGCATCAACGTGAACGAGAACTCCTAAATGCATATAAGTGGATGAGAGTGAATTGACTTCCATGGAAGGTAAGGTGCATAAACGCACTATCCTTCGTCATTGTTCTCAAATAATGAACAATATTTTGATAAAAAAATGTGAAGCCGGTAAATGTCAATTGTTTTTAGCTTTGATTAAATGTAGGAGTATGGCAACCGTTAGAAGAAATTTAGGCATAAGAACATTGAAGAATATCGAATCAAGTAATCACATTATGAAATATCTTGTTGCTGCATTCACATCAATTGGTAAAAAAACTCGTCCACGAGACTATAATGTGGCTCGCTGTGTCTTGGCTGAATCAATTGTAAGTAGATCCACAAGACAACGTTGTTTACTTAAATGCACATCACAATTTGTGCCTTTACATCCAAAGACACCTAAAATATATATTTAGTAAGAATAGATAGCCTTGATGTAGAGGGACAAATGGGAACATTATGGGAATATAGCGGTAGGTTTCCTCGTAAAGACATGAAGTTAGTTGAAGCAGTGAAGCAACTAGTGCACATCTTTTGGCATGATAAAGCTAGGCCTTCTTCTAACACAAAGGATGTGTTAAGATGATGTATGCATTCAATGAATAATGAGCCACATGTTAAACATTATCTTGACATGACACAAACTCAATGTAGAGCTAAGGCTCGGGAAAATATCTTTTGAAAAATGCAATCCTTGGTATGTTAGAATCAATACCATCCGAAACACTTGTTGTTGTAGGTACCACATAGAGTTTGATATATATTATCATACATTTTCACATATACATCATTTTTTGCATCCTAACTATGTGCAGTAATGCTCAAGTACAGTACCACCAATGTCATCTAGAGATTTCATCCATACCATAATGTGTCCAAGGAAAGATGGGCAGGCATATTACTTAAAACTATGTGTAGAGGGTTCTTGCAACAAATGTGGTGGGCTGTCATTATGGTCTGATTGCATCCATGAGAGTGAACATCAACCATTCGAGAATACAATTGTCGAGAAGCAGAACTATCATTATGAGACATATCAGCTAGATGATGGGAAAGAAAGTAGGAAGATTAAATTGGTGAATTCACACGCGACAATGTACACGAATAATACTCATTTAAATGACTATATTGTTTATTTTGTTTTATAACATTGTTTATTAACATAAATTAATATTTATGTAAATATTTTTATGTTGTTTTAGAAATGTTTATTTTGTTTCCCACCAGGTGCAAGTATGTGAATTTATTTTAGAGTTCCGTGGAAAAATCCAACAATACATTCAACATGTCGATATGGCATGGTGGTGTAACACCCCGGTTTTGACCCCATGGTATTAAATTGCATATGATGTAAATATTGTATTAAATCATAGCGTGGAGCTCAAGGAAAAGGCCCCACCATGGATTTAGTGTCTTATGTATTGGCGATTAAAATCGATGCCGATGGTTTATGTGCTAGCCAAGAACAATGTGTTTGAGACACCATGTAAAGTGCTATAGTAGTAAAATACCACGACTAGCTATGCGCTGCGACGTTAATGAGATGGGGGCATGGTTTCAGAAGGAATAGGGAGGCAGATTTATTTAAACCCTTTAGCCTATGAGGGAAAAGTCTTTCCCAAAGGGGAAAACTCATGAAATGGTTAAATACCCTTTTTGTCTTTTATGCCCAGTCATCTAAAATTGGTGAAGTTATTTCCTTGGGATGGGAAAGGTATGGGGGTAAAATTCAAATTTGGGTAGTTACCCATTTTTGGAAAACGTTTCTTTGGCTTCTTGGGCAAGTAAATGCTAGAAAATGCCTTCCCCATCCATTATTCACCCATGTGCTTGCTTCCTCACATAGCTGGAGATAGCTAGGGCATTCTCCCTCATGTTTTTGTGGTTTCCTTCATTTTTCCCATGGCTGGGAATTCGATTGGGAAATGCTCTGTGGCTGGGATCCTGCCTAGGAATTTTTGTTGTGGTTCTCCTCATTTCTGTAGCTAGGAAATCCTGTTTTGGTTTTGTTCAATGAATGTGCAACAGTGTCACATACCCCAATTTTGTAAAATTATGTAAATTGTTTTAATTATATTCTTGAGACATTGTATTAAATTTAATGCTAAGTAGGAATTGATGACTCAGCAGAGTCAACAGAATTGGAATGTAATTCAGAATATTTTTATTATTAATAAATAAATTGTGGAGACAACAGCATGGGAGAGCTGTTAAAAAGAGGTTACTGGTCAAACTGGTGGATGGAACTAGGTGGAAGGCAAAAGACAAGTGGCAGCATCCTCAAACACTTCCTAAGTTGCAGGTGGCAACTTCCCTACATTTGGGGTCATGATCCCCCAAGAAAGTGGGATCAGAGCAGGTGGCTCATTAAATGACAGCTAACCCAAAAAAATACCTAGGCAATCTTTTAAAAATACTCAATGAAGAGAGCTAAGGTTGCTCAGATATTTTTCCAGAGAGAATTCATTCAGGTGAATGTTATTCAGGAAATTCATTGAGGAAAGAGGGAAAAATAGTAAGGAAGTTGTCTGAGAGGATTGCTGCAGTAACTTGTTTTATTACAACTGGTTAGCTGGGAGAACTTACTGATAAGTTCTGGATTCATATTGAGTTTGAGGACTGGTATCTGACATTGCTGCACCTAGTTCCAGCCAGAGAGACTGGAGCAAGCTTGGGGGTCCTGAGGAGTCATTGTTTGAGCGCTCTCCAGGAGTTGGTAGGGAGGAACGGCCTGCCATTGCTGTTGTTGTCTCAGTTCGAACAGGTTCTATCACTTATCTAATTATGTTTTAATGAGTATGAATGTATGAATGATATGCTTGTATTATTTGACAGAAGAATTAGCTGGTTAGTGATGTAATTGTTCTAGTTTATCAGTAGTTGAACTTGTTGATGAAAAATAAAGACCCACTGTGTTTTTCCACATCTGGGCTACCAGACCGTACTCCAACACAGAGGTAGAAGTTATAGAAAGATGTTTGATGAGATTATAAATTAGACTTTTGTTTCTTTACATATCATCAGAAGGAATGTTTGTTTTTATTGATAGTTGTTCATGCTTACAAATAAAACTAGTTTTTGTACAGTATTCATTTCAGTAGTCTTATTATCAAAGCAGATAGATTAAGGTTACTTTAGTTCATCTACTGTATTGAAAACATTACTTTTTCTTCCTTCTAGTTTAAGAGTAATTTAACTGGTTATATCCAAGTAACAATACTGAATGTAGAAGAAAATAAATGCATATTTAACTCTATAATCAAGCAAACTAGTTAGGACTGATGTATTATATTAATGTTATCTTCTACTTTGATTTTCCTTTTCTTGTTAAATCAATTTCTAACATTATTTAGAATGGTAACCCTATTGTTTATGGATTATAAATGCATGCTACTATAGATATAGTTATATAAGATAGATCATAAGAAGTGTTAATCGATTGATTTCTATTTTCATAAGTAATATCCTAACTTAACACAGAGATTAAATATTATGAGACCTCTTTAAGTAACTGCATATCAGTACATGAATTTAAACATCATAATGCTATCTTCTGTATGCTATAAAATAAACAAAGGTATATATATGGAGAATCTAATACTCCAAATAAGACAGGATTATTATTTTGTATTAGTAAGTATTATTGTTATAATAATATTATACTTTTATATTATCAAATATAGAGTTATTATTCTTTTAAAACTTAAGAATGTCAATATTGTTTAAATTACAGAACTGAGTTAAATATACTCTGTTATACAGGATAACTTGGCATTTCTTGGAAACTTTGTTAAAATAAATTAAAAACAAAATATAAGAACCTATATAGCTTAAGTGTATAACCCTATATATCATTCAAGAAGTTAATATATAATAAATAAATCAAGGTAAAACCCAGGTACATAACCCTAACAGAAACTTATTAAAAAGATTTATCTATAGTAAAATAACTCAGTTGCATAATTTAAACAAAGGTAAATAATAGAACAGTAGATTGCTCAAACATCGAGCTTAACCAATATGATAATAATCATTTATTTACTCACAGACCCAAATAGAGTTTGTATTTTAATACATAATATCAGATTAAGAAACTCTAATGATTTTCAAACTGTAAAATTAGGGTTTAAGCCTATAAATTCGAGTTTATGCAAATAAAATAATAATTATAAGATAAGACAATAATTTGCTTACGGCCGCATTATAAATCAACACTACAAGGCTGACATAAGCCTGTATTTTACTTATTTCTCACACAGATCATAAAACGAAAATGAATGTCATAATACAAATCAAAAGCTACGGAAAAACAAGATATTATTTTATATTATAAAAACTTTGGGTGAAAACCCTGAAAAATTCTTGAGTACAGTAAAAATGAGAAGTCAAGGTCGTAACATCATCCACTGATAGGCTTACAACCCAACTCTTCTTTTTATATACAGTACTTCAAAACACAGAAGGAAACTAAAATTTACAACATTGGCCTAAGTTGTAACACCCTCGCATAGCGTACGGGTTTCACCCACTGTTTCTTTAAACTAGCAGTCTATGAAATCGAACCAAGGCCGTAAGGGTTTCAGTCTTCTTAAAGCCGACCCACGAAGGTTCCAACGTAAACCATAAGGAGAACAAGCCATTGTGTAACGAGGCTTACCAGGATTGCAACCTGCTGCCCCAGTGTTCTTACCAAAGGCCGGGCACATTGGAGTTTGTAGAACCTGTAATCACAAGGAATAAACCCTTTATGAGAATGCTGTAACCTGTGTTAAAAAATGTAAGGTTAAAGACAAACAGTAAGCAAAGATTTAAGTTATCAATCTTACCTATTCCGTGGAGGACGCACGACCGCTGGTAACCATGTTACAGCTAACAGCGCAAGGAAGTAATGCCTGTAAGGAGGGAAAAGGAAGAATAACTCTCAACCTTGCACAGAATGCAAAGACATTAGGTCCAATAATCGAAACTCACGGATGGAGGCGTTAACACTGGCAAGGGTTCGGTTCATTCTATTATTACAGAGAAAAGTATAATGGAGGAACGAAGGACTGAACATCAATATAGAACGTATGGAGAAAGCCAGGACCAGGGAACTACATGGAGGATACTTTGCAGAGGAGAGGCCATGTAGAGGTGCACAGCACCGTCGTCGAGCGACCAGCGCCGAGGAAGATGGATAAAATGAAAGGTAGGGTTAACAAACAACTCTTTTATCCACGCAGTGCATGGTTGTAGTATTGCCACGACAGCTGCTAAATTTATCAACGCAGAATGGGTTTTGTTATATAGTTCAACCAACAACTCGATGGAGGAATGATTTTCCCAAATCATTCATATGATCAAATATTATCCAAAGTCTTTGTGCGAAATTATTCAACCTACGCTGCATGCAAATGATTTTATTCATTATTCTCCACCCTACTCTAATAATCATGGAAATCATAAGTAAATCTCATAACGACTTCATAATATTTATAATCTTGGTGGTTGCAAAGTTGTGTTTGGGGAATCCTAACCATGTTTTCATAGCATATATACATTGGAGGGTGGTATTGTATATTATAGTATTTAAAGAGATAACCTTGGCACAAATTTAAACATAAACTTTCCCCTCTATATTATAAAGCGCCTTAAGTTCTCAAGTAAGTAAAATATTAATAGCATAAGACCATAGTTTGTTAATAATGCAAACTGTATAATCAATGGGTCATATTTATTGATTTACCTTTGGCCTTAAAACCATCCCTTGGTTTGAAGTAATAACTTTTCAATAGTGTAAAAATCACCCTTGATATGAATAATCTTATATTTAATTCCAAGCTCAAGGCTATGTTAAATATTATGAAACTATTCAATGATTTTTAGCTATTATAAGCTAAATTCCTTTACTTGCTAGCATAGTTTAGAAGTTCATAAAGGAAGACATGATGGTAGAAAGCTAGGTATAATTCCCTTTCTACTTGTAATCTCTTAAATGATTTATTTACAAAGATTAAAATAGCATCTATAGTACCAGTTACTAAAATACAAGGAAGTAGTATATACCATGTGGAGACGATGTTTTTACTTAAAGTGATATCCTCATTAATAAGTGAGGACTTGGCAAGGATAGGCCAAACCCTTGCAGTAATACAGGAAGCCCCTTATTAGTTTTCACTTGACTAGTAATGTTTTGTTTACTTTGGGATTCTTATTATAGATTTCATAACTCTGTCCATCTTACTCTGATTTAAGAGTTAATAAGATACTTTTGTATAAATTACAACTGTAATAGAATGAGGAAGGTAATTTATTAACAGGAACATAATTTACTTATGCTAGAAGGGAACCAGTTTAAATATACTTTAACATAAGTTGAAATGATTTGTGTCTTACTTTCTTTCGAGCTGTTTCTCTTACGACGAACTTATAGTAAATATTCTAGAATTACAAATGCAGTGCCACAACTTCTTACCTGTATATATGTAAGAAAAGTGAAAATGTTGCGTTAGCTCGAAAGCTAAGTAAGCCCAGTTTTGCATGACAGTTTCACCTTATGGTCACAAGAGGAACAAAAATCAGTAAACTGAAAGATCTGATATATAACTAAACATAACCAATTGATGAATTCCTTAGCAAGCTGTTAACACATAACTAATTAATGTTAGTTAAACTGCTTTACGTTAATGTTTTGTAAATTTAAAAATTTTAAATTTTTCGGAAATTTTGGGGTTTTCACATGTGGTATCAAGGCATGGTTCAAATACTAGGCCTCAATGCAGCCCAACTAGTTTTCGTAGAACGGTAAAAATAATGTACTAATCTGTATTTTTTGTTTTATGTAAAAAGCAAAAAAATTCTTTTTCTGAATCTAACAGGTAGCTATGGAGAATTTTGGAGAATATGCTGAGGAGGAGTCTCCAAACACTGAGACAAGACAGATTTCTAGAGAGACTGTGTTAGAAGAGATAACTGCTCACTCTTCAGAACTGATACAGACTATCAAGGATTTGAACACTGAAATGGAATCAGTCAAAAAGGATAACGAGAGGATATTAAATACTCAAGAGGAGTTAAACCAAGTCTTGATAGAAAAATTCTAGACAGAAGGGAGGAGTAAAAGATCTGAATCTGAGGAAGCTAGTCATCAGAAAGGATCTAAAAAGATGAAACTGGCTAAGGCTGAGAGCAGCTCATCATCTGAAGGGCTCAGGGAACAACGAAGCTACTACCCTACTAGTGACAGTAGTGAGGCTGAGTTGTATAATAGAAAGAAAAAGTACAGGCCATACAAAGAGATTTTTGGGCAGTTCAAAAAAATAAAGCCTCCAACTTTTAATGGAGAGACTAAAAAAGGGGAAGAGGCTGAGTCCTGGTTATCCGAGATGAGGAAATATTTTCAGATATACAACTATTCAAATTAGCTGAAGGTGAGAATGGCCATCTATAATCTTTCTAGAAAGGCAGATATATGGTGGCAAGATCTGAAAAGAGTCAAGGGGATCAAAGAAAAAGAAGTCAATTGGAGTACCTTTAAAAGGTACTTTAAGAAGAAATTTTTGTCCGAACAATACTGTGAAGAAAGGGCAAAAGAATTTTATGAGTTAAAGTTAGGATCCATGACTATGAAGGACTTAAATAGTAAATTCTTAAGTCTGTTAAGGTATGTGCCTTATTTAGTTGATGAGAAACCTAAAGTATAGTGGTTTCTCAGCTGCCTGCCATATCATATGAAAGACAGAATCGAGTATGATAACCCTAAAACTTTGGAAGAAGCTATGCAGAAGGCTAATTTCTGTTTTGAACAGAACAAAAAGAAATAAGGAATAGCCAACTGGAAGGCTAAAAAGAACAGTAATCAGCCTGAGTTCAAGAAAAAAGAGTTTGTACCCAAGAAGAATTTCAGGAATAATAAGAACATAAATCATTCTAATGGTAAGAAATTCCATGGAAACAGAAATGGTGCTCCTAATAATTCCAATAATTCCAATAACTTCAAGGGCAAGGAAGCTTCAAACAATCATGGAAATTTCACTAAGAATTTCGAACGGAAGGAGCCTGTTAAGTGCTGGGAGTGAAATGGCCCGCACTATGCTTCAGTCTGCCCAAATCGGAAGAAGCCAAACAATAATATTCATACTATACAAGATGAAATGACTGTTGGAGATTTTGCAACGACTATGCCCCAAATCAATGCAGCGTTGGAGAACCGCCAAGCTGATTATCAAACTTCCATGGTGGAAGTAGAAGGTATGGTTAACCAAACCCCTGTAACTATTTTAATAGATCCAGGTGCTAGTCTTAGTTACATTTCACCACAGATAGTAGAAAAATGTAAATTGACTGTTGGAAAGTTTGATAGCTCCTGGTTAGTTCAATTACCCACTGGGGAAAAAAGGAAAGTAACATGTTATGTGAAAGAATGTGCTTTAGATATGAATGATTTTAAAACTACTGTTAAGTTAAATGTTCTGCCACTTGGCTCGTATGACTTATTGATTGGTATGGATTGGTTAGAAAAAAATAGAGTAGTTTTAAACTGTTTTGATAAAACCTTTACTTGCGTAAATAATAATGAACCACCAGTAACAGTTAAGGGTATTCCTAGGAAAACTATAATTAGGCAGATTTCCTCCTTCCAACTCAAAAGAGAAGTCAGAAAAGGGTGCAAATCCTATACTGTAACTATTACAGATGAGGCAAGTAAATCTGAAAAAGATAAAATAAAAATAGAGGATATTCCTGTGTTAAACGAATTTACTGATGTTTTTCTGGAGGAAATTCCAGGATTACCTCCGAGGAGGGAACTAGATTTCACTATTGAGCTGGTACCAGGTGCTGTACCTAGCTCGAAAGCCCCATATCGTATGAATATTTTAGAACTTAATGAACTAAAATCATAGTTAAAGGAGCTAATAGATAAGAAGTATATTTGACCCAGTGTGTCCCCTTGGGGAGAACCAGTAATCTTTGTTAAAAATAAAAATGGAACTATGCGACTTTGCATAGATTACCGTCAACTAAATAAGATGACAATTAAAAACAGATATCCATTGCCCCGCATAGATGATCTGTTCGATCAGCTACGTGGAGCTACGGTATTCTCAAAGATAGACCTGAGATCAAGATATCATCAAGTAAGAATTAAAGAAGATGACATTTTCAAGACAGCCTTCAGAACAAGGTATGGACATTACGAATTTGTCATAATGCCATTTGGGATTACTAATTCCCCAGTCGTCTTTATGTGTCTAATGAATAATATAATGCATAAATATTTAGATAAATTTGTTTTCGTATTTATCGATGACATCTTAATTTATTCTAAAAATGAAGCGGAACATAAGGAACACTTACGGATAGTTTTACAAGAGCTATGAGAGCAACAGCTCTTTGCGACGTTCAGGAAGTGTGATTTCTTCAGGGATGAAATCCAGTACTTAGGTCATGTGATGACTAAGGAAGGGATTTAGGTTGATCCTGAAAATATCCGGGCAATCAAAGATTGGCCAGTACCAAAAGACGTAACAGATGTTAGGTCCTTCATGGGAATTACTGGTTATTACCGGAGATTCATTGAAGGTTTTTCAAAAATAGCTAATCCAATCACTTCCTTGCAAAAGAAAGGGAAGAAATTTGATTGGAACTTAAAATGTGAAGAAATTTTTAAGAAATTAAAAACTTTTTTAACAACTGCGCATATTCTAAGAATAGCGGATCCCAATAAGGATTTCGTGGTTTGCACCGATACTTGTAATGATGGATTAGGCGGTGTGCTGACTCAAGATGGGCATGTCATTGCCTATGAGTCAAGGAAATTAAAAATCCATGAAAAAATTATGCCACTTATGATTTAGAGCTTGCTGTTGTTATACATGCCTTAAAGATGTGGCAGCACCACTTAATAGGCAGAAATTTTATTTTAATGACTGATAATAAAGGTCTGAAATACCTTTTAGATCATCCCAACTTAAATGCAAGGCAAGCAAGATGGTTAGCCTTCTTAATTGAAAACGATTTCGAAATTCAGCATATAAAAGGAAAATAAAATAAAGTGGCTGATGCTTTGGGCAGAAATGTAAAGCTAAATTTTACAGCAGGAATCAATACTTATGCTTCTGATTTAAATGAACAGTTGACAGAATCAATAAAACAGGATGAATTATATAAAAAATTACAAGTTACAACTAAAGAAGAACCTACAGAAAGTTTAATAAAAGGTTATGGATTTTTATTGTTTAAGGACAGACTGTATGTGCCTAATGTGCATAAGGTTAAATTGCTGATTCTGGATGAAGTTCATAAAACCCCTTACTCAGGGCATCCAGGCTACCAGAATACTATCACCATGTTAAGAAAAGAATATTTCTAGCCTAATATGAAATCTGAAGCAGCTGAGTATATAGCTAGATGTTTGGACTGTCAACAAGTGAAAACAGAACACCAACATCCAGCTGGTTTATTGCAACCCTTGCCTATTCCTAGTTGGAAGTGGGAGATAATTAGCTTAGATTTCATTACTGGATTACCCAAAAATTAGAATCAAAACGACTCAATTATGGTGGTGGTGGACAAGTTAAGTAAAGCAACACACTTCATTCCTGTCAAGACTACCTACAAGGCTGCCAATATAGCTGATATATTTCTGAAGCAGATTTTTAGGTTACATGGAGTACCTAAGGTTATTATTTCAGACAGGGATCCTAAATTCATAGGGAATTTCTAGAACCTTCTTTAAAGGATTAAACACAACACTAAATTTCAACACCTCTTTCCATCCTCAGACAGACGGACAGACAAAAAGAGTGAATCAAGTGCTGGAAGCTCTATTAAGAATGTATGTTAAGGATCAACCAGGTAAGTGGGAGGATTATTTACATTTAGCAGAATTTGCTTACAATAATAACTATCAATCCTCAGCTAAGTTCAGCCCATTTGAAATTCTGTACGGGCGTAAATGTAACACTCCTATCTCCTGGAATAATCCAATACATATATTGGTGTTAGGGCCTGAATTATTGAAGGAAATGGAACAGATTGTTAAACAAGTGCAGGAAAACTTAAAGGTGGCACAAGATCGACAAAAGAGCCAAGCAGATTTGAAAATAACTCCCAAAGAGTTCCAGGTGGGTGAACACGTGTTCATAAAGGTAAGACCAAAGAAAAGCTCCCTAAGACTGGGGAGTTGTGCAAAACTAGCACCACGTTACTGTGGTCCATTTGAAATTCTATCCAGAATTGGTCAAGTTGCATATCAGTTAGCATTACCACCTAATTTGAAAGTGCATAATGTTTTCCATATTTCTATTCTAAAAAAGTATGTTCATGATGCTACTCATGTAATTGATTGGAATGTTGTACAGGTGGAACCAGAAGGAAAAGTTCTGGTGGAGCCGGAATGTATCCTCGGGAGGAGGGAAATTACTCTGTGGAACCGCACGATTAGACAGCTGAAGGTGCAATGGAAGAACCTTAGTCCTGAAGAAGCTACCTGGGAACTGGAAAGTAAGATGCGGGAAGCATACCTGAATCTGTTCCAAAAGGTTGCAGAGGATGAAGAATAAGTAACATCGAGGACGATGTTACATTTTAAGGGGGTGTGTATGTCACATACCCCAATTTTTTAAAATTATGTAAATTGTTTTAATTATATTCCTCGGACATTCTATTAAATTTAATTCTAAGTAGGAATTGATGACTCAGCAGAGTCAACGGAATTGGAATTTAATTCAGAATATTTTTATTATTAATAAATAAATTGTGGAGACAACAGCATGGGAGAGCTGTTAAAAAGAGGTTACTGGTCAAACTGGTGGATGGAACTAGGTGGAAGGCAAAAGACAAGTGGCAGCATCCTCAAACACTTCCTCAGTTGCAGGTGGCAACTTCCCTACATTTGGGGTCATGATCCCCCAAGAAAGTGGGATCAGAACAAGTGGCTCATTAAATGAGATTTAACCCAAAAAAAGACCTAGGCAATCTTTTAAAAATACTCAATGAAGAGAGCTGAGGCTGCTCAGATATTTTTCCAGAGAGAATTCATTCAGGTGAATGTTATTCAGGAAATTCATTGAGGAAAGAGGGAAAAACAGTAAGGAAGTTGTCTGAGAGGATTGCTGCAGTAACTTGTTTTATTACAGCTTGTTAGCTGGGAGAACTTACTGATAAGTTCTGGATTCATACTGAGTTTGAGGACTGGTATCTGACATTGCTGCACCTAGTTCCAGCCAGGGAGACTAGAGCAAGCTAGGGGGTCCTGGGGAGTCGTTGTTTGAGCACTCTCCAGTAGTTGGTAGGGAGGAACGACCTCCCATTGCTGTTGTTGTCTCTGTTCGAATAGGTTCTATCACTTATATAATTATGTTTTAATGAGTATGAATGGATGAATGTTATGCTTGTATTATTTGACAAAAGAATTAGCTTGTTAGTGATGTAATTGTTCTAGTTCATCAGTAGTTGAACTTGTTGATGAAAAATAAAGACCTACTGTGTTTTTCCACATCTGGGCTACCAGACTGTACTCCAACACAGAGGTAGAAATTATAGAAAGATGTTTGATGAGATTATAAATTAGACTTTTGTTTCTTTACATATCATCAGAAGGAATGTTTGTTTTTACTGATAGTTGTTCATACTTACAAATAAAACTAGTTTTTGTACAGTATTCGTTTCAGTAGTCTTATTATCAAAGCAGATAGATTAAGGTTACTTTAGTTCATCTACTGTATTAAAAACATTACTTTTTCTTCCTTCTAGTTTAAGAGTAATTTAACTGGTTATATCCAAGTAACAATACTGAATGTAGAAGAAAATAAATGTAGATTTAAGTCTATAATCAAGCAAACTAGTTAGAACTTATGCATTATATTAATATTATCTTCTACTTTGCTTTTCCTTTTCTTGTTAAATCAATTTCTAACATTATTTAGAATGGTAACCCTACCGTTTATGGATTATAAATGCATGCTACTATAGATATAGTTATATAAGATAGATCATAAGAAGTGTTATTCGATTTATTTCTATTTTCATAAGTAGTATCCTAACTTAATAGACAGATTAAATATTATCAGAACTCTTTAAGTAACTGCATATCAGTACAGGAATTTAAACAACATAATGCTATCTTCTGTATGCTATAAAATAAACAAAGGTATACATATGGAGAATCTAATACTCCAAATAAGACAGGAGTATTATTTTGTATTAGTAAGTATTATTGTTATAATAATATTATACTTTTATATTATCTAATATAGAGTTATTATTCTTTTAAAACTTAAGAATGTCAATATTGTTTAAATTATAGACCTGAGTTAAATATACTCTGTTATACAGGATAACTTGGCATTTCTTGGAAACTTTGTTAAAATAAATTAAAAACAAAATATAAGAACCTATATAGCTTAACGGTATAACCCTATATATCATTCAAGAAGTTAATATATAATAAATAAATCAAGGTAAAAGCTAGGTACATAACCCTCACACAAACTTATTAAAAAGATTTATCTATAGTAAAATAACTCACTTGCATAATTTAAACAAAGATAAATAACAGAACAGTAGATTGCTCAAACATCGAGCTTAAGCAATATGATAATAATCATTTATTTACTCAAAGACCCAAATAGAGTTTGTATTTTAATACATAATATCAGATTAAGAAACTGTAATGATTTTTGAACTGTAAAATTAGGGTTTAACCCTATAAATTCCAGTTTATGCAAATAAAATAATAATTATAAGATAAGACAATAATTTGCTTACGGCCGCATTATAAATCAACACTACAAGGCTGACATAATCGTGTATTTTACTTATTTCTTACACAGATCATAAAACAAAAAATGAATGCGATAATACAAAACAAAAGCTACGCCAAAACGGGATAATATTTTATATTATAAAAACCTTGGGTGAAAACCCTGAAAAATTCTTGAGTACAGTAAAAATGAGAAGTCGAGGTCGTAACCTCATCCAAAGATAGGCTTACAGCCCAACTGTTCTTTTTATATACAATACTTCAAAACAAAGAAGGAAACTAAAATTTACAACATCGGCCTAAGCCGTCACACCCTCGCATAGCGTAGGGGTTTCACCCACTGTTTCTTTAAACTAGCTGTCTATAAAATTGAACCAAGGCCGTAAGGGTTTCAGGATTCTTAAAGCCGACCCACGAAGGTTCCAACGTAAACCATAAGGAGAAAAATCCATTGTGTAACCAGGCTTACCAGGATTGCAGCCTGCTGCCCCAGTCTTCTTACAAAAGGCCGCGCACGTTGGAGTTTGTAGAACCTGTAATCACAAGGAATAAACCCCTTATGAGAATGTTGTAACCGGTGTTAAAAAAGTTAAGGTTAAAGACAAACAGTAAGAAAAGATTTAAGTTATCGATCATACCTGTTCCGTGGAGGAGGCACGACCGCTGGTAACCATGTTACAGCTAACAGCACAAGGAAGTAACACCTGTAAAGAGGAAAAAGGAAGAATAACTCTCAACCTTGCACAAAATGCAAATACATTAGGTCCAATCATCGAAACTCACGGATGGAGGCGTTAACACTGGCAAGGGTTCGGTTCATTCTATTATTACAGAGAAAAATATAATGGAGGAACGAAGGACTGAACATCAATATACAACGTATGGAGCAAGCCACGACCAGAAAACTACATGGAGGATACTTTGCAGAGGAGAGGCCACGCAGAGGTGGACAGCACCGTCGCCGAGCGACCAGCGCTGAGGAAGATGGAGAAAATGAAAGGTAGGGTTAACAAACAACTCTTTTATCCACGTAGTGCATGGCTGTAGTATTGCCACGACAGCTGCTAAATTTATCAATGCAGAATGGGTTTTGTTATATAGTTCAACCAACAACTCGATGGAGGAATGATTTTCCCAAATCATTCGTATGATCAAAGATTATCCAAATTATTTTTCCGAGATTCTTCAACCTACGCTGCATGCAAATGATTTTATTCATTATTCTCCACCCTACTCTAATAATCATGGAAATCATAAGTAAATCTCATAACGACTTCGTAATATTTATAAGCTTGGTGGTTGGAAAGTTGTGTTTGGGGAATCTTAATCGTGTTTTCATAGCATATATACATTGGAGGGTGGTATTGTATATTATAGTATTTAAAGAGATAACCTTGGCACAAATTTAAACATAAACTTTCCCCTCTATATTATAAAGTGCCTTAAGTTCTCAAGTAAGTAAAAAGATTAATAGCATAAGACCATAGTTTGTTAATAATGCAAACTATATAATCAATGGGTCATATTTATTGATTTACCTTTGGCCATAAAACCATCCCTTGGTTTGAAGTAATAACTTTTCAATAGTGTAAAAATCACCCTTGAAATGGATAATCTTATATTTAATTCCAAGCTCAAGGCTATGTTAAATATTATGAAACTATTCAATTATTTTTAGCTATTATAAGCTAAATTCCTTTACTTGCTAGCATAGTTTAGAAGTTCATAAAGGAAGACATGATGGTAGAAAGCTAGGTATAATTCCCTTTCTACTTGTAATCTCTTAAATGATTTATTTACAAAGATTAAAATAGCATCTGTAGGACCAATTACTAAAAGACAAGGAAGTAGTATTTACCATGTGGAGATGATGTTTTTACTTAAAGTGATATCCTCATTAATAAGTGAGGACTTGGCAAGGATAGGACAAACCCTTGCAGTAATAGAGGAATCCCCTTATCAGTTTTCACTTGACTTGTAATGTTTTGTTTACTTTGGGATTATTACTATAGATTTCATAACTCTGTCCCTCTTACTCTGATTTAAGAGTTAATAAGATACTTTTGTATAAATTACAACTGTAATAGAATGAGGAAGGTAATTGATTAATAGGAACATAATTTGCTTCTGCTAGAAAGGAACCAGTTTAAATATACCTTAACATAAGTTGAAATGATTTGTCTCTTACTTTCTTTCAAGCTTTTTCTCTTATGAAGAACTTATAGTAAATATTCTAGAATTATGAATGTAGCGCCACAACTTCTTACCTATACATCTGTAAGAAAAGTGAAAACCATTGCGTTAGCTCGAAATCTAAGTAAGCCCAGTTTTGCATGACAGTTTCACCTTATGGTCACAAGAGGAACAAAAATCAGTAAACTCAAAGATCTGATCTATAACTAAACATAACCAACTGATGAATTCCTTAGCAAGCTGTTAACACATAACTAATTAAAGTTAGTTAAACTGCTTTACGTTAATGTTTTGTAAATTTAAAAATTTTAAATTTTTCGGAAATTTTGGGGTTTTCACAAGCAGTGATTCACGTTTTGGGGATTTCAAGAGGTCTTTGTTGGTCGTTCTCAGGAAACTGAGCTTATTGGACGTTTCCCCCATGATTTCCTGATGTTTTCCTCACTATCCCATGCCCATAAATTCATTTTTTGTGTTTCTCAGTGGTCAGGGAACCAAGACCTCCTGTTTTAGGTGTGGATGATGGTAATTTTTGCTCCAGCAATGCTTAAAGACGTTTTCTAAGATCAGATTTCGATTTAGGGTTTTGCGGTGACCGATTTGCACAAGAACATTTCCTAAAAGTGTATTTGATGTTCTAGGGTGTTTTTCCCCTCATCCATTTTGTTTTGGTTTCCCATAAACATTTTTCTCATATCCAGTAGGTGTGTGCGGTTGTGTTTTGATTAACTGGTTGACTGTGTGTTTGATGCAAAGTGTTTTCTTGGATGAGTAAGTCCATGAGAACTATCTATTAAAGGGTATGATAGTGTTTGGGTATGATTGTTGGCTTGGATGAGTAAGCCTAAGGAACCCTTATGCTATTTGTTGGTTTCCCTAGTAGCCTAATAAACCCAAATGTATTTTGGCTTGGTTGGGTTTCATATGTATTCAGCTATGTGTATGAGCCTGATGTTCCTTAGTTTCTTGTGGAATCATGCCCAGCTTGGGGGTGGCAGTGGTGTTGAGATATTGATGAGAACACTGGCCTATGATTTGGTGGAACGCTGCAACAACGTAGCTAGTTGCAGGACATCACAATTACAAGATTAGTATTTACTTTCAGTCTTGTGCTTAATCTCTACAAACTATATCGTTTATGAATTAAAATGAGCATGTCAAATGTTTGAATGTTTGAGTGAATGAGTTTTGCTCCGCTGTAGAATGCACTATGCATCCATGTATATTCATGTTTAATACATGTTAATGATTTATGCATCTGTGTATATTTAAGTTCATGCATTTTTATGTTTTTATGTTCAGGGGGCTATTTATCCCGTTTGACAGTAGCAGTGTGTTGGTGGCATCCTCTCCATGATCAGGATGAGGGGTGGGGACTGGACAGGTGGCAAGATGAGAAATTTAGGATATGTCAAGACACCTTCCCTCTCATAAAAATACTATCAATGGTTGACTATGCAAAAAATTACACCCTACAACCGTAAAATGAAATACAAAGTCAATACTATCACTAAGAGGATGTGAGCATAATGGTCAATATTACTTATCGACATGGGCTAGATAGCAATGAAGAGAAATGTGTGATATTGAAAGAAATTCACTTCTACATAAGTGATGACTCAACCATGAAATCCATTGCATGTAACATTGATTTAAATTGTTTTATGATCATGCGATAGCTATGGATATACTGTTTTGTCCTCATTTGATTTGGCCATATGGTTGTGCTGGTCAGTTCAAGAATGCACATGTATTTCAATTATTGTGTTTGTTGCACATAAAATACAAGGTTCCACATATATGGAACTACTTTGAAACTGGTCATGGAAAAGGAGAGCACGATGGCACTGGTGCATGAATAAAAAATTCCCTTAGAATGGAAGAGACGAAGTTTACAGGTGCTTGCCTTTGAGACGCTTCATCTATAGTGAAATGGTGTGCATTTGTTATGGGATAAAAAGCAACAAGGAAGAACCTAGTGTGAAGAATATTCTGGGAGGTGACAAATGTGGATCGATCCAACACACATCGGGTGAACACAGTGCATGCCACTTGCTAGTTTCATTCAATTAGAAGATCACAAAACTCAGCCCTACAAATATGGACAAGGTTGAAGGCCTACTTTTGTGGTTCCTGTAGCATCAATGAATGGTATGATTATGAGTATAGAGATGCCATTGATACATGGGATTGAGTGACACTTGCAACTGATTTGAAAGGGGATAATGAAATACACAGAGTGGAAGATTATCATACATATATTTCTACATACTATGATCACATATCAGATCTCATACAAGAAGGTACAAAAAAATAAATTTGTAGTACCTAAATTAGTACAAGCATTTACATATAAATAAATTTTATTTATGTTACATGCAGTACCTTTTTTAATAAATGTATTGTTAAGTTGACCTGTTTCATTTCAAAAGTCAGATATATGCAGTGGTTTCCCCAAAAAATAATGAATGGGGTTCTAACTATTGGTTGGCTCATTTCTTAGAGGGGAAACAAACCATTCTCAAACATGTTACATATGATGAAAATATTGAATTCTCAATTAGATATATGGTTATAAAAGGGGATTACTTGACACTAGAAGCACACCAGGTAAGGAAGGGTGGGTATGTATATTAGGATTATAGACCATGCGCTATTGTATACCACTTCACCAACCTGTTAGTTGGTATAAACATCAAGTTGCGCACACTTTCGAACAAAAATAGGTCACTTGTACGATATGTAAGTTTTAACCTGTGCAGAGAAGTAAAGCATACAGATTATTTTAAGCAAAATAGAGATCACACCACATCATTCACACATAAACACAGAGATTTACCCTGGAAACCCTTAACTGGGAAAACCAGAAAACCTTGGAGCGACACCTCCTATTTTCTCTTCATTATATTATGAAATCCTCACAATAAAAAAATTAGGTATTTCGCAACATCCAAATACCCTAATCCATTAACCCAGATTAGAAAAAGACTCCAATCGCTTAACCAGGACTAAGTTACATATTTTTAGACAAATTCTAAAAATAGCCACAAACAACTATAAATAGCCATAAAATCTATAAATAGCCAAGCTACGGCACTGACATGCGCACCTCCCCTCCATACACACATGCAAATAATATAACATATACCCAACATTCTCCCACTTGTTGTTTCCTTTGCATAGCAATTATTCATGTACTCATAAAGTCATAGGTTTAGGGCATCAATTCCCATAGATTCTCTACACCAAGAGAAATTCTCTATAATAATAGAATTTTTTAATGAGTCTGCAACATTTTTCATGGTGTCAACCTTGTCCAGCAGCACCTTCTTGTCTTCAACGATATCTCTCACAAAGTGATATTGCACATCAATATGCTTTGTCTTAGCATGATAAGTAGGGTTCTTTGCCAGGAAGATTGCTCTTTGGCTATCACAATATAACCCTACACGTTTATGTACAAACCCAATACCTGAACACAATCTTTACAACCACACAACTTCTTTTCTTACGTGAGTGGCTACCATGTATTCATCTTTTGTAGTTGAGAGTGGTGACTACATCTTGTCTCTTGCTCATCCAACTGATAGATCCTCCAAATAGGTTAAACACATACCCACTTGTAAATATTATATGATCAAGGTCTCCATCCCAGTCAGCATCAACAAATCCATGTACATTTATTACTCTTCCTGGTCTAGGTCTTCCTTGGTAGCAGATTGCATAATCTGTGGTACCATGCAAATATTTGGAGACCCTCTTTACAACCGTCCAATGCTCCTTTCCTATTTTTGACATATATCTACTCAAAACTCCCACTCCATGAGCAATGCCTATTCTTATATAGACCATTGCATACATCAAACTACCAACTGCACTGGCATATGGAACCCATGACATTTCTTCTTCTTCTTCCTGTGTCTTGGGACACTGCTCTACAGATAACTTTACACCTGCAGGAATAGGAACCTTGACCGGCTTACTTTCCTACATGTTAAATCTCTGTAGTACCGTCTCAATATATTTTCTTTGATTTAAACTGATCATTTTTTTGCACGATGTCTTCTTATCTCCATTCCCAAAATGAAGTTTGAAGCATCGATATCTTTCATATCAAACTTGGAGGACAGTTGAGACTTCACCTCCTTTATAACATATTTGTTGTTTACAATCAACAACATGCCATCAACATATAGAACTATGTTAATGAAGTGATCACCAACCTGTTTGGAATATACACAGTGATCATCTTTGCTTCTCACAAACCCCAATCCAAGTATGTATGTGTCAAACTTGTGGTACCACATCCTTGGAGATTGCTTTAGACCGTAAAGGGACTTCTTTAGTTTACATACCAACTCATTCTTTCGCTTTACTATGAACCCTTCTGGTTGTTTCATGTATATTTCTTGTTCCAGATTCCCATGTAATAACGATGTCTTCACATCCATATGCTCTACTTCAAGATCAAAAGTAGCAGCAATAGAAAGAAGAAATCTAATAGAAATTAATTTTGCAACTGGAAAAACATCTTCACCAAAATAAATCCCCTCTACCTGAGAATATCCCTTTGCTACCAAGTGGGATTTATACTTATTGAATTTAACTTATGCATTAAAATTATTTTTAAATAGCCATTTGCTCCCAACGGATTTTCTCCCAGCCGGTAACTAGACTAGATTACAAGCTTCATTTTTGTCCAAGGAATCCATTTCTTCATCCATGGCCTTTTTCCATAGATCACTATCCCTTGAATTAACAGCTTCCTTCACATTTCTAGGATCATCATCAGTAATAGACATAGAAAAATGAGGGTTAAAATTAGGAGAGGAATACCTTTTTGGTTTCCTTATTTCTCAAGATGATCTCTTCAAAAATGGAGTATGAGGTTCTTCTTCTTCTGATTCTGCTTCTTCTATTGAGTCAGATTCTTCACCTTCTAACTTAAAATCTATTTTCTCTGGTTCCTTTTCCATTGGATTCACTTCCTATCTAGGGACTTATTTGACCTCTCGAAACACAACATCTCGACTATAAATAGTCTTCTTAGTTATAGGATTCCAAATCTTATACCCTTTCATACCATATTTATAGCCAATAAAGATACCCTTCTCAGATTTGTTATCCAACATGCTCCTTTTCTCCTTTGGAACATGTACATAAGCATCACAACCAAAAAAATTTAGATGCTTAATAGAGGGTTTCTTACCAGTGCATACGTCTTGCGGAGTTTTATCAATCAATGCTGATGTGGGAGATCGGTTTACCAAGTAACATGCTGTCTCCACTGCTTCTGCCTAGAATTCATCTCCTATCCCAACACTGCTTAGCATGCTTTTTTCCTTCAACAACTCCTTTCTGTTGAGGTGTGTATGGAGTAGTCCTTTTCCTTGCTATACCACACTTCTTACAAAATTCCTCGAATTCATTCCCACATAACTCTCCACACGGTATCTGTCCTCAACACCTTTATTTTCTTTTCTGACTTATTTTCTACAAGAGACTTAAATTCTTTAAACTTGGAAAATACTTCATATTTCTTTCGAAGGAAATAAATCCATATGTTCCTTGAGAAATCATCTATAAATGAAACATAATACATATATTTTCCTAATGATGGAATATGAACAGGTCCAAACACATCACTATGTATTAATTCTAGAATTCCCTTTATTCTTGTAGCACCAAATGCAAATCTTACTCAATTTTGTTTTCCTTATATGCAATGTTCATAGAAATCAAAATCCAGAGTTCAATCAGTCATAGCCTGATAGATATCAAGTTTCTTGCTAGATTTGGAATGTGTAGCACTCCAGGAAGAGTTCTAATCCTTCCCTCCTGTAGTTTAAGCTTGAATCTACCACATCCAATGATCTCGCTATTGAATCATCTCCCAAGTACACATATCCTCCATTGTACTTTTCATATTCATAGAACCACTCCCTATGAGGGGTCATATGACATGACGCACCTGAGTCAATCATCCATATATCACGTTCTGAAGGATTACCCGTGGAAGCTAGGTACACATCCCCTCCTTCTTTTGAGGAGTTCTTCGCCTATGTGGAAGGGGTATCCTCATATCCCTTTGCTTTCTCAACATTATTAGATCTTTAATCCTTTTTATAGTGCCCATATTTACCTCATTTCCAAAACTTTCTTATTTCTTTTCCTGGGGATTTAGATCTACCCTTAGATTTAGATCTCCCCTTGAATCCTTTATTTGTGTTTCTCTCCTGGGGTGACCTCTCACAGACAAGGCATCCATGCTATGATTATCCATGGTTTTCTGCCTCATCTCTTCTGATAGTAGGGGTGATATCATTTCATCAAAATTTAAGGTCATCTGGCTAGCACTACTTATTGCAACAATTAGGTTGTCCCAGCAATCCGACAAAGAACACAATAATGTAATACATTTATCTTCTTTAGCCATTTTAATACCAACATAGGTTATCTGACTTACCAGAGTATTGTAGACATTCTAATTCTTCGTTACAGTTTCATTCTCATCCATTCTGAGGGGAAAAAACTTCTTTCGCGGAAACAGCTTGTTCAAAAGGGATTTTGATTGATACAAACTCCCTAGTTTTTCCCATATCTTTACTGCATTATGTTCACTAGATACGTTCAACAAAACAAAGTCTAATAATAATAATCGTATTGTACTCCTCGTCCTTGTTTCTAATTTATCCCAATCATCTTGTGGCATTGCAGTGGGTTTCATACCCGGATCCATAGCAATCTAGTGTTCCAGATCTACAAAAAAATCCTCCATTTTGAGCTTCCAGAGCTCAAAATTATGGCCATTAAATTTCTTGATCTCAATTCTTGAAGTGCTCACCATGCTCTTTCAATGCACAAATCAACATTGCAAATATCCCACTGAACCCAGGTTTATTATAGACCCGAGATCTAATAACTGCGTCGAACCATTAGTAGCAAAGGAGTCCCCCTAATGCCAAAATCGAGCTCTGATACGACATGTAAGTTTGAAACCTATGTAGAGAAGCAAAGCATATAGATTCTTTTAAGAAAAATATAGATCGCAACACATCATTCACACATAAACACAAATATTTACCCTGGAAACCCTTAACTAGGAAAACCAGAAAACCTTGGAGCCACACCTCCTATTTTCTCTTCATTACATTATGAAATCCTCACAATACAAAATATAGGTATTCCGCAAAATCCAAATAGCCTAAATGCTAACCCGGATTAGAAAATAATCCAATCCCTTAACCAGTATTAAGTTACATATTTTTAGACAAATTCTAAAAATAGACACAAACAACTATAAATAGCCATAAAATCTATAAATAGCCAAAATATGGGATCGCCAAGCTGCAGTGCTGACATGTGCACCTCCCCTCCATACGCACATACAAAGAATATAACATATACCCAACGCAATACTTGCTACCTCATTTAGAGAATGAGAGATTGATGGACACGATCAGCAGCAAAGATGATCCAGATGGCCTACTCGAGTGAGTGCATTATCAGGTGTTACTAGATTGTCAGGTGCATTATTTAAAGTTTAAAGTGCATTTTGAAGAACAATTTCAATACCATTCACCTATACAATTTCAATCCTAACCTATGATTGATGAATACCATTCACAGACTTCCTACTATTCATAGTATAATGGACAGTATAAACACGACCCTACACCCTCACGTGAGTTATCTGTAAATAATGTTGGCACAATTTCATTGGGTTCTATTTATTTTATGATGAGATTACTATTGTTTAGCCTTTTGTGTTCCTAGCATACTGTTAACACCCAAAAAGTGTTCACTACCTCATCTACCCCACTGCATGGCTCATTTGTCCATTTTCCTACCATATTTCCCTTAAAAACCCTGAAAATCCCACTAAAAAGCTTCCAAAAGGCCTAAAATGCCTCCAAAAGGCCATAAAACCATCTAAAATGCCTCCAAAAGGCCAAAAAACCTCTTTTTTCCTCCAAAAATATCCAAAATTCCTCTAAAATAGAAAAAATCTCCAAAAGGGAAGAAAAAATATAAAATAATGAGGAAAAGGAGGAAAAAACCCTAAACAGCTGCCCTAAACCATATGGTTTCCAAAACCATGGGCCAGCACTCCACCACTAAAAACTATAAATAGGTGATGGAGACCCCTTATTTCACATCCACAATCATAAGCATCCTTACTCTGCCAAAACAGCTCTGGAATCCCTAGCTCACTCTTGAGCTACTTTCACCATTGAGAGCCCCTTTTGGCCCATTTCCACCATCGGAGAAGGAGAAGGAGCAGACTGAAGCTTGGAGCAACCGTCTTAGATCACTACGAAGAGCTTCACCAACCTTCACACCGGAGGTAATATCAATATAAAAACCATCATTTACATTTTGTTGTTTTGTTTCATGCATATATTCAGAGTAGTTTGTTTTTCTGTTTAGCATTATTATTTACATTTTTACTAAACTGCTACTAAGGAGTCAGTTATACTTAGTAGGTGCTCATTCGCACAAGCTAGGGGTAAAACCCTAGCTACATTTTTTGTTGAAATATTGTAACTTCGAAGAATATTCTTTATGTATCTTTGTGGTCCTAGATGGTCCAACCAGGAGAACCACTTGTATTACATTGTACCCCGATGCTCCTAATCGAAAGAACTAATAAGAGTCATGAGGTAGTCCCCTCTATTTGTAAAGGTGGGTCATCAGCACCCCAGTGTGGTTACTTGAGCCTACATGTGTAACTCGAGCCTACATGAGTTAACTTAAGCCGACATGTTGATTGAGTAAACTTTAAGTAAACGGATGAATATAAATAGAGGTGTATTTCTCCTCATTTGAGACATACACACTCACTTGGAATAGCGCACTTGTGGAGGAGAGGAGTTGCTAGAGAAGGAGGAGAATCAGGTTTTTGATCTCCTTGTTGGTTTTACCTTTTTTTCCCTTTTTGGGGCATCCATATTAAGGAAGCTTTTGCTGGGTTTTTCCCTTTAGGGTTTTCCTAAGATAAATCTGTGTTGTTCTTGTGATACTGTTTCTTTCAGTGATCCTACTTTATATGCTTTTATTATGAAAAATGAAATGATATACTTATGTCTTAGTTAAGCATATGAAAAATTCAACATGGTATCAGAGATAACCTGAATAGGGCAGCTTTCACAAGTTACAGAATCTAGGGTTTCTTATTTTTGGTTCTCTCTCCATAATCAATCAGCAAAAGAAGGCTAGGCTGACTCTCCTTTGAAGGGTGCATCGTTCTGTCGAAGCGGAATTCGATTCCGAGCATTTTCAATTTTTGATGTGGAAATTAGGGATTTCTACAGAAGATGAATTTTTGAGTGAGACCAGAATTGGATTGTTCTCCTCATCAAAACCGAAGTTTAGAGACCTGGATCAAGTTTTTTGGTTGGGTGAATCTCCGGGAAAGTCAAACCCTAGTTTGACCCCGAGCTAGAAAAACCCTAAATACTAAAACTGCTATGTTTTGGCACATTCGCTATATTTCTATATTGACAAAGTATCAGGAGCTGCAAATTGCAGGAACCTAAGATAAAATCCTGATGAACACTGTGTCCAAAATTCATCCATAGATTCGCTGTATTCCAGGAGATATGTTCTCTCCAAGTTAGGGTTCCATCCTCTTCCAGAATTCATCCCTAAACAGGACACCTGGGGAGAATTGCAAAATCATGGGCTACAGAGGTCCAAATGGAATTACTGAAGATGTTTTAGAAAGGGCACAGATTTTAATTTTGGTAGTCCGATTATCAGACTCAGAAGATGAACCAGTGACACGTGGCATGCCGTACAACTTTGTTGTTCTGAACAGTCCTGTAACAGGTCACCTTGGGAAAATGATCATAAATCCCAAATGGTGAAACCAATTCTGATTTAACATATGGTGGTGGATCAGGGACATGCGTGTTTACCTCAGTAAAAAATTTCAGACATAGAGGATCCGAAATTTCGGAGATATCACAGAAACAGTAACAGGCATTTCTGCAGAATAAATTGGAAAATTAGGGCTTCCTGTTCCGGGAGCTTCCCTCCATTGTTTTCAGAAATGGAGTACATTGGATAGCTCCATTTGAAGAGATCTATCTGTATATCCAATCATATCTGAAAGATTCTGAGTTTTAAAATTAGCGTTTCTGTGACAAACCCTAGATTAGCCAGCTCCGGAACCAAGACGGACACCTCAAATCGGTAAGATCTAATCCTTTGCTATGTTCATTTGAGGTTCTCTTTTCAAAGTGATCTATGACATCAGCTTGATGATAAGCTTGGTGAAGTTGACAACTTCCAAGACTAGAAGTATATGAGCTCTCTGAAGAAAATGGATTGGACACCTACATGAGCATAGAGGTTCCAGTTTCAGAGGGAGATGAGGCTAGAATCCTTTCTCAAGAAGAACTTGGTCAAATCCCAGAAGATCATTGATGATTCAATTTCGAATCAACTTGTACTACAATTGTATTCCCTAAAGACATCGATA
>LPNX011153414.1:29610-50140 GCA_001517045.1 Pseudotsuga menziesii | reverse complement strand
TTGAGTTGATCAACAAGATTAACTCAAGTGTACAACACGGATTCATTTTATAGTGGTTGTATTTTGTTTGGCTTAAATGTATTTTAATTAAGATTTAAATAAGCTTTAATTAAAGGATGGTTAAAGAAACCAGTAACAACTTGTTTTTGTTTTTCATATCAGTTATTTTTTTATTAAATAGTATTTGTTTTGTGCTTATATTAACTCTAATAATCTGGTATGAATAATGGATATAAAATTATATATTTTAGCTTTTATTTAATGAAACTAAGTGATTGGTTGTGTCTATAAACACTCACCCACCACTTTATTTGTAGCTCTTCCAGTTTTTTTTTTTAAATGTAAGAATATTTTACATGTTTTTTTTCCTTATACAATTTCTATGCTTCCTTTTTAATACAATAATTAAACATATAATTAATACATTTATTAAATAAATAGTATAAATTTTAATAAATTTTCATTTATTATGAACGTTGTTGCAACATCTCTACAAGTAAAAGTGTTGAAGGAGAATAAGTAGCAACATGGAAGAAACACAGAGACATGACTTAAATCCAACGTCGAGAAGCCAGAAGGAAATTATAGAGAGGCTTTTTCCGTATTCACATAATCTAACGTTCTTTCAAGTTATAAAGCATGCTATTTGTTTGTATCGACTTCACCTTTCTGGAGCTAAGAAATGGGAAAATCTTGTGGAAGCAAACAAAGGAAGCCCACTAAATTTGGTATGTCTCATGGAAGACCACCACCCACATTGGGATAACGTTGTATGAGTGAATTGATATTACAGGAATAAATTTCATTCAATGATTTCACGTGTTTTTCTTCATGATCTATGTGTTGTTAGTTGGGGAAGAAAATGAGGTGTCCCATAAAAGTCTACCGGGAAAAAGAAAGACGGAGAGATTGATTTAGGAAATGGAAAGGTCATTATAGAGGTAATGACTTGACTTGAGAAAGGTATAATGGTAAAGAAAACAATTTGAGTGGGATTTCTACCATTATTTAGTCATTTAGTTAAGTCATTAATCATTTTTTGGTAAAGTAATGATTGTTGTTGCAGGCTTATTATTGGCCATTAGATTTTAGCAACTTGAAATCTAACTGTTAGCATTCAACTTATGGTAGCAATCGTTACTTTTCTGCAAGCTGATTAATTTTAGCTTGGGATAAAGAGAAAATGGTGGGAACCAGTGTAGGGTGGGTGGATAGTTGGGGGTAGGGGTTGTTGGCTTGGGTCGTCTTTATCTGAGATCCATCGTGGTGGCCATCAGCCATGAGTACATGGGGCCTTCTATTCGTGTGAAAGATGTTTTTATTGACTTGACTTTACGATGGTGAATAACTTGACAGAATTGTTGGAAAAAGTAATTACTCACAGATCCGTATTTGATCTCAGCCGACTCCGTCAGAGTTAGTATCAGTTGAGATTTTGTTGGTGAGTCTGGAAAGAGTGAAAACTCCATGATTCGGCAATGTAACAAATTAATTTCCGAAGCTAAGTTGTTAGGTAGATAGTTATTACAGTCTTTAATGGTGAGCCAGTCGATTCATGTAGAAGCAATTTTCAGGTTGCCTATAAATAGAAGAAGAAAATTGTAAATCAAGTTAGACACAAGAGAGAACTCTCGGTGATAAAAGAAAGAAATAGAAGTTGAAGCTCAAGTTTTTGTGTGTGTGATTCTGTCGAAGAGTCGAATCTCCGTAAAAGGATCAGTCGGTGAGCCGACAAGTTTGGATCGATAATTTTGTAATACCTTTGTTATTTCCACATAAGTTATATATATGAAATAGTTTATGGTTGAATGCATGTTGATTTGGCCGCACATTCTTTCCAGATTTACTTGTGTAAATGTCTTTTACAATTACGGTTGAGTGAAACAACAAGAACCCATAAATTTCTCATCCCATGAAAGTTCCAAGTTTTACGGCATAGTGGTTGACTCAAGTCTTCCTACATATTTGGGTATATGTTTTTATAAGTTATGTTGAATTGTTAATGTGTCGATTTTTACTTCATCTTACTCACAGGTGAAAAACATTTGTAATTTATTAAGTCTTTTATACTAAGAAACATACTATGTAGATTTCGACTAAAACCAAGTGAACCAACAAAGTTGGTTGAGTAAACCGACTAGTGGTCGAAGTGATCAGCCTACTAGTGGTTGAAGAGGTCAGCCGACTAGTGGTCGAAGTGAAGTAATCGACTAGTGGTCGAAGAGGTCAACTAACTAGTGGTCGAAATGAAGTTATCGACAAGTGGTCGAAGTAACTGTCAGTAGAACCAACAAGTTAAAAATTGTCAAAGTAAATTAGTCGGGTCTAAAAGGCCGACCAAATTGATAAACTTGTCTAGTCGAGAGGTAGACAAGCTTCACTTGACAGGTAAACAAAAGAAAAGGAGGTCAGCGTGAAAAATTAAAATTTTATAAACTGAGCGATAAACTCAAGTTTAGTCAGCTCGATTTTGGTTAACTGGTATCAGAGCAAGGTTTAGGAAAGCAATCTTGTCTTAAAAGTGGAAAAGTAATTTTTTAATGAAAATTCAAAATTAAAAATGGCTTCCACTTCTAGTTCACTACAACTCCAATTTTTAGAGGAAAGAATTATGAATATTAGTCTCTATCTATGAAGTCTTTGCTCAGAGGTCAAGATGTCCGGGAGATAGTCCAACATGGTTATGCAGAACCAGCAGACATGACAACATTTAAAAATCTCACACAAGCTGAGAAAGATGTCTTGAGGGAACAGGGGAAGAAAGATGGAAAATATATGTTCTACATACATCAAGCCATGCATGAAATCATACTCCCAAGTGTAGCAACAAAAATTAATGCTAAGCAAGCATGCGATGCATTGGAGACCGCCTATCAAGTTTTGGGTAAGGTAAAGACTTCCAAGTTGTAGATTTCGAGAAGAGATTCTGAATCTCTGTCCATGAAAGATTCAAAGACTGTAGACACATTCTACACCAGAGTTGTTGGTTTGATAAACCAACTGATGGAGAATCCATAAAAGAGAAAAGGGTGGTTGAAAAAATTCTTAGAAGTCTTCCCCCAAGATTTGAAAACTTGGTTGTGACCTTGGAAGAACACACAAACATGTTGACATTTACCATTGATGAGCTGCAAGCTTCACTCATCAATCATGAACACAGACTCAGCATAACACAAACATCATTGGAAGGTGCATTTGCAACACAGTCATCCATAAGTCGTGGTAGAGGCAGGGGGAGAAATAACTTCAGAGGCAGAGGAAGAAGTTCTTCCAGAGAAGGGCAAGGCAGAAATCCTACAAATGTCGGTGGTAGAGGAGATAATCAGAACCCAAGTTAGCCAAGTGGCCAGAGGTTTGATAAATAAAAAATTCAATGTCATTATTGTAAGAAATTTGGTCATTATGCATATGAATGCAGGAAGAAGCAATATGACCAAGGAAGGAAAAGCCCAAATCAGTCGACCAACACCAGCACTTTGTCAAGTGCAATGTTAATGGCATTGACATCTCCAATTGAATGCAATGCTATTCAAGAAAGTCCACATGACATATGGTACTTAGATTCTGGATGCAGCAATCACATGACTGGTATTTTAAATTTGTTTTCCATCCTATACAATTTAGTTCAAACTAATGTTACACTTGGAAACAATGTCCAAGTTACTGTTTTAGGAAAAGGCACTGTTGATTTTCTAGCCAAACCAGGGGAGAGTAAGTATATCCCTGATGTCTATCATGTCAAAGGTCTGAAACATAATTTGCCAAGCATTAGACAACTAATACATAAATGATACAGAGTCTACATTGAAGATGATCATTGTGTGATTAAAGACAAGCGTCCACGCGACCAACTGACAGCAAAAGTTCCAATGACAAGCAATCACTTGTTTCCATTGAGGATAGTTCCCAACATGAAAGGGAATACAAACACAGGAGCTGCATTCAAGGAAGAAAGTAAAGAAACGGTCGAGTCCCTTGACAAGAAAGTAAATGGAAATGTTGATTTGCAAGCTACATTTCAAACAGAGGTTTAGGATGAATCCTGGTTGTGGCATTTCAGACTTGGGCATCTGAATTTTGGTGGGATGAAGCTACTGCACATAAATAATATGGTGAAGGGATTACCATTGATCGAGGGTTTGTGAAGGCTCCATTTTTGGCAAGCAGCATAGAGAAACTTTTCTAGTGGGAAAGTCATATAGAGCACGCACACCACTTGAAATTGTACACTCTGATATTTGTGGTCCGATGCAGACATTATCCATTGGTGGCTGCAAATATTTTCTAACTTTTATTGATGACTACTCAAGAAAAACATGGGTATATTTTTTGAAACATAAATCTGATGCATTTAGTTATTTTCAGCAGTTTAAGGCACTCGTGGAGAACCAAAGTGGACACCGCATCAAGATCTTAAGGACCGAAAGAGGAGGTGAATATGTTTCAAATGAATTTTTAAATTTTTGCAAGACCCATGGCATATAGAAACAATTCGCTGCACGGTATACACCTTAGCAGAATGGTATTGCCGAAGGAAAGAAAAGAACCATCACGGAGATGGCACTCAACGTGTTGGCAGCCAAACATTTGTCAAATGAATATTGGGGTGAAGCAGTCGCAACTGCTATATACATTATGAATTGATGTCCGACAAAGAGTGTGAAGAACAAAGTTCCCCAAGAAGCATGGACGGGTATGAATCATAGTGTTTCTCATTTAAAATTTTTTGGTTGTGTTGCATATGCTCATGTTCCAAATGAGCTAAGAAGGAAGCTAGACAAGAAGGGACAAAAATGTATTTTTCTCGGATATTCTGAAGACACAAAAGCATACAAGTAGTATGATATTGTCGCAAGGAAAGTGATAATCAGTCGAGATGTTCAATTTGTCGAGAATGAATAATGGGATGGAACTATTGACATAAATGTCAAGATTGTGTCGAATGTTGACAATGATGATATGGAAGAGGAAGTGGTTCAAACACCACATGTAAGTCAATCGGTCGTAGAACCGTCAATTCCCATGACACCATGACATGGTTTAGCACAAGGACCATCGACACAAGTAGCAGCTCAAGCTACACCAATAAGTACACCAAGAGGAAAACAAACTCCATCAAGCATTTCATCAAGGTCGACATCGACAGAACCGGTGAATACAAGAAGTATGCGTGAGATATATGAAGCTGGTACACCAAATTCATTCTCTCTCTTTGCATTATTTTCTCCTATATATGATCCACTAACATTTGAGAAGTTGTTGAAGAAGAAGTATGGGCACAAGCCATGGATGAAGAAATTGAATGCATTGAGAAGAACCAGACATGGGAGCTGGTTGATGTACCAAAATACAAAGATGTAATCAGTGTCAAATGGATTTACAATACAAAGCAATATGATAATGGGAATGCGTAGAAGCACAAAGCAAGAATGGTAGCAAGAGGGTTCACACAACAACCTGACATAGACTTCAATGAAATGTTTGCACCTATTGCACACATAGATAAAGTTAGAATAGTCTTGGCCATTGTTGCACAAACAAAATGGCTTGTTTATCAAATGGATGTCAAGTCGGCATTCTTAAATGGCTATCTAGAAGAGGAAGTATATGTGGGATAGCCGCAAGGGTATGAATTTCCAGGTCAAGAGCATAAAGTGTACAGGATGAAAAAGGAATTATATGGTTTGAAGCAAGCTCCTAGAGCTTGGTACAGTCGGATTTATTCCTATCTCACTGAAAATGGATTTCACATAAGTGAAAGTGAACCGAAATTGTACACCAAATTTGATGAGCAAGGTAAGATGTTAATTGTCTGCTTGTATGTAGATGATTTAATATTTACTAGTGATTTTGGCATAGCAAATTTTAAAGCACTCATGGAAAGTGAATTTGAAATGAATGATCTGGGGCTTATGAATATTTTTCTGGGCTTTGAAGTTCAACAGTCTGAAAGTGGTATTTTCATAACACAGACAAAGTATGCAAGTGAATTTTTAAAAATATTTAACATGTCTAATTGCAATACAGCCCCAAGACCAGTAATAACAGGTTTAAAATTGAGCAAGGATGGTGAAGGATCGACTGTAGATCCTACGCTATTCAAAAGGCTTGTAGGTAGCCTTATGTATTTAACAACGATAAGACCATACATTATGTATGGTGTAAGTATTCTCTCAAGTTTCATGGAGTCACCAAAAGACTCACATTGGAAAGCAGGTAAAAGAATTCAAAGGTATGTAAGTGGCACAAAATAATTTGGCATTATGTATTCAACCTCAGAAAATTTTAAACTCACTGGCTACACTAACAGTGACAATGGAGGCAGCATAGATGATAGAAAAAGCACATCTGGGTACATATTTCATTTTGGTATAGGTTTTGTTTCATGGGCTTCAAAGAAACAACCCATAGTAACTCTGTCTTCAGCATAATCAGAGTATGTTGCAGCAGCAAGTGTTGCATGTCAAGCTGTCTGGATGAGGAGAGTTTTAAAAGACTTGTCTCAGAACCATCAAGAACCAACAACCATCTTCTATGAAAACAATTCGGTCATAGCATTATCAAAGAATCATGTGTTTCACAAGAGAACCAAGCACATCGACATAAGGTTTCATTTCATAATAGAGTTGGTGAACAAGAAAGATTTTTTTTGGAATTTTGCAGGTCTAAAGATCAACTTGCAGACATATTTACAAAACCATTGGCAAAGGACACATTCCAGTGTCTGCATAGTTATCTTGGAATGACAATTTCTGTGCAATGAACTTTGTCATACACAGAGCAAGTCTAAGCTCTGAAATTTTTTTGTAAATTTTGTTTTAAAGAAAATAAAAAAATTCCCATCTGCTCATAATTAAGAGGGAGTGTAGGAAAAAGTAATTACTCGCAAATCCGTATTTGATATTAGCCGACTCTGTCAAAGTTAGTATCAGTCGATATCTTGTCGGTCAGTCTGACAAGAGTGAAGACTCCATGATTCGGCAATGTAAACCAGTCGAATTAAATTATAAAGCTAAGTTGTTAGGTAGATACATATTACATTCTTTAATGGTGAGTCAGTCGATTCATGTAGAAGCAATTTTCAGGTTGCCTATAAATAGAAGAAGACAATTCTAAATCAAGTTAGACACTAGAGAGAACTCTGGATGAGAAAAGAAAGAAATAGAAGTTGAAACTCAAGCTTCTGTGTGTGTGATTCTGTCGAAGAGCCGAAGTTCTGTAAAAGGATCAGTCGGTGAGCCGAGAAGTTTGGATCGACAAGCTTGTAATACCTTTGTTATTTTCGGATAAGTTATATATATTAAATAGTTTATGGTTGGGTGCATGTTTATTTGGTCGTACATTCTTTCCATATTTACTTGTGTAAATGTCTTTTACAATTACGGTTGAGTGAAAGAACAAGAACCCATAAATTTCTCATCTCGTGAAAGTTCCAAGTTTTACGGCACAGTGGTCAACTCAAGTCTCCCTACATATTTGGGTATATGTTTTTATAAGTTATGTTGAATTGTTAATGTGTCGATTTTTACTTCATCTTATTCACAGGTAAAAAGCATTTGTAATTTCTTAAGTCTTTTACACTAAGAAACATACTTTGTAGATTTCGACTAAAACCAAGTGAACCGACAAGGTCGGTTGAGTAAACCGACTAGTGGTTGAAATGATCAGTCGACTAGTGGTCAAAGAGGTCAGCCGAGTAGTGGTCAAAGTGAAGTAACCGACTAGTGGTCGAAGAGGTCAAATGACTAGTGGTCAAAGTGAAGTTATCGACAAGTGGTCGAAGTAACTGTCGGTAGAATCGACAAGTAAGAACTTGTCGTAGTAAATTAGTCAGGTCTAAAAGGCCGACCAAATTGATAAAATTGTCTAGTTGAGAGTTAGACAAGCTTCACCTGATAAGTAAACAAAAGAAAAGGAGGTCGGTGTGAAAAATTAAAATTTTATTAACTGAGCAGTAAACTCAAGTTTAGTTGACTCGATTTTGGCTAACAGTGGAATCCATTTTTAATTTTTAATTTCCTTACAAAAAAAATTTCCATGAGTTGTAGGGTTTATTTCCATGAGTGCAAGGTAATTTGATTTGGTTGATTGGTTACCATTCATGTTTACAATTTCATATTGGTTTTTTTAAGGTTTTGGTTTGTTTTTTTATTAGAGGATGGAAAAACAACACTTTAAAATTTTTTATATTCAATTTATTAAACAATTGATTTAATCTTGTAGGTAATGGGGAAAAACACGCTGAAATTTCCACACGCTTTCTGATATCCATGTGCCCCCTTCTTTATATGGGAATCAATGTGCATAGCCAAGGACACAACTCACAGGCTTTGAAGGATTTTGTAATTTTAGGGGAAGAAATGGATCTTCTTCTCTGCCCATGTCTTTGAAGGCTTTGCATGTCTTCCTCTCTTCCCATGGGATATAATGAAAGTTGTATTCTCAATCTCATCAGCTCCCACATAATCATAATTAATATATGAAGCCGTATTTCCTGTCATGTAGTCAGAAAATCTATGTTATGTCTTTTTTTTCTTTCCAAATATACCAATATCCCATTTTTAAAAATATATGCCCAAGTAACTTTCCTTTCATGACAACATAAATTTTGGGATTTAATGAGATCCCATATTTTTTTTGCATACAGTTAAAAAAATGTTTCAAATGTTACAAATGATCATAATACCTCTTCAAGTAAATAGTGATATTTGATAGCTTCTATGAACCCCTTATCGATATAGAAGTGATGATAGTGCTATTCAAAGGTCATGTACGTTTAATTGTTGGACCAAGGCTTCTTGAGCATACAAGGTGCCATGCACTATTTGTGTAGGTCTTGAGAATTCTTCTATAGACTAGTTCTATGATACTTCTAGGAATTCAATTAAAGTAATAACTACTTAAAAACACTTGCAGTTTAAGAAAGCAAAGGAATTCACACACATTCAAGAATAAGTGAATAGAAATAAACTAAAGTTGTAGAAATCGAATATTAAGTCAATCTATATGCTAAATAATTATAGTTAAAAATTTAATTGCTTCCATATAACTCATATTGAAATATAATGTAGGAAAGCAACTAAGTAAATATATGCAACACCTTCTCTCCTTTGTAGTGGACCTTGATTTTGTGGAGTGAAGTGCTAAATACACTTTAAGTAGCTGAGACTCCACATTCAATCATTTCACACATTAAGATGGAAGGGAAAATATAGTATTAATCACACTTGGAGAGACAAGAGGAGAGTATCTCCGTTATGGATATGCTTTAGGAAAATATTTTCCCTTTATAAAGAGAAAGAGCCGTATTCTTATACAATATTCTATCTTAATAGATTTCAAGAGAATTTAATCATGTTTAAGTTGAAGACAAAAATATATTCAACAATTACAATAATTTTAACATATTAAAAAATCACAACCAACTATCAAGAGATGTCGAATAGAGAGAAACTGTTAGCAACTATTTTATCATTCCTAAAGAAAATCATACAATCCAAAATTAAAACAAATTAGTAGCAAATAATTCACAATGAAGACCATGCAATCTATAGCCACCATAAGTGCACAATGAGGATCATGTATTTCTCCATGATATGTAGTAATAATTCTATGACAATTGTGTAACTATGCATCTATATTTTAATATTATCGTGTCTCCTCATGGCACGGGCTCTTGTCAACATGTTGATGTCATTTTGTATCCAATAGTGACCTATTATGACTAATCTTCACAACCGACCATATTGTTAATTTCAAGATAGATACAAAGTGTGAAGCCTTCCTTAGATTTAAAAAAAAACCAACAAAATACTAAAATTATGTGCGAATCATACATTCTAATAATATGTTACGATAAAGAGAAAGAAAGTCAAGTAAAAGGGGTTTTAACATTGGCATAAAGGTAGGACAAGGAAAAAAATAATGATAAAAAGGAGGTTAATTTGAGACTAGTAATCTTCCCAAAATTGAATCTATTGCACATCCATGTACAATTGTGTGTTATCAATCTTCTGAGTTTGAGGGAGTGGATGTTGCTGTCTTTGCATGAAGTCTTCTCCAATTGAATGTAGAGTGTCCTTATCCATCAGTTGCTTTGTAATCCAATTTGCTACCTATTTTTATTTAAACGTCCTCTTCAATATCAAGTTTTTCCATTAGGATCCATAAATATACAGGAGCATGGAATTAAAGACCAATCTAATTGGTTCCATACCATGTGAAATAGTTGACATATGTTTGGGATCTATCTAATGCTATCCCAAAGAATGAATAAGATAGGATTTTTTCCTCTATTGCTCCAAAGGAAACATTTCTTTTCATTGTCATTCATCCCTCACATGTAGTAGCAACAACTTGTTGAATTTTTAAAAGACTAATAGTAAAAAAAAATGTTTGAATAATTAACATGTTCTTCTATCAACAAGGTTGACTAAAAAATTCTCGCCCCTCACATGCTATTATTATGTTTCATAAATTCCAATTAAGATAACGTTTTAATCTATTTTTAAGGTCACCCCCAAGCAAGACACCAATTTGGTTTATGAGACCCCCTTGTTTATGAGACAAGGGACCCCCCTCTGCGGAGTGATTTAACTACTAAAGTCTACAGAGTTTTACATACACTACCCCATGAGACAAGGGACCCCTCTCTGCGGAGTGATTTAACTACTAAAGTCTACAAAGGTGTACATACACACTACCCCCTTGGGATTTGAACCTGTGATCTCCAAAGAGGAAACACATACTCTTTTTTCAGAAGGAAAAAAGCATGTCCTTGATATTCATAAAATTAGTCAAAGGGCATCAAAAAATCAAAAAAAGGGATAGAGGGTGAAACACCAACACTTCACGAGAGGTCACCCATCCCAATACTACTCTAGCCCAAACACATACTCTTGACCATTAAACCCACTCGTCCCCCATGAAATGGTTAAAATCTTCCATTTAGTTTGGATATTCAATAAGAAATTATGCTAAAAACCCATAGTGAAAATATAACAACATAAATGTTTAGAAAATGATATGTCATGATTATGAATAGTCTATTCCATTACATCTAATTTTATTAGAAAGATTTAATTCTCATATTGATTGAAATCTGTATAAATTTAAATGAGACAAATTGCTATTTTTATTTTATCACCTTGATTATTCAACAATCTTCCCGTGCTTTCTTGTCATCTCCGTGTTGTTAGTTGGAGAGATAAGACGTGTAACGTCCTCCCTTTTCCCAGAAATGAAAGGCCACTAAATATTACTAGCCAGTACACCTTATCTTTGAAATTTTCTTTTTTCTTGCTCTGTGACACTTGAATACAAAATACATCTCATTTTTTATAAAAAAATTAAAAAGCTAAACAAATTTAATAATAAATTTTTTTGAGTGAAAAGTTAAAGTATTTGGTTTTATGTAATATTACTTGTAAGTTAAATATAATATCAAGAGTTTAATATGTTATTAGCATGAATAAAAGTATTATTAAAAGTTTAATATGCTATTAGCATGAATTAATCTTGGATGGGAGGTCACAACTATTTTTCTAACTATCTCAACCTAGACGCAATTGACATGAAAAATATATAATAAAAAAATATTGAATGTTCTAGTGGCTATTTGGTCAATGGAAATGTAATATACCTCAATTTTGTAATAAATTTTGAAAGACTATTTTATTTTTGTTTTTGTTTAAATGTGATTGGCAGACCCGAAATATGCCAATAGGTCCTTGAAGGAAAAATGTAACCGAAACATTATGCTTTGAATAAAAAATATGAATGAAATGAACAACCACTTTGAATGAGAAAACTATGCATGCGGGACTAGGCGACGTGAAGGGTCACTCTCAGAACTGTTACACCAAGAGTGGGAATGCCAGTATGGTGCGAGACTCACCCTGGGGAATCGAGAGGTAGTGGAGCGAAAATTCCTAGGGGAACTGTCAGTTAGCTACAAAAGACCGAGGAAACACAAAAGAGAATAAATAAGGAAGCATATGCTAGGAGGCGGGACACCGCTGAGTATGTTGGAAGAAGGAATTGCTTGTTGTGTGTGCACTATGTGTTACGCAAGGATTTCTCACTGGAGAACCAGAACTAAGTTTGACTATCACCACTCTCGGCATGCATAGTTTAGCTCGAGGGTGATTGAGGACAGAGAGATATGGGACTAATCTACGATTGGGTGGAACGTGGTTGTTTCCATTTCATTGCGGTTCGATTTTACCACAAGTTCTATTTCTGAGTATTTGCTTCTGCAACTTATTGACTTGAGGGTACTTTTTGGTCTGTGTTGGTTTATGTTAAAATGTGTTTAAAAGAATAAAATAGTAGATTAAATTCATTGTCGTGAATGCATGTTTTTTGTATTTCTGTAATGACTATGGAATATTGTTTCCACACTCGGTTGCCAGAGGATGGCATCTTGTTGGGGCGTATTTTTATATGCTTCAATGATGTCATCTGATAAGAATATACCTTAGGAATGTGGATGTGATTAATGTCGTTAAACAATGTGTTTTACGATTATGTGTTCAGTGTCACTAAATGAATGAATTAATAGTTCTAGCCGTAGTAAAAGAGAATGATGCTTGTGAGCTAACATACTCTTTTCTGGGGAATTTATTAATGCCTGGATTCTAGTAATTGGTAACCTCATTGGGTGATTTTAGTCTGGCATGACAGTTACTCTTATGTTGTATATTATCATTGATAAGTAGGCATAGGGAATACATGTATGTGCAGGAGTATGAGCCTCAGTGTGATTTGAATAATAAGGGAAAACCTTAAATCTGTTGATGAAAACTCTACTGTTGACCTAATGCTTGTTCAAATGGCTATGTTTCTTGAGTTAGAGTAATGTTTTGTTCTGTTGATGTCTCGCCTTAGTTTTCCCCTTGCTCAGATATAAGTACTCTTCTACTACTAAGGTTTCCTAAGAAAAACACCCAGCAAATAGTGCAAGTTCAAGGCAAAGATAAGTCTAGAAAAGGTTAGGATTTCTGCGATCCGCATAGCATAAAGCGGGAAGTGAAAAGTTAAGTTAAATCCTCGAAAGGGTTATGACTTTCGCGTTCCACGATTCACATAGCGGAAGGCAGAAGGAAAAAGTGTAAACATAAGGTTAATAAGATTGTCGCATTCTGCATTTCGCATAGCAAAAGGTGGAGAGTGGAAAGAAAAGTGAAAACGTAAATATGTTAATATTTTTGCGATCCGCACAGTGGAAGGTAAGGTTTAAGTCTTAAAAGTTCTTCAGACTTCTTCCTTCCACGATCCGCATTGTGGAAAGCAGAAAGCGGAAAAGTTAAGTTAAAGTCTCAAGAGTGCTATGACTTTCGTGATCTGTGATCCACATAGCGCAAAGCGGAAAGTTAAAGTTAAGACTTAGAGAATGTTAAGATTTCTGTGATCCATTATCTACACGATAGAAAGCGAAAAACGGAGGGTTAAAGTTAAGTCTTAAAAAGTATTAAGACTTTTCCAATCCACACAGCAAAAAGCAAAAAGTTAAAAATAAAGTCTTAAGAAGGTTAAGAATTCCGCAATCCTCACAGCGGAAATCGGAAAGAGGAAGGTCAAACTTAAAATCCTTAAAAGATTAATATTTCCGCAATCCACGATCCGGACAATGGAAGGCGGAAAGCAGAAAACTAAAGTTAAAATTCTTAAAAGGGTTAAGACTTCTACGATCCATGATTCACACAGCTAAAAGTAGAAATCTAAAGTTTGAATCTTAAAGGTGTTAAGACTTCCGCAATATGCAATCCGCATAGTGGAAAGTAGAAGGCGAAAAGTTAAAGTTAAAGGTATTACAAAGGTTATGACTTCTGCGATCTGCAATCTACACGGCAGAAAGCTAAAATTAAAGTCTTAAACATGTTAAGACTTCCGCGATAGCAGGAAGTTAAAGTTAAGAGCCTTAAAAGGGTTAAGACTTCCATGATCCACGATCCGCACGTCGAAAAGCAGAAAGCAGAAAGTTGAAGTTAAATTCTTAAAGGTGTTAATACTTCCACGATCCTTGATCTGCTGAGCGGAAATTTAAAGTTAAAGACTTAAAGAATGTTAAGACTTCCGTGTTCCTCGATCCGCATAGCAGAATGTGGAAAGCGGAGGAGTTAAGTAAAATATGAAAATATGGTAAGACTTCCACGTTCCGTGATCTGCACAGCAGAAAGAGGAAGAAATGATTGAAGTCTTCATGATGTTAAGACTTTCGCATTCCGTGATCCACACAGTGAAAAGAAAAAAATAGAAAATAAAGTTAAAGTCTTAAGGGAGTTAAGACTTCCGTAATCCGAGATCTGCACAGTGGAAAGCGAAAAGTGGAAGAAAGGACTAAAGTCATAAGAATATAATTTTTTCATGGTCTACGATCCGTACAACGAAAGGTGGAAGGCGAAAGAGGAAACTCGAAAGTCTTAAGAATGTTTAGTTCTTCCGTGTTCTGTGGCCTGGAGCGAAAGGTGGAAGGGGGAAGCCTTGGAAGTACGTTTGAATGATTTCCACTATGTAATAAGCTTTCGAGTTCTGGAATCCACAGTAACAGGTAGAAGGCCAAGGGGCGGAATGTGGGAAGTGGAGGTCGGAAAGTCATTTTCAGTGCGGAATGTTTATCTGGTCCTGGAAGTGGATTTGTTTAGGTTTAATGTTGTTGCTTATTTTAGCTTAAGAATGATTTGTTATGGGAGGTTTTAGCCAAATTTATGTGAAGGAATAATATGTATGAAATTTATATATATATATATATACATTTTTGGTAGGTTATCTGGGTATGTTACATATGGTATCAGAGCCACAAGTTCAACCCTGCCGCCCTTTATGGACCATTTAGTTCCGCTGTGCTATGGAAAATTTTATTATTTTGTGCTAAACATATTTGTGGTGGAATTTTTTGTGTATAAACATGAATTGTCTGTGACGAGGATACAATGATGGCCTCACAAAATGAACTGGAGTACCCACCTAAAGAAGGTACGCCAGTACCTCCCCTGAAGCAGCCAAAACCAGCGCATTCTGAAGCTAGCGAGGTATTGGAAACAGTGAAGAATCTGATAGTGGAATTGCAAAGCTTCAAGGTAGGAAATGAACAAATAAACAGGGCTCAAGAAAAACAATAAGAGCTCAAGGAGATACTATTGCAAAGCTCGAAGGAGAGGGAGAGGAACAATGGAGAAAACCCACTCACATAAGCAGAGAGGGACTCAAAAATTGGGAATAGTTCCAAAAGAAAAGACAGTTCCTCCAAGGAAACTCAAAAATCTAGGAATCAAGTCCTAACAATGGGTAAGAGAAAGGTGGATCACCTGGAAGGAGATTCAAGAAAATCAAACCCACCCGTTTTGATGGGGAATCAAGGACTGGAGAAGAAGCAAAAGCTTGGTTGCTGGATATTAAAAAGTAATTCCAAATATACAACTACTCCAACAGCATGAAGGTAAGCATGGCAGTTTACAACTTGAAAGGATAGGCTAACATTTGGTGGCAAGACCTAAAGATCTCCCATGGATTAAAGGAGAAGAACCTAAAATGGTCAGAGTTCATGAAACTCTTTAAAAAATAGTATTTATCAGAAAGCTATTATGAAAGGAAGACCAAGGAATTTTATGAACTTAAACTTGGTAAGATGACCATGGAGGATCTCGTCAACAAATTTATAGATCTATTACGGTTTGTGTCGTACATTAAAGATGAAAAGGTAAAGATCCAATGATTCCTAAGTTGCCTACCATAGTCCTACAAAGATCGGATTGAATTTGATAACCCCAAGACTCTAGACGAAGTGTTAAGAAAAGCAAGACTATGCTTCGAGCAGTATAAACAGAGGAATGACCTCTCCAAAACATGGAAGGACAAGAAGCAAGAAAAGTTTAATCAATGCAAGAAGAGCTTTCATCCACCACCCTTTAGAAACATGTCAAATAATCCTCAAAGAAATTCCTACAACAAGGATGGTCAGTCTCAATGTACGGACAATAAACCTATGCTGCTTGGTACGAAAGGGGATGCTGGAACCCCTAAAGAACCTCTAAAATGTTTGGAATGCGAAGGTCCTCGCGTACGAAGGAACTGCCCACTCCTTTGTTAATCCAACGAGGATGTACACAACTTGCAAGAAGCTTCCACTATGAGAGATATTGGCAAGAGTTTCCACCGAATCAATGCAGCTCTTGGAGATCGACAGGTAGATCATGAATTTGCAATCGTTGAAATTGAAGGTATTATCTCTAACCAAAAGCTCTCGATATTAATTGATCCAACAGCTACATTATGTTACATCACTCCTAAAATGATGGAGAATTGTCATCTCACCAAGGTAAGGCATGCAAAGCCTTGCTTAGTCCAACTGGCCACCAGAGCAAAAAGGAAGGTAATTGAGTTGATTGCTAATTGTGAAATTTCAATACATAATCATGCAACTAGGATCAATTTGAATGTTTTGCCTCTACGGTCATATGATATGATTATTGGCATGGATTGGTTAGAAAAGTATAAATAAGTACTGAATTGATTTGATAAAACCTTTACATATATAGATGAAGATAAAAGTGTTGGGAAGGTAAATGGTTTTAGTATAGTATGTTTCCTTAAGAAAGATATCTTCCTTACAATTCAAGAAGTGTTTGAGAAAGGGTTGTAAGCCCTATGCGGTTAAAATAGCTAACCTACTCCTTAATGAAAACCCAACATCTGTAAGGGACCACCCGGTGTTTAATGAATTCATGGATGTGTTCTCAGAAGAGATACCTGGACTACCCCCTCAAAGAGAAACTGATTTCTCCATCTAAATCATACCTAGGTCTGCTCCAACATCCAAAGAGCCTTATTGAATGAGTATCCCTGAGTTAATTGAATTAAAAATCCAGTTACAAGAACTATTGGATAAGGGTTATATCAGGCCTAGTGTATCACCTTCGGGAGCCCCAATTTTATTTGTGAAGAAGAAGGATGGGACCTTAATACTGTGCATAGAATACATACAACTGAATAAACTAACCATCAAGAACAAGTATCCCCTGCCTCAGATTAATGATTTGTTCGACCAAATGGGGGCAGAAATGAGTCTTCTCCAAGTTGGATTTAAGAATTGGTTACCACTAGATTAGGATTAAGGAGGAAGATGTTAACAAAACAACCTTTAGGACCCGATATGGGCATTACGAATTTGTAGTAATTCCTTATTGTGTGTGCACTATGTGTTAGGAAAGGATTTTTCACTGGAGAACTAGAATTGATTTTGACTATCACCACTCTCGGCATGCATAGTTTAGCTCGCACGTGATTGAGGACAGAGAAATATGGGCCTAATAAACGGTTGGGTGGAATGTGGTTGTTTCTATTTCATTGCGGTTCAATTTTACCACAGGTTCTATTTATGAGTATTTGCTTATGCAACTTATTGACCCGAGGGTATGTTTTGGCCTATGTTGGTTCATGTTAAAATTTGTTTAAAAGAATGAAGTACTAGATTAAACTCATGGTCGTGAATGCATGTTTTCTATGTTGCTGTAATGACTATGGACTACTATTTCCACACCCGGCTTCCAGAGGATGGAATCTTGTTGGAGCGTATTTTTGTATGCTTAAATGACGTCGTCTGATAAGAATCTACCTTAGGACTGTGGATGCAATTAATTCCGTTAGTGTTTTATGATTATTCGTTCAATGTCACTGAAGGAATGAATTAACAATTCTAGCCGTAGTAAAAGAGAATGATGCTTATGAACTAACATACTCTTTCCTAGGGAATTTATTAATGCCTACTTCTTGTAATTGGTAACTTCATTAGGTGATTTTGGTCTCGCATGAAAGTTACCCTTATGCTGTATATTCTCATTGATAAGTAGGCATAGGGCATACTTGTATGTGCAGGAGTATGAGTCTCAGTGTGATTTGAATAATAAGGGGAAACCCTAAATCTGTTGATAAAATTTTTACTGTTGACCTAATGCCTGTTCAGATGGCTATGTTTCCTTATTTAGAGTAATTTTTTGTTATGTTGGTGTCTTGCCTTAGTTTTCCCCTTGCTCAAAGAGAAGTACTCTTGTACTGCTAAGGTTTCCTAAGAAATACACCCAACAAATAGTGCAAGTTCAAGGAAAAGCTAAGTCTGGAAAAGGTTAGGATTTCCGCATTCCGCGATCCACACAGAGGAAAGTTAAGTTAAACCCTCGAATGCGTTATGAATTATGCATTCCGCAATCCACATAACGGAAGGCGGAAAGTGGAAAGAAAAAATGTAAACATATGGTTAATAATATTTTCGCATTTCGTGATCCGCACAATGGAAAGAAAAGTGAAAACGTAAATATGTTAATATTTCCGCGATCCGCACAGCGGAAGGGGGAAAGTGGAAGGTAAAGTTTAAGTCTTAAAAGTTATTAATACTTTCGCAGTTCGCACAATGGAAAGAAGAAAGCGGAAAAGTTAAGTTAAAGTCTCAAGAGTGTTATGACTTCTGCGATCCGCACACCGAAAAGCAAAAAGTGAAAGGTTAAAGTTAAGTCTTAGATAATATTAAGACTTACGCGATCCGTGATCTGCATAGCGAAAAGCGCAAAACGAAAGATTAAAGTTAAGTCTTAAAATATGTTAAGACTTCTGCAATCCATGATCCGCACAACGAAAAGTTAAAGCTAAAGTCTTAAGAAGGTTAAGCTTCTGCAATCCGCACAATGGAAAGCGGAAAGCGGAAGGTCAAAGTTAAAAGTCTTAAAAAGATTAAGATTTCTACGATTCGTGATCTGCACAGCTGAAGGAGGAAAGCGGAAAGTGGAAATTTAAAGTTAAAATTCTTAAAAGGGTTAAGAATTCCGCAATCTGCATTCTACACGACGAAAAGCGGAAAGCTAAAGTTCAATTCTTAAAGGTGTTAATACTTCCTATATCTACGATCTACACAGTGGAAATTTAAAGTTAAAGGTCTTAAAAAGGTTAAGACTTCTGTGATCCGCACTTCGAAAAGCTAAAGTTAAAGTCTTAAAGGTGTTAAGACTTCTGCAATCTGCACATCAGAAAGATGAAAGTTAAAGTTAAGATTCCTAAAAGGTTTAAGACTTCCGCAATCTGCACAAAGAAAAGCAAAAATATAAAGGTAAAGTATTAAAGGTGTTAAGACTTCTGCAATCCTCGATTCGCACAACAAAAAGTGAAAAGAAGAAAGTTACAGTTAATGACTTAAAGAATGTTAAGACTTCTGTGTTCTGCGATCTGCACAACGGAATGCAGAGGAGTTAAGTCAAATTTAAAAAGATGTTAAGCCTTCTGAGTTTCACAATCTACACAACAGAAAGCATAAAGCGGAAGAAAAGATTAAAGTCTTAATTATATTAAGACTTTTCGCACAACGAAAAGTGGAAATCTAAACGCTAAGGTTAAATATTAAAAGTGTTAAGACTTCCGTGATCCGTGATCTGCACAACTGAAAGTGGAAAATGAAAAATAAATTTCAAGTCGTAATAGAGTTAAGACTTCCGCGATCTGCACAACGGAAAGTAGAAAGAGGAAGAAAGGGCCAAAGTCATAAGAATGTAAGTTTGTTGCGGTCCACGATCCGTATAGCGGAAGGCAGAAGAGGAAACTTGAAAGTCTTAAGAATGTTTAGGTGTTCCGCATTCCGCGGTGGAAGTACGTTTGAACGATTTCCACCGTGTGATAAGCTTCCGAGTTTTACAGTCCAATGTAACAGGCGGAAGGCCAAGGGGCGAAATGCGGGAAACAGAGGTCGAAAAGTGTGTTTCAGTGCGAAATGTCTATCTGGTCATGGAAGTGGATTTGTTTATGTTTAATGTTGTTACTTGTTTTAGCTTAAGGATGATTTGTTATGGAAGGTTTTAGCCAAATTTATGTGAAAGAATAATATGTATAAAAAAAATTTATATATACATTTTTGGTAGGTTATCTAGGTATGTTACAAGAAAAAGAGTCAAGTATCTTTATTTTAATTCTAGATATACAAAATATTGCTTCAATCTAGTGTTTTATACTATTGCTTCAATCGAGATATCCATGCATGTTTTGTATGGTAAAGCTTGCAATTCAAAAAAGATATGTGTCATTGACAATAACAATATACTATTTTGACTTTTAGATCATTTGCAAGTGAAGAAGAATCAATAGTCGTTGTCTTAGATGGTGTAATTTGCAAATCTTACCCCAAAAAAAAATTTCCAGTGGACAATTTTCTATATACACATCTCCTATGCAAATTCATTGCAATGATGCATTGCTCATTGAACATTCGAGCTTCCTTGACTCCTTTGGAAGAACACCTTATCATCACTAATAACAAGTTCTGTACAAACAAGAAAACTTAGCTGTAAAAGAGCTCAACTTGGGCTCACTGGACCAAGCCCCTCTAGTAGTTGGCAATATTTTCCTATTGTCCTCCACACTAGCAATGAACACAGTCTAAGGTTCTTTAACCACCTCCACGTTCATCCTAGCTCATCATTGTCTCCAAATGGCTCTAGACCGGCGTACTTAAGGTTAAGATCAAACTCGGTCACCATCTCACTAATCTGTTTCA
>LPNX011153414.1:0-29329 GCA_001517045.1 Pseudotsuga menziesii | reverse complement strand
TTTTTTATGTAAAAATGTTTTACATGTGTATTTCTTTATACTATTTCCATGGTTAATGTTTTAATAAAATCATTAATACATTTGTTAAATAAAGAGTATGAATTTAAATAAGATTTAATGTATCTCGATTAAGATTTAAATAAGCTTCAATTAAAAGGTGGTTAAAGAAACTCTTAAAAATTTGTTTCTCATATCAGTTTTTGTTTTTCTGTTTATTAAATATTATTTCTTTTATGCTAGTTTTTTTTTATGTAAAAATGTTTTACATGTTTATTTCTTTATACTATTTCCATGCTAAAGTTTTAATATAATAATTAAACATATAATTAATACATTTATTAAATAAAGAGTATGAATTTAAATAAATTTTATTATGAATTTAAATGAATTTAATTTATTATGAACGTTGTTGAAAAACATCTATTTCCAAAAGTATTTTGTAGATTACATTAAAGTAAAAGTGTTGAAGGAGAATAAATAGCAACATGGAAGAAACACAGAGACATGACTTGAATCCAACGTCAGTAATTGATTTGGGAAGCCAGAAGGCAATTACAGAGAGGCGTTGTCAGTATTCACAGAATTTAACGTTCTTTCAAGTTATCAAGTTACAAAGCCTGCGATCTGTTTCAAGTTATCAAGTTACAAAGTCTCCGATCCATCTGTATCGACTCCACCTTTCTGGAGCTATGAAATGGTAAAATCAAGTTATCAAGTTACAAAGTCTCCGATTTGTTTGTATTGACTTCACCTTTCTGGAGCTATGAAATGGTAAAATCTTGTGGAAGCAAACAAAGGAAGCCCATTAAATTTGGTCTGTCATGTGGAAGACCATCATCCACATTGGGATAAGGCTGTACGAGTGAATTGATACCACACCAATAACTTTCATTCAACGATTTCACGTGCATTTCTCTGTGTTGTTAGTTGGGAAAAGAAAAGGAGATGTAGCAGAAAAGTCTGCCGGGAAAAAGAAAGATGGAGAGGTCGATTAGGGAAATGGAAAGGTCATTGCATAGGTATTGAATTGAATTGAGTGCCTTATAACCCTCAAGAAAATGGAGCTATATAAGCGCTAACCAAAATGCCTCCAACCTGTTGGAATCAGACAAACAAATTTTCGCTCAAATAATAATTTTGAAGGTTTAAATCCTAATTTTAGTCATATGGGTAGTTTTAAAATGTTGGATTTACCCTACCGCACGTTCATACAATCATTGAACTGGTAAATTACAAAAATAAAAAAATTTGGAGAAGAATTTCGCCGGAAAAGCACGGGGGCGTTTTAGTTTTCTTTTATCCTACTCACAAGAAAACGGAGTGAGCTATCGACCCGACCATTTGCACTAGGGCCCACCTGGTGCCATCGAGGGTCGAGCTCACTCCATTAACCTCCATCAGGTCACTCCTCGAGGGTCGAGCTCACTCCGTTAACCTCCATCGGGTCACTCCTCCATCGGCATTGCCTCTTCTTCGGCGTTGCCATTTTCGAAAGTCCATTGCCATCCGCCGCCTGTGTCAGTGGTCTGTCAGGACAAAATCAACCGCCCAGATCTGATGCATGCAGTTAATGCATGGCCAACTACTCGCAGTTGAACGTAGTGCACCCGAATCCCCTCCCCTCCTTCCTTCCTTACTGCACTCGACCACACCATTTGCAGAGGAGCTTTACGGAACACTCTCTTTCAGAGTAGGTTTTGTTGGAGGTCTCATAGCAGGTTTTAGAGCAAGAGGAAAACTGAAGATCCTTGACTGAGATTGGCTGCTAAGCTCAAGCCCTTTCAAGATTAAATTTCTAGCAGTGTTCAACGCTGCCGTGCCGAGAATTGGATTATTTGCACATTTTCTTCTGATCTAGAAGGGTGCTCCACTCGATATTTGAAGCTTGATTGCGAGTATGTCGACAACCTTTTCTTTTTTAATTTGGACTGCAAGGGCTAGAACTGCCTCTAGTTGCAATATTTGTACTCAGGTTCTTCTTTTATATAAATGTTGGGTAATGTTTTAATCCCGCTTTGAGCAATACCCTCAACTCTCTTAATCGGTTTAGGCCATTTCAGCTCCTCTTTTATGAATGTGTATGAAGAGTTGTTTCTCACATCTGTAGATGTGCCATTTCTTGAACCCATGCCTTAACAAAAATGTTAACAAACTGTGTTCAAGTCTTCTAGATATACTGTAAACAAGACTGAAGGGCTTCAGTAATATTTTAACAAGCTCTTGTGGCAGACATGTATTGTTTTAACCCTTGTAGATATGTTTGAGAGGGTCCTTAGGGTATATATGGTTGTAATTTATGAGCCAACCACTTGTTTCTGAGACTTTAGAATCTTTCAGCCATGGAACCTTCTACCCTCATCATCGTTACCACGTTTGAAACTTGACAAATAAGTAAATATGATATTTTTTATCAGCTAATTTCTCATCATCGTTTAAACTTTTGAAACTTGACAAATTAGTAAAACACAATTTCTGAGATCACCTTCCTTAATTAAAAACAAAAATCTAGTGAGTCTAATTCCGACGATAATCACATTTTAAATAAAGATACTATGCAAATAACAATTTTTTTTATAACATGAGAAATAGTCCAAACAGTCTAGGGAGCATTGTGAACTGGGCCATTTGGATACCAAACTTATGGGCGTGGCTATCCTAAATGTTGATCAGGAGGTAATCAATGGGAGTATAGCCACCACCGCATTAGTACATGCTTTTTCTGGGGTGTATCCTGCATATACCACATCTCCCCAACAGGAATAGAAACGGAAATTCCAACAGGAATGGAAATGGGACTTATGTCCAACAACCAGCTTCGGTCCTGAAACCATCAAACCCCACCTCTGAATCCTCACCTGAACCTCATACAAATAACATATTATTTCATTATATAGAGAGTAGAGATTAGTGAAGTGGTTTACATTTATGTAAGGAGAAGATATAAATAGTAGTGAGGTGTTTTACACTTGTGTGTGGATGAGTTATTTCATTATATAGATAATTGGTAAGCTAATCGCTAGACCATTTGCACCTACAATCCTACTAATCTTTTGGCCAAAATAATACAGAAATTGTTGAAAGGATAGTTTGCAGTGATTGGAATTGCATAATCTAAGAGTCCTAAGGGGAATTGAGGGTCCTGAATCCATTTTTGCAATAAAAATTGCAATTTTAACACTGAAAATCTGGTTTTCAACAACAAATCGTGTTGCTAATATCTAGACCATTATGATTAAGATATTGTTAAAAATAATTAAAATTTATAAATAATGTTAAGTTAATTTATATAATAAAACAAAATAGTTTATATTTATTTTATTAACTTATAAGATTGGATTATTATGATACATCATTATTTACTATAATAATTTTATTATATTAATTTGATTATAACTATATTAGTATTAACAACATTATGACTTAAAGTAGCCCTGGCTTCCCTAAAACCTATGTACCCCACCATAATTACAGTTACAACACTTATTGCAACCTTACAACAAAGTTGGCAGATGTGTTATACACAGTAGAAACGTCCACTTTGTCAAGAATGTTGCATGTTGGGACCCACTGCCCAGTATTTAAGTGAGGTTTAGGGAAACGTTATATTTTTTCGCAAACAATTTAAAGTGGAGAGGAATTTGAAGCCCATCAAGCAAGGGCTATAGTCCATTGTTTTTAGCACATTTTGGTTGGATGGGTACAAAACATATAAGTTGATAGACCCAGTTTCCCATAGGATTTTTTTTTATAGAGAGGGAATGAGAAATCTAGGTTCTATATTTTTTGAGTCCCAGCTTTCAGACATTTGAACATAGAACTGAATCCTGATATTTGAAAAATCAATTCCTTTTTCATTCTCTAACCACCCAATAAGAATCTTAAAAATTGCAATCTCTGCATTTCATCAATATGCACAGGAAAAATCACTTTACCTTCCTTTGTATATGAACCCTCAACATTTTTTTGGCACCACCTCTAGCCTCCAATGCTTTTATATGTAGCATTTAGACTTTAAATGCTAGAAAAAACTGCTCTATAAGCTGATGACCACTGTTACTTGCACTAGAGTCATAATTTCCCAAGCCCCTTAATGAAAAGGGTTCAATGCTTTGGCATAAACAAACCATATATTGAATATTCTCCATGTTTTACCAGAATCGAATCTGTACAGGACACTATTACATTCTAAGCATTCTTGAGATCCTTCATAAAGAAGGCCTTAGTGCTTAATATTGCAAGGAAAGATCCCAGAGTTACTACCAACCCTGACAACAAAATAAGTTCATCAAAGAAGGGGTTCTGTTGCAGTTAAACTCTAACCCAAAGAGTTTTCCAAAAGCTTTCATTCTAGACTGGATCAACTTTACCCATTGTATCATTCGGATGAACAGGAATAACCTTCCAAGAATCAGATTCATAGGTCAGACGAGTTGAATATGCTGGAACATACCTACACAATAGCATAGCACTAATAAATGACAAATAATAAATAAAAGGGAAACACAATCATTAACACTCAGTCGAGTTAAAACATTGTAGGGGTAATGTTAGTATATTTGGATGAAAGGTCGCCTTATTGAGCAAAAACCCTGCACCTGGCAGATTGTGACATACATTTGGAAAAAACACACAAAATATATGGAAGGAACATGCTGAGAACTCAGCAGTTAACCTCTTTAAGTCTCCAGAAATCATGACATAAGGATTCTTGCTTCATGTCTAAGAGTAGACAAACTATATCCAACAATAGTATTATGAATAAACCTAAGATGAAGCAAAAGTTATTTTAGGTTACTGTATAGTGTGTAGTATATTCGTTAAGCTTCTTTACATGTTCTTTGCTCAAGGTCTTCTTCGTGTGCCCATTGAGGAGACTTCCTTGATTTTACCATCCCACTGACTCAACATAGAATCATACAAGTCAAATCACAACAGAGTTGCTAGAAATATGCTAAATGCATAAGCAAGGTGGAGAAGAATTTGAATCCCATCAAGCAAGGGCTATAGTCCATTGTTTTCAGCACATTTTGGTTGGATGGGTACAAAACATATAAGTTGACAGACCCAGTTTCCCATAGGATTTTTTTTATAGAGAGGGAATGAGAAATCTAGGTTCTATATTGTTTGAGTCCCAACTTTCAGACATTTGAACATAGAACTGAATCTTGATATTTGAAAAATAAATTCCTTTTTCATTCTCTAACCACCCAATAAGAATCTTTAAGTTTCTTTACATGTTCTTTTCTCAAGGTCTTCTCCAACAGTATCTCTTAACTTTAGTAAAACATAGAGGCTAAGACCCCTGATTCCTCCTCTACAAAGTGCCACACTAACTACAAACTTATCAAATATGTGACAGATGTAGTCTAAGGTAGCACAAAGTATTCTGAGAGTGCTGGTCCATAGGATGCTTGCAACCTCTTTCTGAACTTGTAGTATGCACACACAGAGATAGTCAAAGCGAGCCATCATCAACTGCCTTGCAAGTTTTAAAATTTGATAGGAAATTCAATATTGCTGCACATACTTTTCGAAGTCATTCAAGGACCTTCCTATGTTGGCATCCAAGAAACAGTTACAAAAGGCTCAAAAGATCATATTTTTCTTAGTAATATTCCAATTAGTAAGGCATTATTTTGTCAAGACAGAAGGAAATGTCAAACAAGTATTTGCCTTCTTATCTTAAGTGTTTGCACATTACTTTTTTCCTTCTTATTTCAAGTGTTTGCACATTTTTTGTAGGCTTTCATACAAAATGGGTAGGAAGAACATATGGGAGACTGTAATGGGTCTAGATTTGCAAGATCCCTAAGACATGACCGTTTTTTCTGCTAAATATATCGTTTGATCTGAAATACATCGGAGGAATGGAACCGTTGATCGGGTTGCCAAAATCCCGTCAGAAAGAGTTCCCCACTTTATTAAAGGGAAGGAAATGAATCCTGATGCTCCTTGTGATTTCTACCATAACAAAAACAAAGGCCCAAGAAAGAGGGATAGTGCAGCATGACGTTATGAAGTGTAAGTATTTCAAAAAATTCATTTTTTGGATGTGTGTAATCATAGTACACTTTTCGCTTGTCATATGCACATAGTACACTTATTGCTTGTCAGATGCACTAACTTTTGAAAAACATTTATGCAGATACAACTGTTCATTTGGCCCTAATGATAAGAGGGGAAAGAACCCAACTAAACGAAGGGTCAATTCATTTGTGAAAAGAAGGGGTTGGCAATGCCATCTTATTGTTAAGGTTATGGTAAATAATCTCGATGTTGTAATATTAACTTATAACAATCACGAGCATAAAGACATGCAAGGATTGCCTTGTCATGGGAGGCATGACACTTCAGGTGAGCCTAGATCCATGCATAAGACAAGGTTGTCAAGGGACATCATTTCCTATGTAGAAATTTGTTTCTACTTTGATGTGCTAGTTGATTCCGTGTGCAAAATGAACATCAATAAACATGTGGACATTGATGCAACAAATCAAGATAGGGGTTTCTTCTTTTGAAGGAAAGATGTAGAAAACATCTACAATCGTTTGAGGAAGGGAAAATATCAGCTTCACCAAAAAGATGAGCTAAGTGTGAACCTTTGGTTCCAAAATCATAAAGATGATATTTTTTTTCTATCTAAAGCCCAATGGTCGAGATGTCCCTTTTACAATTGGGATTCAAACAAAGTGGATGTTAGAGACAATGGTTCAGCTCTCTCATAACAACTTAATAGCAATGGATTCAACCTTTAGTACAAATAGATATGGAGTAATTGTGATGTCAATGATCGATTTAGCTTAATCAATTGTGTTGTAGCCATTTGAGTTGTAGCATAAATCTAATTGCAATATGTTCTTTCATTATGGCAGTATCAACTGTACACACTTCTTACATTTGATGTGCAACAAAGTGGAGTACTGGTGGCATGGGTTGTGGCATATCGGAATACAACACAAGACATTGCACTGTGGCTGGATCGGCTCATGCAGAGATGTTACCAAGCACGTCCATATTGGAAAGTGTTGCAGCTGCAACTGTTTTCCCAAATTTTTGAAATTTTGGACCCTCCTTTTTATTTTATCTTGCCTAGGAGTGTTTGGATTCCTGAACTCTGTTTTCTCTACTATAAATTTGGATTTTGAGGTTGATTGTTTTTCTTTCATCTCGGAAGTTGAATGACCTTGCTTTGATTGTGGAACTTAGCAATTTCCCGCTGTTTCGATTTTATCGCTGTTGGAGTTTGGTTGAAATTGAGTCGGGGTTTTTCTTCTTTATGTTGTTGCTATTTCAGAGATGAAACGAACTATTTAACCGCTGCACATCTTTAAAGTTTTCCAAGCACTTAACGTTTTCGGTGATTTTTCCTATTTTGATGATTTTTCTACTCACTATCGAAAGCCTATTCATGTTTGAATCGAAGCTTTAGTTGTCTATGTAGCCGTCGTTTCGGAGGACAAAGAGAGAACGGGCTGATGGACAGTTATTACGTCCGCCGATGTGTGGTTTTATTGGCTCAAACCTTTTTTCTTTGCAATGATATATTTTTGTTTTCCCTGTCAGAAGTATTTTGAACAGTAAGTCGGAGGCTGTAGTCTGATTGGTTCCCGCCATTGCGGCTCCCGAGCAAACTAAATGTCCACCATATAACTACTCCACTCGTCGATGTTTTGTTATGGTTTTCGCCAATATGTTTTATTTTCCATGGAGCCCGTAGTCTTTCCGTCTTCCATCGTTGCAGCTATGAATAGGACTATGCTTCCGGAGTCCTTAGTTCTTCTCCTCGCCGATGTTTTTATGTTGATCGCGGAAGCCGTTGTTTGTATGGTTTCCACTGCTGTGGCTCCTTAGCAAGCTGACCATCCGATGCTATAGTTGTTTTGATCTGCGATGCGACAGCTTTTAATACTTTATTTCGGCGGCACTTTATGCTGACCCGGGATTCTTACGACGGCTTAGTCAACTAACCTTCCGACTTGTAGTTTTTTCCATTCACCGATGAGGATTTTTATCTGCCCGATGCTTTTTCCCTGCCGGTGAGGTTTTTCCCACCTGTTCTGTGTGTGTTTTACCCTATCTTATGGGTGTTGAATGTTTCATATTCTTATCATTTTAAGGTTTTTGCAACCAGAGCGCAGTACAGGGCCTCATTTTGATGATCAATTTTACTGTTAGTATGGTTTATGTTTTTTTTGAAAAGATGCAATCTGAATTAACGATGAATTTTTTCGTTTTAATTGCAGATGGACTTAGAAGATTCTCCAGACCCAATTTGATGATTACTGTTGGGAAGAAGGACAAAGCAGAAGGAATTTGGATGAAAAGTGATAGGCAAAGATGTTCTGAGATCAATGGATCTTAAAAAGGACAAATAAAAGATAAAGCAGAATCGATAGCAACAGAGGCTCAAGCTTGGAAAAGGTTCATCAGTTACCGAGTTGGTCCCGTTTTATGAAGTACTCATAAGTCTTAATCCGAAATGTAATGCATTATATGAATCATAAGCACTCACAAAAGGACAAAATTGTGAGATTAAACGGTTGGTGGAGCCCAAAGGTCACCCAGAGGGGGGGGGCAGCCCAAGGGTTTTGCTTGTAGTATAAGTATAGGAGAGTTAGAGGGAATAAAGGACTTTTTCCTAGTGAGATTTGTGAGGAAATATTGTAAGAAGAACTATTTCCTTTTGCAATAGATAATTACAATTTTCCTGCTGGAGAAAGCTTGGAGGAATGTTCAAACGTTGTGCTATGGATTTGTTGAAGAGGAACTATTTCGTTTTCAGCTTTGTGTCCATTAACTGTGAGATTGTTCTAACTCTTTGAACCTATGTTCTTGTATGAATGTTCTCTAGTTTATTTTTATGAAAATTTCCACTATGAGTAATGAATGTTGTTCATAAACAATTGGCTATCTGGTTGTTCAAAAATCTTTAATGTTCATGTGTTTTGAAAGAAGTATCAGTTTTCTGTGATTTTTCATAAGGCATGTACAAAATACATTACTCATTAATGAATGACAATTTTGCTCCCTAGGGATAGTTTAGGTAGTTAGTTTTAATTTCTTGCTGTGTGTGATTTAGATGTGAGAGAGTTTAAGATGAGAGGTAAGAATCTGTGCATCACATTGTGACCGCTCCTCGTATTCTCTATCAATCTGCATTTTAGATAGGCACTTGCATATAATACTTAAAACTAAAAAACACAAAAATATACACGGTGGACCGAGCCGCAAACGGTAAAACCTTTTATTTTTGTTACTTGACCTACGGTAGCCGGACCGCAAATCAGATGGATTCCCCGTACCAAACAGTAACGGGTTAGTTGGGAACGTTGTTGGGGAGAATCCCTTATTGTTGTTGCTTGCGATTTTCCAGGCCTCAACAGTTTTGGCGCTAGAAGGAGGGCCACCAATGCATGGCTAGCCAAGGAAACCCGTTTTCTCGATATTATTCCACCGGTGAAAGTTCAGAAAGCAGTTTGTTTCCCAATCCAATTCCTGAGGAGAAGGGTAAAGAGCACTTGTATTCTGTCGATAATGAAGTAGTTAATGATCTAAGAAGACATACTAGGGCATATGTGAAGAATATTGGAGGATTACCGATTATCCCTGATTTACCTAGAAGAGAATATAAGAATAAAGATCATCCTGTATTGGAAGACTCAATGTTGGTTGGAGATTTGGAAGAAATTGTAGAAACAGCCTTACAGGAAGTTGTTAAACCTTTGAATCAAGTGGGCCCAGAGGCCCCTTACTATTCTCCTGTTCATACTCCTATTCATTCACCACCTCAATCTCCCCTCGACTCATAGTTATCATAAACGCAAATCAGCCACCCAACCCACCAAACCCACCACCTGCTTGGAAAGCCACGTCACCTTTAAACCTGACACCTCCTTTGCATGACTTCCCTTAGGATTTTGAGAAAATGCTGCCCAAATTTGACCCAAGTGAAAATATTTTAGTAGATGATCACTTTCAAAGCTTTTACTTGGCCATAGAAGTATTAAAGGTTGGAGAACATGAAGATGTAGTCTATAGAATTTTTCCACATACCCTTAAACGAACAACAGCCTCATGGTATTTTTGTCTGCCTACAAACTCAATCCCAGACTGGGATATTTTTGAAAGAATATTTAGAAGTAAATATGCAACCCAAAAAACTCATGCTGCTCTCATGAAAGGGTTGTGTGCCTTAAAGAAAGAAAGAAAAGAGAAGGTGCATAGTTTTACCCAAATATTTGCAGCTTATCTTAAGAATTTTTCTGAAGCTGACAAACCCTCAGATAAAGTTGTGATTGAGTATTATACTTCGGCTCTAGGACCTGATTTGGCTATGTTTGCCAAAATGAAAGCCAAACCTATGCTAGCAGAGACCTATGAAGAAGCCGAAAGAGTGGAGGCTGAAAAGGAAAGCATCGAAGACTATCTTGAGTAGTCAGGAGAAAAAATTGATGGGAGGAAAGCTATGTTATTTACTAAGCCTAAAGAGGATCCATCACTAGATTTTGAAGGAATGGCAAAGATGATGCAGAAGCTCTCTAACTGAATAATAGATTTGAAAAAGGAGAAGGAATCCCAGAAGTTTTATAAGCCTTATTACAAGAAAATGGAAGATAACAATCAATCCCAACCCGCTCTACACAGCACTGCATCTATGAACTTAACGGAGGTAAGGATGGATAACTTTTTCACTTTTCACCAACAACCCCATTCTGAAAAGAATTGTCCTCAATGGATAAATTCGATGACTTTGGTTATGAATCGGTTGTTGGATTCCAAATTAACTGAGGATAATGATGAGGAAGGGAAAGATAACAATAAATCAACAGAAAAACAGGAGGATGAGGCCTTGGTTTTATGGGATTGCGTATCATTGTTTGACGCAGAGGAAGAAAAGGATCTGAGATATGAAGATATCTTGGAGACAAATATAACGACGAGAAGTCAAGGGTTGATTAAGGAAAACAGTCTTGTGCTCCCAAAGATCAAGAGACTTCAAAAGAATGTTAAGAAATTTCAAAAAAACACCACAAATAATAAAATTCCAGAATTTACCATCACCAGTCAAAATCCTAGACAGATCAACAAGCCTACTAGGCCCATTGAAGAAAAGATAAATAATGTTAAAATGAATCTCACAGAGCATAAGATGGATTATGACATTGTGGAGGATATCAAAAAGGTGAGGGCAAATATCTCATTATTTGAGATGTGCAATGTGTTGTAGCAAAAAGAAAAGTTATTGAAAGCACTTGAAATATCACAGGAGAAGCTTCCCACTGACAATCAGCCCCAAGAAGAAGAAATTGGTGAAGCAAGTATGGGAGGTAAGCCTGAATGCAAGACTCCACCTTTTCTCCTTACTTTTGAAATTTTCAACCACAATGTGCATAACTGCCTAGTAGACTTGGGGGCATCAGTCAACGTCATGTTGCTGTCGGTTTGCAAAAAGATAAATGGGAAACCTAAACCATCTACTTGGAGGGTCATTTAGTTGGATAGAACGAATGTGAAGGTAATTGGGGAAATGGAGGATGTTCTTGTTCTCTTATCCTCAAATGGTAAGGTATGTCAATTCATTGATATTGTGGTGGTTGACATACCGGAAGCTTATGGACTTGTTTTGAGCAAAGATTGGTCGGAAAAGATGAACGGATATTTTGCCTCACACTGGTCACATATGTGGCTACCATATAAAGGAAGCCCAAATCAAATTAAAGTTTTGAGGGAGCCCCACATGAAACACAATGTTACTCAGTTCGAAGGTAAAAATGAACCAGTGGATTCTGTTTTGGGAAATTACTTTATTGAGCTAGAACCAGGAAACTATCAAGCGAAAGAAGCCAGTGATACATCAGATGCTCATCCTGATCTCCTTCGGTTTTCACAGGCTGATGAAATTGATTGTAAAATAGTAGACTTAGCTGTAGATGTAGATGTTAATTCTCACACAGTAGCAGTTAGCGATTTTTGAACGCTTTTCTTTGATGGTTCTAAAAATTTGGAGGGGTCAGGAGCTGGCTGTGTCCTGATTAATCCTAAGAAAAATAAACATTTTCTTTCATGTAGGTTAGAGTTTGAATGCACCAATAACACAGCTGAATATGAAGCACTAGTTCAGGGACTAAGAAAAGCAATTGAATTAAAGGTAAAAAATCTGAAAGTGTTTGAGGATTATGAAATTATTGTAAAACAAATTCGAAATCAAATACATTGCATTTCTTCTCATTTAAAAGTTTATCAAAATGAAGTATGGGATTTGCTTAAATGTTTTAGTGCATTTAACGTTGTATCAATTCCTAGAATTAAGAATGCAGCAACTGACTTGTTGGCCACCTCAGCTACGAGACTTGTGCCCTCTAATAATCGGTGCTCTATTGAATTGCTTTTCAGGCCTTCTGTTCCAGATATGATTACCAATCTACGAGTGTTCGATGATGACCAGCAGATTCTAGAATGCCTGACGAATGATGAGACCTTCAAAGGGGCGATCATTAACAATGAAGAACATCAATCCAAGCTAAAATTCGATAATTTTATTCTTAAAGGAGTCAGGAATTTGGAGCGAATGTTTGATTTAAATGAGAAATTCAGGAGGCCAGTGAATGTGAAGACTCATAGCTTGTCTCTACAGTTCGAGTTGATTAATTTGGAGACTAAAATTGAGCCTAAATATGTGAATTTGGGAAAGTGTTGCTCCCCAGGTGAAAGGAATAAGTTCATTAGTTTGTTCAAACAATACAAAGATGTTTTTGCCTGGACGTATGAAGATCTGAAGACATATGACACCAATATTATTGAACACGTTATCTCCATCAAATATGGAATCAAACCTTATCAGCAGCCTTTAAGGAAAATGCATAAAAAATTAGAGCCGTTGATTCAAAATGAAGTTAAAAAGCTATTGGATGCTAGAATTATCTTCAAGGTTAGACACTCAGAATGGGTTTCAAATCTGGTACTGGTAAGGAAGAAATATGGAGAAATTAGGCTATGTGTGGATTTCAGAAACTTAAATCGTGCTTCGGATAAAGATAATTATCCTGTCCCACCCATGGAACAGATATTGCAAATGGTTTCAGGTTATGAATTATTCTCTTTATTAGATGGATTCTTAGGCTACAATCAAGTATTAGTAGCTGAAGAAGACAGACTTAAAACTACATTCAGAACCAGATGGGGAACTTTTGCTTACAGAAGGATGCCCTTTGGACTCATAAACGCTGGAGCTACTTTCCAGAGGGCTATGGACATAGCTTTCTGGGGTCTGATTGGCCACAGTGTTGTAGTATACCTCGATGACATCACGATATTCTCAAAGAAAAGAGAGGAACACGCATTTCATCTAAAGCATATTTTTGAACGTTGCCGAAAATATGGTATCTCACTAAACCCAAACAAGTTCATGTTTGCCGTTACCGAAGGTAAGTTGTTGGGCCACGTGGTATCTAATAAAGGGATCTCCATAGACCCAGAGAGGATCAAAGCTATCGAACAGATTCCTTTACCCCATAATAAAAAGGGCATGCAGTCATTTATGGGGACAATAAATTTCGTGCGAAGGTTTGTGCCAAATTTCGCTCAAATTGTTAAACCTTTGCAGCAAATGGTAAAGCAAAGTGTACAATTCAAGTGGACTGATGTAGAGAAGAATGCATTTAGTAAAATAAAGACAGCAGTTGCACATGCACCCTCCCTCAAGAGTTCGGATTTTGAGAAATATTTTATTTTGTACACTTTCGCACCTGACGATTCACTATTAGCGGTGCTTACCCAGAAGGAAGATGGGGGAGATGAGTTACCCATATCATTTATGAGCATTGGTATGCAAGGGGCCGAATTGAATTACCCGGTTGTGGATAGACAAGCTTATGTAGTGTTCAAAGCGGTGAAACAATTCAGACCATATATACTTAAGAACTGAACAAAGGTAATAGTTCCACACCCAGCTGTGAGGTATCTTTTCATACAAAACGAGTTAGGAGAAAGAAGAGGCAACTAGGTAACAACTCTATAGGAGTATGACCTTGAATTCAATCCAGCCTCCATAGTTAAAGGGCAAGGATTTTGCAAACTGATGACTAAAAGTAAAGACAATGAAGAACATGACTGGGAAGATGAAGCTAAGTTACATTTGATGGATGTATGTCCTCTTTTAACAGCTTCTGACTCCTAGTATCGAAACCTTGTGCATTACCTTCAAGCGGGATTGTCACCAGAACATTGGAATTCTAAGCAAAGAAGAGCACTGCGTCTTAAATTAGCCTCATATCAGATTATTGAAGGAATATTATTCAGAAAAAATTATGATGGAGTTCTTCTTAGATGCTTTGAGAAAGAAGATGCGAAGAAGGTCATGATAGATTTACATGATGGGCCTGTTGGAGGACATTTCTCTAGAGATACTACAGCTCATAAAATTCTCAGAGCCAGATACTATTGGCCCACACTGTTCAAAGATGCGCACGCCCATGTCAGAAAGTGCGAAATTTGTCAAAGGTGTGGTGGAAGACAAGTTAAAGCAGCAAGACCATTAAAGCCTGTGATGATAACAGAACCTTTTGAGCAGTGGGGGATGGACATTATTGGGGAGATCAAGCCAAATTCTTCCTTGCAACATAAATATATTCTGACGGCAACCGATTACTTCACTCGTTGGGTCGAAGCCATTTCGTTGCGTAAAGTAAATGAAGATGAGGTCATGGACTTCTTGCAAGATCATATTATGACTAGGTTTGGAGTTCTAATTTCTTTAGTTTTCAATAACGCTACGTATTTTTCCTCTATTAGATTAACTGCATTTTCTCATGAAAAGGGAATTAAGTTGCATTACTCTGCAAATTACTATCCACAGGGAAATGGTTTGGCTGAATCTACGAACAAGAATTTGATTAGTATTTTAAAAAAGACTGTGATAGAAAACCAGAGGAGTTGGCACTCAGCATTACCAAATTCTCTTTGGGCTGACAGGGTCACCCCCAAGACTTCATTAGGTGTGTCCCCGTATACCCTTGTTTATGGAAAAGAGGCCATTCTACCTCCCAATATCATGCTACCCTCCTCCATAATAGCTCAGGAATCAAGAGGACCAGATAATGAAGTTTTGCAGATGAGGATACATAATCTTTTGAAGGTAGAAGAATCTAGATCCAAGGCTAGAAAACGTTTTAAACAACAACAGGAGGTAGTGAAGAGGTGGTTTGTTAAGTACAAAGATGGAACAAAAGAATTTGAGGTGGGAGATTTGGTTCTCAAGTGGGATCACCCTCATGATGAGAAAGGAAAACACACGAAATTCCAATAGTTATGGGTAGGCCCTTTCCAGATTACAGCAAAAATTGGCCCCTTAACCTATAAATTGCAAGATTTACAAGGGTGGGAAGAGAACTTACTAGTAAATGGTTTAGTTCTCAAACCTTATTTTTCCTGAGTTTTTGTTTTTGTTCTTTTGTTTTGTACATAAATAATTTGTTTTGTTTGTCTATTTTTGATTTATTTTATTTCTGTTGGTCTTTAGTTAGATTTTAGTTGATTTCAATAAAAGAGGCAAACTTTTGGTTGCATGGAGAGCATTAGAATTCTGGATTAACTAAAATCCTTGATTATAAGACTGTGTACTATTGTTTTATCTGAAAGAATTTCTTCTAGTTTAACAGTTTTCCTAAATGGCTATGAACACATTGAAGTCCTACTTAATCCTTGTAAAATAACTCAGGATCAAAAGTCTGGAATACTCTTTCGAGGCTCCATCCATCTCACATGTAAAATGACCTAGGGGGTGACAGCAAAAGACCCATGGAAAGGAAGCAAGGTAAACAGTATATTATATATAAATAATCCCATGCCAAGAATTTGAAGCCAAAAGGAAAGTAAGAGTAAAAAAACTCCTAAAGAAAGCAATAGGTACCAAAACAATGTACTAAATCATTTAAGTACAAAATTGCCAAAGTTCTTCTCCATCCGTGAGCTGAAAGTCAAATGCATCTCTCACACAAAAGGACACTATGGATAGAGGAGCATGAATAAAAATTCAGAAAGAAAGGCATGCAGGAGGACTCATAAAAGGACAAAAAGTGCAAAATGGCATGGGAATGAGGAACAAATGAATATTTCTGTTTACCATATGTTACAATCCTGTGGTGTCCAAGATGGAAGCTACCTGAAGATAGAGGTAATAATGAAACTCATATTCCTGGCCTCAAAAGAGTTATCTTGACTTTAAAATCTTGGTTTCCATTTTCCTAAATTGGACTATCATCAATGATTAAAAGTACATATATTTGCCATTTGGTAAATCCAAACATCTATAAGAATTCAACATGTTGGTTTTATTGTTAAACAGTCTGTTACTTAAGGAATAAATTTTCCAGAGATCTAGGTTCACCAGGTAGTCACCAATTGTTGCAGCTGCAACTTTTTTCCCAAATTTTTGAAATTTTTGACCCTCCTTTTTATTTTATCTTGCTTGGGAGTGTTTGGATTCCTGAACTCTGTTTTCTCTGCTATAAATTCGGATTTTGAGGTTGATTGTTTTTCTTTCATCTCAGAAGTTGAATGACCTTGTTTTGACTGTGGAACTTAGCAATTTCCCGATGTTTCAATTGTATCACTGTCGAAGTTTGGTTGAAGTTGAGTCGGAGTTTTTCTTCTCTATGCCGCCGCTGTTTTGGAGATGAAACGAACTATTTAACCGCTGCACAACTTTAAAGTTTTCCAAGCACTTAACCTTTTCAGTGATTTTTCCTATTTCGATGATTTTTCTACTCGCTATTGGAAGCCTATTCATGTTTGAATCAAAGCTTTAGATTTCTATGTAGCCACCGTTTCGAAGGACAAATAGAGAACCGACTGATGGACAGTTATTACATCTGCCGATGCGTGGTTTTATTGGCTCAAACCTTTTTGCTTTGCAATGATATATATTTTTTTTCGCTGTCGAAAGTATTTTGAACAGTAAGTCAGAGACTGTAGTCTGATTGGTTCCCGTCGTTGCGGCTCCAGAGTGAACTAAATGTCTGCCATATAACTGCTGCGCTCATCGATGTTTTGATATGGTTTTCACCAATATGTTTTATTTGCCGCGAAGCCCATAGTCTTTCTGTCTTCCATCGTTGCGGCTATGAATAAGGCTATGCTTCTGGAGTCCTTAGTTCTTCTGCTCACCAATGTTTTTATGTTGATCACAGAAGCCGTTGTTTGTATGGTTTCCGCCACTTCGGCTCCTTAGCAAGCTAACCATCTGATGCTATAGTTGTTCTGATCTCCGATATGACAAATTTTAATACTTTATTTCCCCGGCACTTTATGCTGACCCAGGATTCTTAGTCTTTTTGGTTTCCGCCATTGCAGCGGCTTAGTCAACTAACCTTCAGACTTGTAGTCTTTTCCATTCGCCAATGAGGAGTTTTATCTACCTGATGCCTTTTCCCGCCGATGAGGTTTTTCCCGCCTATTCTATGTGTGTTTTACCCTATATTATGGGTGGCGGAGGTTTCATATTCTTATCATCTTAAGGTTTTCGCGACCAGAGCGAAGTACAAGGCCTCATTTTGATGATAAATTTTATTTTTAGTATGGTTTACGTTTTCTTTGAAAAGATGCAATCCGAATTAATGATGAATTTTTCGTTTTAATTGCAGACGAACTTAGAAGATTCTCCAGACCTGGTTTGATGATTACTGTTGCAAAGAAGGACAAAGTAGAAGGAAGTTGGCTGAAAAGTGATAGGTAGAGATGTTCTGAGATCAATGGATCTTAAAAAGGATAAATAAATGACAAAGCAAAATAGATAGCAACAGAGGCCTAGTCTTGGAAAAGGTTCATCAGTTACCGAGCTGGTCCCGTTTTATGAAGTACTCATAAGGGTTTTGCTTGTAGTATAAGTATAGGAGATTTAGAGGGAATAAAGGACTTTTTCCCAGTGAGATTTGTGAGGACATATTGTAAGAAGAACTTTTTCCTTTTGCAATAGATAATTACATTTTGCCTGTTGGAGAAAGCTTGGTGGTATGTTCAAATGTTGTGCTATGGATTTGTTGAAGAGGAACTATTTCATTTTCAGCTTTGTGTCCATTAACTGTGAGATCGTTCTAACTCTTTGAACCTATATTCTTGTATGAATGTTCTCTGGTTTATTTTTATTAAAATTTCCACTATGAGTAATGAATGTTGTTCATAAACAATTGGCTATCTGGTTATTCAAATATCTCTAATGTTCATGTGTTTTGAAAGAAGTATCAACTATCTATGATTTTTGATAATGCATGTACAAAATACATTACTCATTAATGAATGACAATTTTTCTCCCTAGGGATAGGTTAGGTAGTTAGTTTTAATTTCTTGCTGTGTGTGATTTAGATGCGAGAGAGTTTAAGACGAGAGGTAATAACTTGCGCATCACATTATGATTGCTCCTCGTATTCTCTATCAATCTGCATTTTAGATAGGAACTTGCATATCATACTTAAAACTAAAAAACACAAAAATATACACGGTGGACCGGGCTGCAACCGGTAAAACCTTTTATTTTTGTTACTTGATCTATGGTAGCCAGACCGCAAACCAGATGGATTCCCCATACCAAAAAGTAATGGGCTAGTTGGGAACGTTGCTGGGGAGAATCCCTTACTATTGTTGCCTGCGATTTTCCAGTCCTCAACAGAAAGTCATCGCATTCATGGTTGATGATGCTTTGGCTGAAATAGAAGCTTTGAGGTAATTTCAATCTTGTTATTTTGCAATGTACCTTGTATTTATTCTGTGGATGTCACATTTATGCATATTATATATGGCAGGAAGATCACATATTCCAAAGTTATTTTATGTGTTTGGCACATACGGAGGGCATGGGTAAAAAATGTGAATCGTTTGGTCCCCAATACAAATAGAGTGAAAGAAATGTTTAAAGAATTGGGTGATATCATGAAGTATTGTTCCAATGACAATGTCATTGATGCAATTGAAGGATTTTTCAACAAGTATGCAGATGAGGAAAAGTTCTTGGACTATTTCCAAAAAAATTGGGTCTCTGGTGATAAACTTTGTAATTGTGCATACTCTTGTTCGTATCTTTCTTTCTTTTCTCATAAAGATGGGATATATGCACTCAATTAGTTTTATACTTGTAGGGATGTGGGTAAAAGGTTTGCTGAGATTTTCCCCACGTAAATCAAGAGACAAACAATGCAGTCTAGTTATACCACTGCTACCTAAAGACGGAGTTTCTTTTTGATAGAAGAAATAAATGCTCCCATAGAATGGATTGGTTGATATATGTACTTTTAATTAATGTTGAGCCATTTTATCGATTCAAAGAGATTTTGAAAAGGGAAGGATATCTGAACAATTATAAGAAAGAGAAGCTACTTGAGTCATCATTAGAAAGAGCTAAAACGATCCCAAATAGTGAGTACTACCCACATGAGAGCATATCTCATGCTTATTGGGTGAGGAGTCAAACCACTCCTGATAGGCGGTACCTTGTCACTTGGTATCGTCCAAATTTTATGGCATGTGATTGCCCATGGGCTGTTCGTGGCAACATTTGCAAGCACTCTATAAAGGTTGGTTGGTTGTATTTCTCCACAAGGGATTCATGTACATTATTGGATAATGATGCGGGGCCTTCTTGATTGAATGCTCCTCCTGAGATAAGTAGAAATGAACCAAGCCATGTTGTAGATGCTGAAAATATTCTTATCGCTACTGACAATGTTGATCATGATGTTGATGCACTCCAATTATCTAGAGAGAAGTTGTTTGGTTATTTTCAGTTAATTCAAAACAGTCCTCGTGTCACATTGATTAAAAATGAACAAATGATTGGTCTTATTCAAAAAATGTTGGATGAAGCCAACAATCTTCAGATATTGGACTATGACTTATCCCTTGGATTGGGTGCATATGAGTCATCTTTGAAGAGGAAAAAGAGTTTTCTTAGCCCTAAAAAGAAAAAAAAATGAAGAAAACAAAATAATGGCTTGGATATCGATTTGAATGTTCATCCATCCAAATATGAACCCTATCATTTTCAGTACCTCAATAAGCGGGGGCGTCCTCAATCCCACAATGCATCCTCCATTGTCGTAGGTGAGTTTCATAGAATAAAACGATGCATGTGCTTAGAATAGAATATTATTGACCTCTATTTTTTTAAGTTGTGGTGTATGAATGTTTTTAGAGGTACAACAATCCACTCCTATTGATCATTCAATCCAAGGACTTGGATGGATGCAAAATGATTATTTAGTGCCTATCTTTTCAAGTACCCTTGTTAATACTTTGTGACATAATCTCTATTTATGTTTCCCTAGTTTCCCTATCAATTTATTTTTATTACTTGATTGGATGTTGATAATGTGTTGTTGTTGTGTTCACTATCTATATGGTAGCCGATTGCAGGACAGGGAGGAAAGCATCATCTTCTACTATTTATGGGAGGGGAACACCATAACAATGGTCCAAGAGATGAAAAAGGTAATAGCTCAAAACATTGACCCCATGGGTGTTTTCTTTCATTTCAGGTATATTTAATATTTTGTTTGACCCCAATGGACTTGTGTGTGCCATGTTAAAGTTAGGTTTGTTCCTGTTTCTACTCTTCCTATTTGTCTTATTCCACGGGAAAGTATAGAAGTTATGTCTGAGCCATGGTTAAGCATACTTGGAAATCAGGCATATCCATTTCTCAGGAGTGCATTTCTGTCGCTATGAAACCTTGAAATTACCCATTTCAGGCTTTTGAAATATGTTCCAGTAGAAAACACGTGCCCTGCTTGGCAGCTGCAGGACTGTAGAACCTTTGTTGAAGAATGTTTATTACCCTATTCCATTTGATTGAGATTTTTACCAAGTATATTGGACCTCCTATTTTGATAGCATTACACCTTAGTGAGTTCCTTACTACTAGTAATTACTGAAGATATTTATAAATATTAAATTAATGCTAAATTAATTTTTTCATTAAACAAACAGTTTTCTATTGTAAGATGTTGATATTTCTGAGCTAAACATTGGATTTCCGAAAGTGACATGGTATAGATTTCAACAAGTTTATTCCTCGACATCATGGGTTTATAGTGAGATGAGTACATGACGGAAGTTTTACAACTGCAACACATAATTGTGGATCAACATATATCTCTGGACTTTCTGTGACAGTATCATCATATCTCACTAATTTGAAAGATGTAGTTCTATAAACTCAAGCTTTTAAACAATTTGTTACCATTATATTGTTTTTTGGGAAGCATGTTAAGGAGTCAAAATGTATAGTTGTTTCTGTTCTTATCTTAATGCCATTTGCATTATACTAGTAGGTCTTCTTGTCCAAATTCCTCTGAATCTTTAGATGAATAACTCTTGCTCTTCCATGTAGCTTCATCTAAGAGAGTTGTGAAACATTCTAGATTTTATTATCATCATAATTTCCCAAATTTTATAAGGCCATTGCAAAATTTCATTTCTAGACATGGAAGTCTTTCTACTGTGTGGCATTTTGTCTTTGTATTTGTCTGCTAGGAGACTCGTCATTTCAAAAGTTCTCTGTTCCTAAATGTTTTTGTTTCCTCTTCTGTGGGAAGAGGGAATGACAAATAGATTATAACTAAAGAATACAAGGTCCACTATATAAAGTTTGCTCTCTCATGTTTACCCAGTACTAATCTTTTGAATACATCATCTTTGTGTAAGGCATGCTTTAGTGTTCTTCATATATTTAAATAGTCTGGAATGATATGCACTTAAAAATTTGAGCTTCTATCACCTTGATTTTAGCATGAGATCTATGAGTATATTCATGTGTATATCTCAACATCTGTAATATGGAATCATTACTAAATAAGTGTATTTGGTTTTATCATGCTTAGGCTGTAACTCTTCTTCAGTACTTGCAGGAACCGAAGCAAGGGAGCCTTCGAGGGAAGCACTCATATTTTTATCTAACTTAACCGAGAACTTTAAGGGGCATATTCTTCATGGCATGAAGATTGTAAAGTTCTGAGTAATGGTTTGTAAAAATGAATATCATCGTAATTGTGTGGGGTCCATTACATTACTAAAAATCTTTTGTGTGTCTTAGGTTTTTTCTCGAAAAAATTATTCAATAATTCTACAAATTGTTTCATAGTGCCAGTTTTACAGGTAGCAAGTTGGCTTGTAGATTCAAAATTAGCAGTAAGCAGTTCCGTGAATTTCTGGTTGAAGTTGGTGATTTCAGTGGCATTTTGGTATCAGCACATGTATTATTTTTATCTACAGGAAAATGAAATCAAGCTTGTTTATTTCTTTGTATTTAAAATTTGTTATTTTGCATGGGAGGGTGTAAAATGTGCATTTCTTTTACAAATGTAACCCTATGCAGGATTTGATGAAAGCATATGACCACAGAAGATAGCAAAGCAGTACAAAGCTATTATATAGAACCATTTTTACTGTGGTGAAGTCAATTTTATGATTATAAATATAGATTTCTAAGCTTGTATACATCTTAAAGATTTTTGCATTCTATAATGTTGCCATAATGTTGTACTGTATCTGAACCCATGTCACATGTGTACAATATTGTCAGGATTGCAAATGCTATTAAAAATATCTCATGTATTGCATATTTGAATATACTCTTGGTGCTACATTCTAAAGCTATACAAATTAATTATAGTTTTCATTTAAAGGAAATTCAAGTCGATACAGGATTAGAGAAGAGCAGGAAAAACAATTGTAGCTTTGAGATACAGCTACCCTATTATTTAGTTAAGAAAAAAATAAAAGGGTGAAAGGAAAAGGAAAACATGTCTCCTGTATATTAATCATGTGGTAAAGGACAAACAAAATGAGAATATTTCTATAGAATGCTATTGGGGATGGGTTGAATACATGGCTCAACTATTCAGGTTAGTTACAAAGAATACTAGAATGCATTTTCATCCCAAGAAACACATTTTCTTAAATATTGAATATGAACCAATTCGGATAATAATGGGCTTTGTGGTAAGATTATGCTTAAGCCTTATATTGCGTCAACATAGTTTTTTACTTGATATTCCTCTGTTCCATACATTACCGTGTATGTTGCCTGAATATTAGTATTTCCAGGAAGATTACTGTCAAAGCAAAGCAATTCTTTATTTATTCCAAGAAATTGACATGAAACTTCTTAAGATTCAAATCATAATGGGCTTTGTGGTAAGATTCTGCTTAAGCCTTATATTGCACTTACATAGTTTTTTACCTGATATTCCTCTGTTCCATACATCACTGTGTATGTTGCCTGAATATTAGCATTTCTAGGAATATTATTGTCAAAGCAAAGCAATTATTTATTTATTCCAAGAAACTGACATGAAACAGAAGATACATCTTGACCTGTAATGTCAGCTTCAACTTATATGCAACTTTATGTATCTTCTGTGAAAGTCTTGAAGATCCTGAAGGTTGTGGAAAGCAGAATTGGAAGCAAGTAATTCAATGTGGATTTGAAATATTTTTGAGTTCCAGAAGAATATGTAGATAAGATGTAAATGTATATCTTTGGCTATTAGAAAAGATTGTTGTGTTCTCATTTGAGACACAAATCAGTTTGTCCAAGCGTTTTTATATTCTATCTTAATGGAAAACGAGATATTAAATTTAATCATTGTTAAATGATAAAGAGGACAATACATATCAAAGATGTAGACATACTGCACAAGCATGTTAAGCTAAGTACGTTGCAATATGTCTATATCATAATATAGGTTTTTCTTAGAGAATAATGTGCAGAGGGATTCAATCAAGCACAATATAGGTTATGATCCTTTGGATGCCAATGAGACTGGTATGGACACATGAACTAAGAGACACTAGTTGACCTGAGGAATTGAAATAGATGCTATTAATCTCAAAAAGCGAGAAAAATATAGGAAATTGACCAAAACCAAATACTAATGTGCTGATCCAAAATTTAAAATTAATGTACTTTAATTTGTATTTGGAATTAAGCACAATATGTGCATATTTTGTATAGTTGGAAAATTTCTTGTAACTGATTGCAAGTAGGGATTTAAGACATTTGGAGAGGTCACATGCACCCTCATTTAAAAGTATCATTTCTATTTAAGGGGGCTCCTCTCCCATTGTACATCACCCAAAGTAGAGAATAAAATACTTTTCTTTGAGCAAGTTCATTTTGGCACTTCAAGTCCTAAGAGTTCCATTGTTGGTTCTTCCAATCACCTTGCTCCACATATAATCCCATATCAATGTTAAGAGGAAAAGAGAAAATATTTCTTGTAGCATAAATGACAATAACAAACTTATGAAAATCAACTTTGATAAGATAAATTATATCTGCTTCCAAGACTTGTGGTCCTCTTAGAATTTTTAAAAAGACAATGCTAACAGAAAAAATTCGGTGAAGGAAAGTAGCCTCTCTAGAGTCTAACTAGGAAGACACTGGACAATTAAAAGTGACTTTAGAACAAAAACCAACAAATCAAGAAATAGAAGCAAAAATCAATGCAATTACCATAGACAAAACCTCAGGACAGGCTGGTTTTCTAGTAGACTTTTGTAAGTTAATCATGGATAGATGTCTCTCATTGCTGAAGGGTATGATTTGTGAGGTACAAACTTACAGGAAAAGTGCATCCGACAATGAGACTTACTTTTTACAGCCGTGATACCAAAAGAAAATGCCCCCAATAGAATAGGGAACAATTGTAATGTGAGCTACAAAATAGTTGTGAAAGTGTTTGCTAACCACTATCACTTTCCAGACAAAGTGTTGCAAAAAGAATAAGACGACCTTTGTACAAGAGAGGAAGATATTTGTAGTACAATAGTGTAGCTGATTGGCTTCACCCCAACCACCGGGAACACCGAAATAGTAATGTTTCTCAAAATTTATGTGGAAAAAAGATCAAGATAGATTGGAATAGGCTGATGTCCTTTATCCACCTATCTTTTTTTTCAATGTAGGTAACACTTTCTATGACCTGATTCCTTGGATAAAAGATCTGATTTTTCTAAATTCGGTTTAAAAAAAGCCCGAAATTACAGACTACATTTACACACCAGTTATGCTAGGAGACACCACAAGGGACGAAATACAAACTTGGTTTCAAGAGGTAATGTTAAATTTGAAAAGTATGGAGTTTTGTTTCTTCAGTTTCCCAGTAGCCAGGTTTAGTTCCAAACCTTTACTTCCTCAACCCTCTATGTCCCTAAGATCGTGTTGAAAAGTCCAGTTAAAATATTCTATGACTAGTTATGCTCTTCAATGAAAAGGCAGGGAAGAATTAACAATCCAGTGGCACCACCGATAGTGTATGCTCCTAGATAAGTAGGAGGCATAGGGGTGGAACTTGGAAGACCCAGTGTGGCTCCCATTAGTGAAAGGAGCAAAGAGGTTGTTGGACCTATGCACACCTTCAGATGAGCTTTCGAAGTAGGTCATCCTTTTCAGATACTTCAATAACGCACACCAACTTGAATCCCTCTTGGTGCCTTGCCACTTAATTACTAGAAGACCACTACAAAAGCTTATGAATATACAATGGGCCTTGGTGGTCCTAAACCATTTTTTTAATGCAGGAAAAGAGGGTCAAGGAATGGAATGGTGTTGATATCACAAGAGATAAAGAAAGGATTGAATTAATGTTGCAAATATCATGTTGGAAAATATATCACTGAGGGTCCAGAAAACACATTATCAACAAAATCAGGGAAAATATCAGCAAACTTGAAAAAAATACAAAAAAATCATTTTTTTCAAATTTTTGAACATCTAAAGCAACCCCTTCCCTCTAGTCCCCTTTGAGTAACCCCTTTGTTCTCAATACCCTGCTTTGCCTCTTCAAAGTGAGAAACAAAATCCTATAAAACCAAAAATCTCTTTACTCAGCCAATATTTTCCATTTTCTTTTGGAATATTGCTGATATGTTCAATTTTAAAATATCACAATTTTTATGGCGATATTATTGCCAGCATAGAAAAATCACAATATATTATGACACTAGCAATATTTTTGCAATGTTCGCAATGATAGATTGAATGGATCCACCAACAAACCCTACAATGATCAATAGTCAGACTCATGATACCAGCTTTGCTATTATTATTTGTGGCAAGGGATAAGACTGGTCTGCGCTAATTTGTTTTTGTACCTTTTTTGGTAATAATGGAAAGAAATTTCAACAGGAATGTGATCCTCTGGTTATGTAGGTACGTAAAAATTTGCAAAGCATCAATAGTGAATCTAGAGTGCACTTTCTCATCTAAAATGCAAGAGTCTTTTGGATAAACACTTTTGCAAGAATTTTAGGTGGACAAAGTAGCTAACCTTAGACACCAAATAGGTAGAAAAATCCCTAAATTATTAAAGCTTAAGAGTACTCTCAAATCAAAATAGACAATCATAACAACCTGCGACAAGGAATCTATGTATAAAAAATCAGCATGACATTGGCAACATTACAAAGCTATTGAAGACAATAACCTAGTGGAGGACATCATAGATGTTTATTATTTTATTTGAAATTATATAAGTGCAACAGAATTTGGCATCGAACAAAGGTAACAACATCATGTTTTTATTATACTTCTCCAACACAACAAGGAATGTTTATTTCTAATTTTGGAAAGCGCCAAGTAAAATGCTAAAACTTCCACAAAAGCACCAACAGGTCTTACATGGATTAACTGGATATGCATAAAAAGTAAAAATTCTTATCTCCATGAAAAAATAGATGAACTAATCAATGAGGTAGAGATCCCAACCTTCTCCATCTTGATCCAGCTACATATTTTTAAACTACATATAGAACTGCAAAACAAATACCAATGCACAACATGTGATCCATTCATTATGATAAAAAATTGTATATCCTTCATTATGGTAAAAAATTACAATATTCAGTGCCAAATGGCAAAACAATTATGTCTGTCTCAATGTTGGCACTGTACAACGAACATTGTAAAAGCATGGATTTCAATGAAACACCCATGACATTACAAACACCACAAGCATCATTAAAAAAAACATTTATAGAATGGACATCTATATTGATTTCTCAGAATAAGTTTTGATGGAGGTGACATTGATAACAACTCAACGCTGGCACCTGCACCTAGTTCTGAAACTGCTCCAAACACGAGATCACTAGACATCTTTTGAATCTTGGTATGTTATTTTATGTTGAAGGATTGAAATTGAGTGGCGACAATTCTGGATTTTTTGTGAATAGGCTTGATATTTTCCTTTCGAACTTGATAGCTGCCTTCCATCTGCTTACATATCAATTCTGAAATTGTGTAAACTGAAATATCATTGCCTTCAACAAGAGCAATATAATACACCTCATTATTTGTGGTTGTACTACAAACATCTTTCTTTCTTTCAATAGCATGATTCAATGCATGATTGTAAATAATGTATCTAATTGTTGCTCAACCAGGGTTGGGGAAACAAGACACTTTTATACATAATGTCCACTTATGCTCCATTTTCTTCTTCACTGTTAATGGTTCCAAAGTCCTAAAATTGAAAACAAAAAATAGTAATTAGAAAAGCATAGATTAAAAACAAAGCTCATGCCAAATGACTGCATAAGATAAGCAAGAGCAAAAGCACAAAACACAAAGATAAGCATGAGCAAAGATCTAGTATAAGATAAGCATGAGCAAAAGACAAAACAAACCTATAAATTTTGGAGAAGACCAATTTGGTGACACTTGTCCAGTAGAAAGGAAGAAGGGCTCTTAATTAAATTGGTTTTATTTTGACATCAGTGTTTGGGCTCTTGTTGCATCTAGGATTTTTATATGTCTTCAAGACAATGTCGGGTGGGGATGGGGATTTGGAATTCCTACAACATTTATGGGATTAGTCATAGGAAATTTATTTTCTAGGACACCACTTCATAGATTCCAAAATCCTGGAGACATTTCCCTTTATGCAGGGATGCCAAGGCATAGTTCCATCACTTTGTAAATTTCAGAAGAAAGTCCCTCAACATAATTCAATCCCGTATGAGTTGCAATATAAAGCCTTACACAACTAGAAACCTAGATAGTTGGCATCTTGAAGATCTCATTCATAGGGGCAAGGTATTGAATATCCAAGATATGGGGTATTGAAGAGTCAATGCAAAAGTTGTGGTTTAAGTTTCTAATAGAAAATTGTATGAATCACCTGAGACAATTCTTGAATATACATCCACTAATCACACTAACACTCTTTCTCTTGCAGTAACAGATATCGAGCCTAGGGCCAACTACATCCAACCTACACAATTACCAACCATGGTGAATTTAATATGGATGACTATATATGAATTTAAGGCATAGTTACCTCTAGAATTTGAAATCAATGAAATCATTTAATTGTTAAACTACCATAGTCTGTCTATTTTTTCAAAAATTACATGAGATATTTGGAATCAAGCAAAAGCTTGCACACAGGAGCATGATATATTATACATTTTAGAAGTTGCTACCACAAGATGAGTCACTATCACAATTCCATACATATTACAATAGATCTTAGCATTGAACTATTTTAATTTAGAAGAGTAAATACCATACCAAAACAAATTTATAAATATGTTCCATGCATAAATACCATACCGAAACAAATTTATAAATATGTTCAATATAAGCATTACCACTACATCCTTGAACCTGCAAGCCATCAGCCAGAAAGAAAGGGCCTTAAAGAATCGATAGGTTTTACTCAACACTTCATCTTATGCTTATTTTAAGGGTATGGTAGTGCACTGTCCAACATCAATCAAGTTCTTTGGAACAAGTCGCAGGTTCTGGAATTCTCTTTTGTCAAGCTCATGTTTTCATAGCTTTAGTCATATTAAGAACCCCAACCATTTTATTATAAGGTCCACTTATGAATCACAGGAGTAGGGGACAAACACTTTCTAGCTTAATTATATATACAAAGGGGGCCTTAAATCGGGAATCATAGGCAAGCCCCCTATTAAACAATATAAAGGGCTCTACCATCTTCACTCGATTAGGAGGGCCTTATTTATGTGCATGATGATGCCACTATGAGATGGGGGCTTATAAATATATGCCCAATCAACCACAGTTGGTGAATCAAAAAAATCATAAAATACATACATATACCGTCTCGAGAACAAATAAAATTTTGTGCAAAGTTCTACTGGAGATGTCAAGTAAGACACTAGCGAATTTTGATGGATAGAAGAGCACATGGCCATGAAAGTTGTTAAGTAACTAGCAACAACCACATTAAATTAATAATGTGTCTGAATACGCCGATAGGCGTAAATTTAAGCACATACTATAGGGAAAAACATTAATATAAAAAGTAT
>LPNX011153331.1:46676-62541 GCA_001517045.1 Pseudotsuga menziesii | reverse complement strand
GTTTTGTAATATTTATATAAGTGGAGACTTCAATCTCCAATATGGGATAAAACCCATAAGGTGGCACCACCCACCAGAATGGTTCAGTTAGCTACAACTAAATAAGATGCTACAACATCCAAACAAGCTTCAACTTGTCAAAAGACAAATAAGTCTTTCCCCAGCTCCACCCAACCTCCCTATACAAATTTCAGATTACAAATTACAATTGATACTTCAGACTCTTCCAAAGTTTACCATAGGAATACACATCAAAAATACCAATCAGCAAGTCTTCATTCTATACTCAGCAAGTAATTCAACATACAACATACTACAACCCTGTCTCAACTCTATCCATACACCATTAGTATCTTCTCTTCAGTACTGTCCACATCAGCATATAGGCTTCCAAATTGTTTATTTTAACACTTAGAAAAAATTGTTTTTAACTTGTAAAAAAAATTTCTTCTACTTTGGCAAATTAATTTTTCCCTCATGTGATCACCATAAGGAAACTTACAAGCATGGCTAGATAGCCATTTCAACAATGAACAAGACCATATCACAAGATTAATTTGTTGACACACACACAACCTTGGGCAAGAATTTCAAAATAGCTTCTCAACCTATTTTGAACATCAAAACATATTTCTTCCCATTTTGGTGGACTCCTATTTCACATGTGTGAACACTCTATGGATACCTCAAGTCATGAGCAGATGGACAACTTACCAAATAATGGACCCATGACATTTGATAAATTTACTTGCAGAAAGAAAGGGCAGGCATTTATCTAACCCATAATTTATGCCCATAGTGATCCTATGAGATAGGGCAGGAATTTCCCTGAGGCCACTGAGGCAGTTTTGCCAGTATAGGAATAGTGCAAAACAGCCTGAAACGTTGTTTTGGCAGACCATTATCTTTGTCATCAAGCATATTCTTTGAGAACTGAGACCATGGTGAGATAGCCTCTTCAACAAGCTGTAGGATGATAGCTTCAAATTATTTTTATCATACACCTATAATGTACGGTGGCCATTTTCCCAAGGCCACATGAGCCAGTTTTTCCAACACTTGGACAATTTTCTTAGTCTGGTCCAATCTACCTAATACATTGTTTTGGAAGTTTCATAGCTTCTTCCTCAGCTACTTCCAAGATAATATGAAGACTTGGTCAGGTAGGCCAAATGTCAATCTACAACACCCCCATATGGTGTAGGAATTTTCTTCAACACACAATTTGTGGTGGGCATTTTCTTAAGGCTACCTGAGCCAGTTTTCCAACACTTAGTCATTTTCATGACTTTCTCCAAAATTTATTCTGAAACCTGATTTTAAGACCCCCATGTGCTGCGGGAATTTACTTTAGCCCATAATTTAGGGTGGGCATCTTTCTGAGGCTACTTAGCCATTTTTCCTTGCTCTGGCACAAACCCCTATTTTGGCAGGTCCATAACGTCTCCCTCGGGCACTTTCAGGACAAATTGAAGACATGGTCAGGTAGGAAAAACAACAATCTACAGGACCCCCATGTGGTACATGAATTTATATTCTCCTATAAATTATGGCATGCATTTCCCTAAGGAAATTTTTACTAATTTCCCCATACTTAGTCATTTTCCTATTTTTCACCAAATTACCATATTTTTCCAAAATGATTGTCATTAATGTTTTCATCAATGACAATCATATTCATCACAGTCTTCATGTTTTTGTTTATATAAATTGGTATATAATATAATACATTTAGAAATATTCTTATATCTAATGTATTTGACAAGTTAATGTTTGGTATGGTGTAGGTAAGACAATTGCTTGTCACTACAAGGATTTTTCACTGTGAATGAAAATGCAAGGAAGCTTGCTCAGGTTAGAGATACATTAGAGGCGAGGGGAGATGGAAAATGTTATTTCCCTTGCTCTGATTGCAGGGGCTTGCAAAGAAGAAGAATTTTAATAACGACAGTTGAAAGACATTGTAGGGAGAAGGGGCACGCCGAAGGGGGTTATGAATATCGTCCCTAAGTAAGAGGTTATTCAATTTTTAATGTATTCTCTGTAATAGTCATCATGTCATGAATTTCACTAAAATGTCTTATCGTTTTATTATATGTTCTATACAAACTAATTTTACTATGTTGTTTGTAAATATATAGGCAATGCCCCGAAAATGTCCCCTTCCAGAGAGTTATTTTCCAAGTACTAGTAGAAATACTCATTTATAGGGTGACGAACATCTAGATCATAATATTGAAGTTGATCAAGTTCTTAATGATTAAATGGATGGAGATAAGGTTAGTGATACAAATAAGGAATATGAGATACATAGATTGATCCAAGACACATTTGCTCCAACGGATGAGGACAACCAGGATGATAGTCATGATGTTGATCCTCTACTCGAGAAGTCATGTCAACCTCTTTATGAAGGCTCAAAAACAAATATTCTATCTGCTATATTGTTGTTAGTGAACTTGAATGTTTTGAATGGTTTATCAAACACCCGTCTCACACAGATACTAAGGTATGTAATTTGTTAATTATTTATGTTTGCATGTTCACATGTACATAAAGGGTTGAATTTTTACCTATATTGCTATTGTTATCTAATTTGTAAAGTATGGATGTCATATTGATGATTAATATTGTTTACATTGAATTATTCTTTTGAATTTTGTAGATTGTTAAGTGAATTTCTATTACCAACATCAAATATTTTACCACACACATATCGAGAGATATATGTGATTATGAAAGAATTTGGAATGGAGTATCAAGATATTGATGCATGTCCTAATGATCATATCATATACTATGGACAATATGCATTAGAAAATGAATTCCCACAATGTAAAAAAGTAGGTATCGAACCGATAAAGTGACAAAAAGGTTGCCTCACAAAGTTCTTCGTTATATTCAGATAATTCCACGTATCTAGCGGTTGTTTAGGTGTCGAAGTATAGCATAGTTTATGGATTTCCATGCAAAGAACAGAAGTTGAGATGATGTTCTTCGAATGCCTGCAGATGGGTCTGCATTTAGGTACATCGAACAAAATTGGCCAATTTTCAAAGAAGAACCTCCTAATGTTAAACTTTCGTTGGCAGCTGATGGTGTCAATCCATTTGGAGAGCTTCGTTCTACCAACTTAGTGTGGCATGTTTTTGTTATAAAAAATAAACTTCCTCCTTGGATGTCGGTCAAGAGAGAGCACACAATGTTGGCAATGATTGTTCCAGGTATTTAATTAATTTGAATTTTTTTACTTGAAAGTCTGATCACTAAATATTTGTTTTCTTTGTTTCGTGCATGATAATTATGTCTTTTATATATAACGATATATAGCTAAATATATTTAATCATGTATGTTGGACCAATTAGGTAAGTACCAGGTTAAATATATGAACGTATATATTGATCCTATTATCGATGAGTTGTTGAAGTTATGGGATGGTTTCACTATATATGACATCTCTAGACCAATAGGGAAAAGACAATTTCAATTCCATGGAATACTTGGATAGAAAATTCATGATGCTCCCAGGTTAACACATTTTTCTGGTATATTGTTACTTTCTTTTGTTCTTTAATATTATATATATCTATTGAAAATATCATGCATTATTTTAAATGGTAATTCTAATTCGCCACACTAATTCATATATCTTGTAGGTCTTCAAACAAAGGTTAAATTTGCATGTCTAGCTTGCGGTCCCAGGAAAAAATTTTGTCGTTCAAGGAGTTTAGTAAAGGAAGTGTTTGATGAGTATAGGCACTTTCTTCCTAAGAACCATAGTTATAGAACTACAAACAAAAAAAAATTTAATGGTATATAAGAGAATGGAAAATAACCATGAAGAATGACACCTCACCTATGGAACTTGGAATATAATAGAAATCGTCAATGTATGCCAAATTATTTATGTATTGTTGGAATATTGGTCAATACTTAGCCAAATTTCTGAATATGCAAAATAGTATTTTTCCTACTTTTGCAGATTGATTTCTTGCACATGTGACCATCATAAGAAAAACTAAAAGCATGGGTGGATAACCACTTCAACAAGCAACAAATCTATGTCACCATATGAATTTTATTAGCACAAGGACACTGTTGAGTATGGTTGTCATTGATGTCAAAGGAGTTCGTTGATGACAAAAGAAGTGTTGATATGACATGTGGGATGAGGTTGAAAAATAGACGTTGGTGTCCTAATTTCTCATGATGTCATTGTTACATTCTGGTAGTAGTTAGTAATGGTATGATAATTTGGGGATTTTGACTAAGTGTTGAAAAACTGCCTTAAAGTAGTTGCCTCATGAAAATGACCACCATAATTCATAAGAAGAAGAAAATTCCCTCCATGACCTTCCATCCCATAGTCTTTTGAAATATCTATGTGATCTGGTGGCCCCGGTTCTCAGAAAAAATCCTTGGAGAAGAAGATACAGGTCTCCCAAAAGAACGATTTTTGGTCAAATTAGTCAGAGTTGCTCTAGGGAAATGCCTGCCATAATTTGTGGCTTGAAGAAAATGACCACACCACATGGTCATCCTGCAGGTGTATGGTTTTTCTACTTGACCATGTTCTCATATTGGTTTGATAATTCTTGATGAAGAAGATATGGATCTGCCAAAATAGGGTTTCGGGCAGTATTACACCAAAGTTTAGTAAAATGCCCGCCTAGGTAAATGAAGATGATTCTGGGAGTGAAATCAGCACAGGTATGCTCAGTAAGGTGTAATACATCATCTAGTAGCATTAGTTCAGGTTTTGGACAAATTGTCATAGTATGGAATTATCTATAAGATCTACCTAAGTGGCCTCAAGGAAATGTGGGCCACCTCTCATAGGATGATGAGAAAAATTATCTGAAATTGATAGGCTCTAGTATGTTGGTTGGTGCATCCAAACATGGTTTCATATTTACCAAAGAGTCTCTGAGGAGGAAGATATAAATCTCCCAAAAGTGCCTCTCACCTTCATTTGCACTATCCCAGTAAAATGCCTGCCAAGGTTAGATGATGGGGTTACAGGAGAGAAGATTGGCATTATTGAGTCTGTATGATATTCCTCACATTGTGGATGTCTCACTCTCCAAGTTTTATGAAAAAAACAAAATCACCTTGGTGACTTAGGGTTTGAAGAGAATTGTTTAAGTGCCAATAAGCAGTTTGGAAGACCACTTTCAAATTCCTGCCAAATGTTGGGTGTATGTCAATAGGTTTATCAATTGGAATGGATTTGTTCTTTGTTGAAATGGATATCCATACATACTTTCAGGCTGACTTACAATGGTCACATATGCAAAATATCAATCTACCAAAAGTAAGAAAAATACTATTTTGCATATTGAGAAACACAAGAAAATTGCCTAAGTGTTGAGAACATCATTTTGAGAGGTCGTTTGGAAATTCCTTCCAAGGGATATCCTTGCGAAAATAAATTTATTAAATGTCATGGATCAAAGGACACCTATACCAGTTTTCCAACACTTAACGATGTCCAAGAATTTCTCCAAGGTTGATCCCGAAACCCTATTTTGGCAGACTTATAACTTTCTCCTCGGAAATGATTAAGGAAAGCTGAGACCATGGATAGATATCCAGTTCAACAAGCTATAGCCTTATATAATGGTGTAGGAATTCTATTCAAACAATGAATTATGGTGGGCATTCTCTTAGAGTAGTTTTGACTACCTTTTCATACTTAGTCAATTTCCAAAGTTTCACAAAGTTGCCATATTTTTCCAGAATGATGTCAGATTACAACATTGACTTCCTGATAGCACTAGAACACCATTATGTGTCTTTCCAGCCTCACCATACATGCTGCATCATCATACTTACCATGTCATTACTTCCTTTTTCATTCCTTTGTCTTTCACTGAGTTTACCCTGCCATCATGTCTTTGGTTATCCTTTTGTCATTCACTGAACTCTTTTGACATCAATGACAATCACATTCAACTTGTATCATATATTATATAAATCTTTGTTTTTTTTACTGAATTATGTTCAGCATGGTATGTACCTATATTGCTTGATTAGTGTTAATTTGATTTTGTTGATGTTTCATGAATTTCGTTAAGGAACGAATGGGCTTCCACGAGGATTGAAAATTTACCCAATGCAATTCAGTAGGTTGCCATACTATGAGCACCTACAAATATTTCATTTGTTTGATACAATGCATATCGGGAAGAACATAACAGAATTGTTATGGCGAATATTAGATGGAAGGACTGACAAAGAAAGAATTGGAAAGATTTGTAGTGACATCCAAGAAACTAATCACGCATTGCAAAGTGTGATCATTAATTCTAATGGTGATGGCTGTTAACAAAATATTAGTCTTCCTTGGTGCTTGACAGAGAAACATAGAAATATTGTAAAAGAGGTCATAAGAAAAATCAGGTTTTCGACGGGGTTTTCGTCTAACATAAAGAATATCTTATTGAAAAAGGCGATTTTGGTGGGGTTAAAACACATGATTGGCATACATTCATTAAGGTAATTGTGAGTTTTTAATATATTTCCTTATTGGTATGCACTATTTTATTAATTTTATTCTCTTATTTGGAAATAAATAATAATTATGTGTTTTTTGATACAGTATGTTCTACATTTATCTCTCCCAGATGACTTTGACAACAACATAAAACAAATTATTTATGTTGTTGGAAAATACATGAGGTAAGTAATGTTTTATATGGAAAAAGTACTTGGTCCGTGATTTGTAGTGGAACTTATTGACATATTATGTTTTGGCCGCAAATTTTATGTATGGCTTGATATTATTTTATTGTATCATTTGCAGGTGGATTTCCTCAAAAGATATCCATAAAGAAGATATAAGGTATTGGAAGAGATAAATACCCCGACTAATGTGTGAAATGCAACAGTATCTACCTCCAACATTTCTCAATGCACAAGAACACTACCTCATACACCAAGTTTAGGAGATTGATTTATGTGGACCAGTACACACAAAGTCGATGTGGATGGTGGAGAGGCAGTTGAATTCATTGAAGGATATTGTTAGACAAAGAGCACGTCCTGAGGGTTCTATGGTTGAGGGATATATGGTATATCAATGCATGGTGTATATTAGTGAATATCTACCTAAATTAGCAGAAAATATGAATGTGCTTTGCATTTGGCATCTCAACTCCATCAACAAATTCGAAGGGGATGTCCTATTGGGGAAAGGTACAATGAGGACCGTGAAAGGTAATTATTAGATTTTGTGGAATCAATATATTACACATGTATTTTTCCAATTTTATTTTATCATATTGATTTGTTGTTTTTTATTAATCTTGCATATTCAACTATATTAAATTATGCATGTAATTATATCTAATTAATGATAGTGAATTGTTATTTTTTCATATAGTTGCTTGAGTGTGGGATGCTTTACATTTATACATTGCAAACAACCTTGATTGGATGGAGCATTGGATAGAAGATTTGAAGAATGCTTTTGTAGGTTATCATGGGAAGGGGTCAGTAAGATGATTAAAATAGCTCATCATCATCGACATTAATTTCCTGATCTTACGTCACAAAGGGAATTTGATTTAGCCTATTGTTTAAAAGATAAAAAGGCAAGTAAATTGTTTACCCGCATTTTTCTACTTACTTCCCATTTTTTCAATGTATTTGGTTTGTTTAAGTTTTCAAATATATTTTCCAAGTCCTATATGACGTTTATTAATTCACAATGTATTTTTTACTTGTTGTCAATGTTGTAGTTGAAACATCATAAGGCTAGGTGGTGTAATGGCCGTAAATTTCATATCAAAATGTTGGATGATAAGATGAAAACCTCAGATTGTGGGATAACTTAAGTGTTTAAGGTCACCAATGTTTCCTCTAGAAGTGACAGACATCCAAAATAAACTGAGAATAGGTACTATGGGAATTTGGAGGACATAATTGAGTGTGATTTTCATTCCTTTAAAATATTTTTGTTTGAGGTGAAGTGGTGCAGGCTACGGATGCATGAACGTGATCCTGAAAGAACTATTATTGACCATGATAATGGGTTTACCATGCTTAATACAAGGGAATTTGAACCGGGTATAGAGCCTTATGTTCTTCCAATTCAATGTGAGAAAGTATTTTACTCAGAGGTACCAGGTAAAGCAGGTTGGTCATACGTTGTTAGATATGATCCAAGAGGAAGACCAGTAAAGTATAATCATATAGATGATGAAGATAATCATAAAGAAGAAGAAGACGAAGAATATGATGATGAGTCAGATCAGGAGCAGGTGGCTGCAATCGATATGTTAGATGAAGAAGTTGAAGAGGTTGACCATCCAAATGTAGTAGATGATGATCTCATTGACGATGTCGATGACTATATTAGTGAAGATGCCATTGATGATGATGTTGATGTGAATGAGCCTTTAATCAATGTGTATTTTGAACCAGATCCTGATACAGATGTTGAGCTGGACGAAGAAGAAGATGAATGACATTTAATTGTTGAAGAGTAGAGGCATGTGTTTATATATTTGATCTCATGATGATCTTTATATGTTTTTATTTCCAAATTCCTTTTCAACTTTCTGATTTTAACACTTATCCAATTTTTTGTTCTTAATATGCAAAATAATATTTTTCCTACTTTTGGTGAATTTATGAAAAATGGGTCTCAAATATCCTTTCATATCTCTCAATCCATGATACTTGTGTACAGACTAAGAGAGGTTTTTGTTTATGACAATCATTATGATCGACGCGTAGTGCAAGGGTATTGTGGGGAATCTAGGTGCTTGGAATCCACGAGTAGTCACCAATATCAAGCCCAGGGTGACTTGTTAGGCTCCCTACCTTTTGGAAGAAGCAATAATGATCGTTGATTGACATTTTAAGAAGATGACAATTTGTCCGTTTATAAACATATTTTTTTAAATTTTCCGCACGACGGTCATATGTGTGATCGTGGGCTTAAGAATTGCACATTATTTTGGTTGATATTAAATACTACCATTCTTATCAGAGTTTTGGCATAATGCCAGTTCTGGAGGATCACCAAAGATAGTAAAACCCCTGCAAAAAAACAAAGACAATTACTTTGCATGAAGACATGGTTAGAATGAATCATTCATGATGGAAGAAAATTAAATAGACAAATTTGTAACACTTTTATAATTTTTTTATGAAGAGGTGTGATAGTTATGAAGATTCAAATAGAATTCGTGCAAAGTACATACCCAAGCAAAGCGTTGATTTGTTGCTGAAAACCTCTTTGCGGGCAAAATTTGTGAGCCTGAAAATCAGTCTACGAGGAGAATTTGTGAGCCTTAAATACAGTAGATGTGCATCACCTCACCTATGCTTCGAACTTGGATAACCATGGCCAAACTTCAAACAGGGGCATACAACATGACAAATGCAACTAAAATGCGGGCATCCTCCTCTGCAACCCCAATTTAAACACAATCATGCACAGATGATAGGGTAACAGTAAAAAAATTCGAGGCGAATTCTGATGCATGGAGATATGCAAAGATGTGGCCACCACGTATGGAAACTATCCCGAGGAAAGAAAAAAAATTCGACTTTTTGTGGGGAAAGTTTAGTTATGTTGATGAGGAGATAGATGAGTAAATTTCAAAATATGATGTTGGGAATACGGAACTCATATTTTTTGGGAAGCATGTATACCTTGACCTTGATTTGGTTTCTCGAGCTACAAATATTCCACACATAGGGGGAGTGATTTTAATCTCAAGGAAAACCCCCGAACAAGAGAAGAACCAGATGGGCAGTAAAATTTGTGGGAGAGAAGTAAATATTCTGTGGAATGGTTTAAAAATGAAAGATGTCCCTCCTGGAATATACAAAACTTTGATTTATATTGTCCTTAGGACAATTCTGAATCATCACAGGGATGACATTTCAGGTGAATGTATGCGGGTAGTAATACATTGGGTGGAAGATATACCTGTAGATATTCCTTATCTATTGGCTAAGAAACTCCACTCTGTCGTACAAGAGAGCCAATTAAGGAAGGTTAAATTTAGTTTCCAGGGCACACTTAAAAAAATTATTGATTTATGTCGACCCCATGCTACTGAAACAGATATTGGTGATATCAACCAGCATGGAAATATACCTTTGCCAAAACCACTTGTTCATAAAACATACGTTAGAAAACGTAAAAGAAGGGACATAATGAGGAATTTCCAGTATAGTATCCTCAACAGAATGAGGAATTAGTACAATATCCTGAGCACCATGGGGAATTACAATTACACCCTGTTGAACAGAATGAGGAATCGCCAGTACAAAGTCCCGAGCACCATGGCGATTTATGAGTACAGTATCCTGAATTGGTCACAAATGATGAATTTTGTGCTACCATAACTTTGAAAGAGTTTAAGGGGCACGTAGATAGAGGTCATTGGGAGGAGGTGATAGGAAACAAAATGGAACACACTATTGATCACTTTTCCATTCCTCAACAGGTACTTGATAGAAATCCTCCTAAACAATTTGAAATTGAGTATGATTGTTCTTCCAAATCAGAATCATGGGCTTTCGCTATGCATTTAGACATTGCATCATATAAGTTTTATAGTAGGTATGTGTTCATCCTATATGATAAAATGGAGCATTTCAAGGAACACGCTTCTTATATATGCAATTGGGTGGAAGAGTGCTTGAGAAAATATGATAATGTTTTACAATGCCTAAAACAGATAAGAGTGTTGCAGAAGATAGTTGTGGATAATCAATTCAAATTGATCAGAATTATAAAAGAGAAAGAAGAAATGGTTAAATTATTATCCAAAGAAGTAGAAAAAAACATTGATGATGCTGAAAAAGAAATTCAGTCCGTGAGGGTTGCGTATGAAGAGGCTTTGGAAAAAGCTAATGCTAAAGCGAGTGAACTCAAAGAAGAGTTGAAAAAAATACCACCTATTCTCAATGTACCACCAGTGAGGATAGAAATGTGTCCTTTACAGGTAATGGAGAAGAAAATTAACGAATATGAATAGGTAGTATAAGAATATCAGTTGAAGTTGAAAGAGTGGGAGGGAAGCCATGGAAAACAAGTTGGAGAATTAGAATCAATAATTTCTGATTTGAGAAAAACCATGTCTAGGAAAGCTGATAAGACGAAAGGAACAAGGTTAGAAAGGATCTCTGAAACTTCAAAACTTAAAAAAAAGTAGAGGAAAAAAAATTTCCAGTGAAGAAGGTGGTGAGGGTGAAGGTAAGGGTACCAAAGGAGACGAGGGTAAGGGTAGAAGGAAAAAAACACCTACAAGTACAATGTCCTTAGAATAGCGAGAGAAGTCCTTAGCAAGTCGAGAGAAGATGCTACAAGAATGCTTCTCAGCGAGCCTTACACTAGGTGATTGGTATGCCTCATCACCATTACATAAAGAAATGAAAGAGAAGATGGCTGGGAAAGATGCAAAAATAAGGGAGCTAGAATCAAAACTCTTAGAAGGTAGAAAAGTTCAGCATTTGGGATGTGATATGGAAATTCAAACACTTAAATCCACAATTGCTGATTTGGAGAAGGAATTAAAAGGGCCAACTGCTGTGATGACTGCAATTCTTGTCCTTCCCAATGAGACAGAGTCGAGGGAAAAAGCGTAGGAGAAAGAAATACATAATCTAAAACATGGATTGTCTGAAGTTAAAAATCAGTTGAAACATACCAGAGAGAAATTGGAGGTCAAGGAAGAACAGGAATCGACAAAGTATAAGAAAAATGTAGAAATGTTGAACAAATTGATGGTGGAAAATTTTTTTTTCTTGAAAAAAAAAAACAAATTAGAGGGAGTTAAAGAGCTTGAAAAGAAATCACAATAAGTGCCTTGTCCAACTCCAGAACAATTACAGTATTCTACAATAAGAAAGAGAGATAATTTAGATTTGTCTTCTGCTCAAGAGGATGGATTGCAGCCATCTCTGAAACATGCTAGACATGCATAAATCAATGTATATATGTATTTATCGACAGTTAATGAAAAAAAATTGTATGATGGAGTTTTGTATTTATCCGCATGTAATGAAAAATGATTTTTAGATGGAATATCAATGTATATATGTATTTACTGAAAGTTAATGATTATTTTTTTTGTATGATGGAGTTTTGTATTTATCAACATATAAGATAACATTATAGAGAATTCATCTTTGAATCCAATGTTTTCAGTGATCAATACGCGACTGCTTGTAGGTTGTGAAAGAAAGCATCAATCTCTTTGAAATAAATTAAATTTATGTATGTTAATTAAATAATAAACTCTATTTTGTTTGTCTCTTATTTATTTAATATTTTTTTAATTAACTGGCTGAGCAATCTCTATTTAAATCTTTGGCTTGTGTGGGCATCTAAAAAACTTATTTAGTATATATTTTTAAGCTATGTGCAGGCAAACTCATACGCTGTGTGAACATGATTTTTTTTAACATGGAAGATTAATTTTTCACTCATGTGACCTCCATAGGGAAAAATGAAACCATGACTGGATAAACACTTTAACAAGGAACACATACATGCCATTTGATGAATTAATTGACACAAACCATCATCTGGTGGGCATTTGAAAATAGTATTTTAAACTACAGATTTACCACTTGGACAAATTATAAAACCCTAAGTCAGCATGAGGGATTTTTATTTTCACCAAATCCTGAACCATTGATACCAAATGATGTAGTACATCCCATTGAGCACAACCAAACTGATTTCCCCTTCAGGCTCATCTTCTTCTGAGTTGGGTGGGCATTTTACTGGATTGGAGCAAAACAAGCCAGAGGGCACTTTTGGCATACTCGTAACTTAATCTTCAGATATTTTTTGGAAAAAATAATGATGTGGTTAGATGCACCAATCAACACTCTATATACCCATACCCTTAGAACAATTTAATCCATCAACTACTAGAAATGGAGGGCATTTTATTGAGGTCTCTTACGCATTTTTATCATAATTGTTTTCAAACCCTAGGTAAACATGATGAGATTTTTATTTTCATCCAATTTGAGGTGTGAGACACCCAATGGGTAGAGGTCAACATGGTGATTCCATCAGGACCACTTTCATCCTCTAAATCTTCTTTGTCTCTCCTCGGCAGGAATTTTCTTCTTCTAATGAATTATTGTGGACATTTTCATAACGTAGCTGCTTTAGGGAAGTTTTTCATCACTTAGTCAAATTCCCAAAATTATCATACTCTTGCAAACCACAATCAGAATGTAACAAAGGCATCATGAGACATTAAGACACCATCATGTGTCTTTCCAACCTGATCACATCATGAGACTCGTATTTTTGTCTTTAGACCATCACTAAGAAAACTGAAGGTATGGTTGGATAGCCAGTCCAATAGGAAACAAGACCATGTCGCCCATAGAAATTACTGAGACAACCTAATCCTCTGGTGGAAATATCAAAATAGCTTCTTAACTTCTTTTGAACATCAAAACATATTTCTTCCTATTTTGGCAGACTCCTATTTTACATGTGTGAACACCTTATGGAGACCTGAAGTCACGAGCAGATGGAAAACTTACCAAAGAATGGATCCATGACATTCGATGAATTTACTTGCACAAATACATCCCTTGGCGGGAATTTCCAACTGTTCTTAAGACTCGGTCAATTTTTCATACTTTTGAATATGCAAAACAATTTTTCTTCTATTTTGGCAGATTGCTATTTTCCTCATGTGGTCACCATAAGAAAAAATAAGAACATGGAAAGATAGCCAATTCATCAAATAAAAACCCCATACCATCAGATAAATTTATCATCATCAGGACAATCTCTAGCGGGCATTTTCGTGAAGCCACTTAGGCAGTTTTGCTAGTATTGGAATAGTGCAAATATGGCTAGGAGGCACTTTTGGCAGGTTGACATCATCCTTCTTAGAGATTCTCTGGTGAGGAAATTGACATGGTTGTATGATCCATAAAAAAATATAGAGACTCACATTCTCAATACATTTTTTACATCATCCTATTATGCATGGCGGGCATTTCCTTAAGGCCAATTGTGCAAATTTAACATCAATTCCATACTTGGACAAATTTCTCAATTTGGTCTAATTTGCCTAAAACACCCTTTTGGAAAGTCCATAAATTTTTCTTCATCCACTTCCAAAACAATATAAGGACATTCTCAAGTAGGCTGAAGACCAATATACAATACCCCCATGTGTTGCGGGCATTTACTCTAACCCATAATTTAGGGTGGGCATCTTTCTGAGGCTACTCAGCCATTTTTGCATCCATTGGTGAAAAACCTTGTTTTGGCAATCCTATATATTTCTCCTCAATAAATATTAAAGAAAAATCAAATCATGAATAGGTATCCAAACCAACTAGCTATAGGACGGTACCATGGTGTGGGAATTATTCTCAAACCATGAATTGTGGCAGGCATTCTCTTAAGGCTACTGGGACTAATTTTGACTAATTATTCCATACTTGGTTAATTTCCTGATTTTCACCATTTTGCCATATTTCTCCAGAGTGATGTCATAATACAACAATGAATTCAAATTCATGCCACATCTTCATCTATTCCATGCCATGTCATCATATCCTTTATATCATCATTCATGCCATGTCATCACCACGTTTGTCTTTCCTTTGACTTTCATTGAGTTCACTCTTGCCATCATGTCCTTTGGTTATTCCTCTGTCATCACTGAACTCCTTTTGACATCAATGACAACTATATTCCATACTTCCAACATGATTTTGGTGGTGGTGATGACGACAAAAATGATGATATATACAAGTTGAATGAATAAAGTATGTAGAAACATTTTTAGTAATAATGGCATGACCTAGATAAGAGTGTTTTTGGCATTCATGGCTAATGTGGATATATAGGTCTTCTGAATTTTGATGTAATATTTTGTTCTTGAAAGGCATGTTGGAAGTAAAGATATACATGTATTTTCTCAAAGGATAAGTTCACAAGGGAGGGAAGCAAAAGATGTGAAACATGAAGAGAGAACTTAATGAGATGAAGGAATCATCTTGAGATTGGTACTAGTGGTTAGATGGTCATTTGATTAGAGATGGTCTTCTATAACATTAAGATGGAAACAAGAATGTGTGCATCAAGTGGGTTGGTAAGAACATTTCTAATCTTAAAACTATATGTAGATGAAGTGATTGTCTTAATCCATGTTGAATGTTTAAAAAAAAATACCAAAGATGAAAAAACATGGGGAGATCCATTATTCTCCAGGAGTTCAACTATAAAGAGATAAAGGGAGAAGGCTAATTCAATAAATGAATGTAGATATGAAACTATAATGAGGATATTTATAATGAGTTAATGTTATCCCATATCCACACCAATGGAAGTTAGCATAAAATTGTCAAGAGCCATGCATGTTTAAAGATAGAGGATGGCATAACAGTGATCAAAGCAGTTCCATACGAGAGTTCCTTTGGAACCCTAATGCATCCAATGGTTACTATGAATGCTAATATAGCCCATGTAGTGAACACTATTATTATTATCCATTATGTAGTGGTTTTATGTATATTAGAAATACAACAAAAATTGGCATCACATTTAGTGGGGAGTAAGAAGGATGCACGAAATTTTCTTGTTCAATATGGTGTGGGTTGGGAAGGAGACATAGATGAACATAAATCAACATTCAATGATGATGACGAAGATGATGATGATGATGGTCGTGGTGATGAAGATGATGAAGATGATGAAGATGATGATGAGGGCGATGATGAAAATGATGATGATGACGATGATGAAGATGTTGATTAGGAAGAGGGAGATGACGATGACGATGATGATGATGATGATGATGCCGATGGTGATAATGATGATGATGATGATGATGATGCCAATGATGA
>LPNX011153331.1:26676-44176 GCA_001517045.1 Pseudotsuga menziesii | reverse complement strand
TGATGATGATTATGATGATGATGATGATGATGATGATGAAGAAGATGAAGATGATGATGATGATGATGAAGATGTGATGAAAAGATATTTACCTTGGTCTTCACTAAATTGTTCTGAGCTTTGCCAACATTATAATAGAATGTTTATGAGTGATTATTCACTCCTATAAAGAATTCACTTTATGGAACTACCAATATGATCAGTTTGTATCTTCCTCTTTTAATACACTAGACTAGGTCCATAAGTATTTATTCTTCATGTGCACAAATCTAAGAATAGGAGGCTTCATAGGGCCCAAAAAGTTGTATTTCTTTTACTACTTCCTCATATCATATTGAATTGTCAGATTAGTCCATGGAATGGGTGTTAGGAGCAATCCTTAATTTTTCACTCAATTGGTTGCTCCCCCTATCATGTACACATCTTCATTCATTGAGGTCCCCCTAAAATTTTGATGATGAAGATCATGATGATGACGACGATGACAAATATGATGATGATGATGATGACGAATATGATGATGATGATGAAGATGATGAAGATGATAATGAAAATGATGATGATGATGATGATGAAGACGATGATCATGATAATGGAGATGCTAATAAATTGGATGATGATGATGTTGATGACGAATGTGATGATGGAGATGAAGACACTGATGATGATGCCAATGAATATGATGATGATGGTGATAACAAAGACGTTGATGATGAAGATGATGATTATGATGATGATGATAAGGAAGATGACGATGATGAAGAAGATTATGATGATGACGACGACGATGATTATGAAGATGATGATGATGATATTGACGAAGACGATGAAGATGATGGTGATGACGATGGTAAGGATGATGATGAGGATAATGATGATGATTATCATCATTGTTGTTGTCATCACCACCATCATCTTCGTCGTATTCATTGTCATCATGATCATCATGATCATGATCATCGTCATCATCATCATGTTCGTCCTTGAAGGGACTTATCTATAGGATCTCACTATAAGCAATGCAACCAATACAAATTATGACAAAATCCTAGTTAAATTAAATTAAATTAGATTAAACTACACTAAATTAAAAACATAGAGTTGTTTAACTATAATTAATTCAAAATGCAAAAGAATATAAAATATGCAAATAAAAAAAACCCAAAATAAACTAAACAAAAGATAAATATGCAAAATAAAAAAACAAAATAAAACAGAAAATATAAAATATGCAAATAAACAAATAAAAAAACGTAGAATTCAAAACCACCCGCGCACTAGATCATTAGCAAAATAACAACGAATAAGTTCACTCCCGCACACTAGTTCATTAGCATCATCCAAAGCACTGGTAATTTGATGAGTAGAGCAGTGGTAAATCGAGGAGCATGGGATACCAGTCCAGAGGATACCGACGTTCCCAGTGGAGGCAATCCGACCGAAGTCAAGAGGATAACAAAACAGTCTGGCCGCAGTCCAGAGGATACCACCATTCCTAGGGGAGGCAATCAAGCCGTAGTCCAGAGGATAACAAAGGGCCCAATGAATTTTGTAAGCCCATTAACCCTAGCAGCGTAGGAATTTGGGAAAAATTTGTCAAATTTTTGAACCAGTAAGGATTCAGTATAGTCATACTGAAATTATAATTTTTTTGCTGTGCTACCATTGCTTCTATTATTGGTGGATCTAGTAAGGGTTTTCTATTATTGGAGCTTTTGAAGCTCCTCATTAAATTCGGGGAAAAGACATATGGGTTGAGAACTGCAAGCCAGATGTGCTCTTGTATAATTTTATGAATTATGGCACAATTTGCAAGCTTTTGTAATTTTTTTCTATTTAATGGTCCGTAACAGTGTGCAGAGTCATGTAGGAGATATAATCTGAACTGGTTCAACAGATTCTATCGAAACTTTGAACCCGAGATGTGTTTCTTCTAAGAATTTAATTTTTCTTTAATAATTAATTAGTTTTACCTCAATTATGTCACAAATTACAAGCTTTTGTTATTTTATTCTATTATATGTCTGAAACATTCTATAGAGTGCAAGCTTGTGTAATATTATTCTATTTAATAGTCTATAATAGAGTCCTCTATGAGATATAATTTGAACTGATTCTGTCGAAACTTGAACGTGAGACCTCTTTCTCCTTTAAAGAAGCATTTTATTTTATTTTTATGCTCACTTTTACCTGAATTAAAACACACTTTGCAAGCTTTTCCCGTTTACTGGTTTGGATTTTGGAACAATGTATAGTTCCTTAGGACTTGTGGGCTATAATTTGAATTGACTCCAGTAAATTGACCCTCATACCTCTTTCTTCTTTAAAGACACATTTGATACAAGTATTATTTTTCAACGACACTTATATCTTTTTGCCTCCATTTGGCATATACCATGGTAGTTAGCGTGGTTGCCTCTGTTTGGAATATCTCAAGGAGTCCGAAGGTTATCAAGAAAATTGTAGCCTACGTGTGTCTTCATTAAACCCTCTGCGAGCATTTCGTCCTTAAATATATGTTGTGTAATTTCGATCACATCATATCTTCCAAAATACTATCCTTAAATCCTTCTCAACATATGCAGAATTCCCTTTATAAATTTCTGTTTATTAATTTCTTGTAGCTTACTCTTTTATTTCACCAAGACTGTACATGCATACTTTTATAACTTTTGCCATAGACTTATATTTTTCACATCTTGGCCATCTTTAAACAAACTGTGGGTATGGCTAGGTATCCACCTCGACTAGGAACAAGACCATGTCACCTTAAAACCTTACTGACAAACACATTGTCTCTGGAAATCACTTTAAAATGGTATTTCAAACTGCTCAATTCAACACTAAGTCAATTTTGTTAGACCTTAGTCATTACTGTGCCAGGAGGCATTTTGGCAGACTCATATCTCACACGTGTGAACACCCAGAGGGAAACTGAGATCATGAGTGGATTCCCAGATCATCAAAGAATGGAATCATAACATTTGATGAATTTATTAGTTAAAGAGCTGACTCTAGAATGCATTTTCAAGTGGTCCCTTCACCTCATGTTTTTAACACTCGGTCAATTTTTCATATTTTTGGATATGCAAGCTAATGTTTTTACCTCTTTTGGCAGGCTAATATTTTTCTCATCTGGTCACCATTAGAAAAATGAAGAACATGGATGGATAGCCAGTTCATTAAAGAACATGCCTATGCCTTCTGATGAATTTATCATCACTCAGACATGATTTGGTAGGCATTTCCAAATGCCTCTTCAACCTTGTGATTTGACATAGTTAATTTCTCTAAACCCTAGGTCTTAAAGGTGATTTCAACTTTTCATCAAAATTGGAGTGTAAGACATCCAATCGATGAAGGATAAATAAATGAATCCATTAATACCATTTTCATCCTCTGGAACTACTTTCTCTCTCCTCGACGGGTATTTTACTGAAGTATGATGTAAAAGCTGCTTAAGACCCTGTTTTGGTAGATCCATAATTTCTGCCTCAAGTACTTTTAGGTCAAATTAAGAACATGGTTAGGTAGAAAACACAGCCACCTATAGGATTCCCATATGGTGCGGGCATTTCTTTCAACCCACAACTTATGGCAGGCATTCTCTTAGAGAAACTTGTCTAATTTGACCAAAAATAACTTCTTTTGGGAGGACTATCTCTTCTTTCTCAAAGAGTTGTTCTGAGAACTGGTTCCATGGTCGGATAGATACTTCAACCAACTATGGGATGAAATACAATGGCAGGCATTTTCTCCTTCTTATGAAATATGGTGGGAATTTTAATAAGACTACTACTTTAGGACAATTTTTCACCACTTAGTCTTTTTCCAACTTTATCATACATGCCTATGCCCATCAACAGTTCTTTTGTCATTAATTAAAATATATAGGATATGTCTATCCACAATCATCAATTCACCAAATGTCACCAATTCTCCATTCATATATTTACATCAATGCCGACACATTCATCTGCCATATTGCCAACAATGATTCCCAAGAGGATGGAGATGAGAGGTTACCCATCATCATCTCAACCTGAATATGTAACTTAGCCATTTCTAAATCCTTATATATTTCTAGGTCATCATTAGTGAAACTCTCCCATTGAAGTGATAAGGATTTGAATAACATAGCCTTTTTATGGGGTCCAACGAGCCCTTACTTATATCGGATCGAAACTAGAGATTATTTTCAATATACTATACCTTTTCCTGTTGTTTCCCTTGGCTTTGAGGTTGAAACTATAGATAAAGGACAGTTGTAGGTCTCATCCATTGTCACAAGAAATCAATACTTAGTTACTACTTGTGTTAGTTCCTAATGAATAATGAATGACATGTTACACTTTGGAATGATAATCGTATAATATTATTTTTTTTAAATTAAAATTGCATGTTTTTGTATTTATAATATGCCTATTCCCATATTTTAGTTGTACTTGAATTTTTTGTTATGTATTTTTTTCGTATCGTATTCGAATCCTTACTCAAATATTGCTACTATGGTTTTGACTATTTACTTCGTATTTTCTGAGGATTTATATGAAATATAGGCCATATTTGAGGTGCAAAATGACCCATGACGAGCATTTTTCCCATCAAATTCCATCCTTGAACCCATCCATCGCCCATTTGATAGAGAATGAGCTTGAACCATACCATCACGACCAAAAAAATTCAAGATTTCCCTGTTGCAGAACACCGTAGAAATGGTAAGAAAATGGTCTTGGGTAGTGTAAGATGATTCAGGGTTGTGATAAGACGATTCTGGATCCAACATCACCCTATCCGCGTCCATGTGCAAAAACACTCAAAACTACCTATAATTGGTCTAAATTTGGTGAGTTTTGGTGGGCAATCCATCAATGAAGCAATATGACCACCACCCATTCCAAATTGAATCCCCAACATGATCTATATGAGGGGGAACCCCATACCTTTCTGCATGCATTAACTAGTCAAGTGCCTGAAGAAACACACTTCTATATTCATGTTGTGAACAAATTCCAAACCAAATCAAATCATGTCTTATACTTAAAATTAATTTAAATATAAATAACTCTAAAAGAAATTACACCTTTGAGAGAAAAATAGATTTTGTTAAAGTTTTTGGGAAGAAAAAACTTTTGATATTAAAACATTACAAGTAAATATATTTGCACTCTAAATTATATCTGCTTGGTAGCTTATATTCTTGTTTTATCAAGTGTAGGTACCACCAAATAGGTATCTATCAGATCTATCTTCCTTGAGTGATGGTGAAGATATAATCAGAGAGGTTGAAATTGAGACGTGTTGTACTAGATCTACTGGTTCTATATCAACTAGATCTGAAAAGGTAAGGAAAATATTTCATAGACACATGCAATATTTTATTGCCAATAGAGGGTCATGTAATTATGATGCTGAGAGCATAGGTGACATTGAGTTTCCCTTGAGGTATTGAAATCTAGTGCAACGATGGGTACCTAATAAGCTACCTCAAGTGGACACAGATTTCTTCATCAATGGGAGGATGTATCGCATTGCTCCTTCGTCCTTACATGGATTGGGGCTATTTTCCATGGATGGAATAAAGGTCGGCTATGGCATTGTAACTGAATTGATGGAGTATGTCGAACCATTATACAAATACAATAACTAGTTGATCTTGTTCCAATATACTCGAAGTATGAGGAGATACGGAGTTGCCACAAATTATATACAACTAGCAAAACACAATAAAAACAAAGGGGCGACTATGTATATTCATGGGAGACCAAAAGCGTCCGGAAACGTTGTTGGCTTTATAAATGGTACACGGACAATGACAACAACTAAGAAACTGAATCACAAATTTGAGGGATGCGAAGAACATCGTATATTTGTATGTGCAACAAAACAATACTTATAGGTGAAGAGTTGTGGATTGATTACAACTTAAATTGAATAGATGTGGATTCCACGGTCCAGGGTAACTATGGAAGGTCACACACTGTGCCTCATCAAGTAAATGCTAAATATAGTAACTAAACATGACTACAATAACTAAATGTTTTTATTTTTTTTGTTAACATTCAAATTCCACCATTGACATTCACTTTTTTTGTGCATATTATGAATATTTCCATGTGATAACATGCTTATTACATCGTTATGCTTATCTCATTTTTTTATATGTTACAGTTATTGACTCAACTTTTATTGATTGATTTACTTTGTCAGGGTTGCAGCAGTGGAAATCCACATGCTGCTTCCACGGTCCAGGGTGATTGTGGAAGGTCACAATTTATGCCTCATGAGATAAATGTTAAATATAGTAAATAAATATGACATCAATAACAAAATGTTTCGATTTTTTCAGTTAAGATTCGATTTTCACTGTTACCATTCACTTTTGTTGTGCTTATTGTGAATATTTCCATATGATAGCATGCTTATTACATTGTGGCATTGGTCTTCTCATCCCCATGGAGCAAAACATGTATCTCCTCCTTCAGAGGTAAAAGTAAATATTATTGTAGTATCTCATTTTTGTTTATGTTACAATTATTGACTCAACTAAATATAGTAACTAAATATGACTACAATAATTAGAAACTCCAACCCCAGAAGATATCCATGTGACAAAATGCTTATTACACTGTGGAAGGGGTCTTCCCATGGTCGTCATGAAACAGAACGTGGGTCCTCTACTTCCATGGTCCAGAGTGACTGTGGAAGGTCACACTCTGTGCCCCATCAGGTAAGTGTTACATATAATAACTAAATGTTGAGATTTTTTCTGTTAACATTCAATTTCCACCGTTACCATTCACTTTTTTAGTGCTTATTGTGAATAATTTCATATGATAACATGATTATTACACTGTGGCAGGGGTCTACTCATCGCCATGGAACAGAACATGTATCTTCTCCATCGGAGGTAAAAGTAAATATTATTGCAATATCTCATTTTTATTGATGTTACAATTATCGACACAACTAAATATAGTAACTAAATATGACTGCAATAACTAGAAACTCCAACCCCAAAATATTTCCATGTGACAACATGCTTATTACACTGTGGCAGGGGTCTTCCCATGTTCGTCATGGAAAAAAACGTGTGTCCTCTACTTTTGATGTTAAAATAAATATTATTGCAATATCTCATTTTTTATTATCTTACAATTATTTTCATAATGTTAATTTATTAATTTATTGTGTCAGGGTGGTGCCGGTGGAAAGGCACCTACTGCTTCCATGGTCCAGGGTGACTGTGGAAGGTCACACTCTGTGCCCCATCAGGTAAGTGTTAAATATAATAACTAAATGTTTCAATTTTTTTTTGTCAGCATTCGATTTCCATTGTTGACATTTGCATTTCTCTGTGCTTATGGTGAATTATTGATTGATTTATCATGTCAAGGTGGGGACCATGGAAAGGCACCTTCTACTTACACAGTCTAGGGTGACCGTGGAAAATCACCCACTAGAATTAGATTGGTACGAGGTGACCATGGGAATTCATCGGCCACAACACCGCAGCAGGTAAGTGTTAGTTCTTAATAGTAACTAAATTTCATTACAATAACACTGTTTGAATGATGTCAAAATTATTTTGCTTAATTTTATTGTTTGATGAATTTAGTCTAGTGCACTTGATATGGGTGATGAGGAGCTTGAGGATGAAATTTACTATTCCATAGACCCTATGGATACTATAAAGAATGCACTGAAAAAGGAAAACATAGAAATGATTTCCTTGGATTGCATAAGGCCCATGACACAGGAGATTAGGGCAAGGATTGAAGAGCTGAAAGAACAAATAAAATATTATGGGGTGAGTGGCATCTTCACATATTTTTTTAAGCTATGACATGATTTCACATCTGATATTATGTTTTCTATTTTGCCAAGTGATATGATAAAGTAAATTTTTTCGTTTGTAGGATTTTTTACAACCCATGACTAGAGAAACTGCCGAGACAGGTATAGGTAGCAGTGATGCTCCAATGCAGCAACCATGCCAACAAACCAATGTACCAATGAGGATTTTTGACACTCCTCCAGTTGGCCTCAAATCCATTGATGAGGGCACTGATTTTGATCGACACGACATGCCAGAGCATGATGAGATGAATCCTAGGACTCCACATGACTCTAGTGATGAACCTATTGTAGATGACCAGGAAAGATTTCCTAGAGCAGTACGAGTTAAAAGCACTGGATCACTAGATCTCACCTTTCTGTTGGATGACGCTTTTGTTCTGATCAAGATTCAAAAGATTGCAGGTAGTTATTAATTAATTTATTCATTTTAATCATGAAATTGAAATGGACATATGCTGAAATTATTATAAATTAATGGATTACACATTTCTATAGGAAATAATGTTTTCTACAGGAATTTGAATGACAAATCATTGGAGCTATTTGGCCCCACCATTTGCACATGGAGGAATAGCCAAGATAGCACAAAGAGAGATGTATTGATAGACCACATGGTAAACTTGTTTGGCAATACATTCAACAAGAAAGTGGTTGCAAAGTTAGCCAGCGAGAATTTAAAATATACCAGGGCCCAATATAGGGATAAATTGCAACTTGACCTCAAGCATGAGCGCCCTCCCATGGTTCCAAAGAAAGAGTGGAAGGAACTCATAGAGGATGCAAAGGAGAACTTGCTAAAAAGACAAGGAAAACAACCACGGCCTAGAAAATCAAGGTACAACACATATAATCTTTTTAGTGAAATATGCTCATTTATTTTTTTCTTTTTTTGTTTTAAGCAAGAATTCTGATATCTAACGTTTTTCAAAATTTTCATATATAGGCTACAAGACACCTCCAAAGAAACCAAGGCTAGAGTGGAAAATCATGGGAAACATAGATTGGGCCAGGGTGGATATATTAAACTAAGAGCCTGAATCATAAGAATTAAATGATTAACTGTGGGGAATATTTATTTGAAAGTAGCAAACAATTATCTGTTTTTGATACTGGAAATTTTATGTGTTATGCATTGCAGGGAAATACGTTCCAAGATGTTGCCATAGAGGAAGACCCCTACATAAATGAAATTAGTGTTTGGCATGATGTCTTTCATCTAACGAATATATGGGATACACATAAAACCTAAAAGTATCCTAGTATCAGGTTGATTCAAAATAATGGTTATGATTATATCCTGCACATTATTTTATCATTTTGTTAATGTACATGGAATTTTATGAATCTCCTCGAGGAACAACTTTGGAAGAGATTAAAATTATGTGTGATTTTATTATAGTTTAAATTGATTGGAGAAGTACCATCTTGAATATTGTTTTATTTATAATTTTTTATGGAGTATTATTCGAAACATTTTTAGTGCGAAGATATATATTTTGTAATAATGGTGTAATAGGTTGGCCACTTGTTTCTAAACATAAAAATGTTCCATTACATGGTTAGTGACATAATGGAATTGTCTCCTATTGCATTTCATTGTACAAATTCTCACATCTCTTGGATGACCAAGCTAAATCAATATGGAAACAACCTTCTTTTGAATTTCCAGTCTCACGAATGATATGAGATCCTAAGATCAATTCACCTCCACATAGATATTGACAACTCTTTTCACCTTGATGAAAACACAAGCAAAGAACATTTCTTGCTTGAAAAAAATGGGAAATAAGTTAAGTTCAACACGTCACAATAGGTAACAGTATTCTCAAATCTACAAATGGAATAATAGTTTGCAACAAGTATTTTTTCAAGAGGGGAAGGTCTACACTCACCTTCAAACATATATCAATTAATACTTCTTTCCAAATCTGTGTCGCACCCAATTGTGGGTATCCTTTCTTCTTTGTGATGTTGATCAAACAAAAACCACCAGAATATATGTTTAAACCCACCTCCTACATGATTTCAGGGACAACTATTGAATCCCTACCTAGGACATAGAATGGAAATTGTGCATCAAAATGAGGTTCCAGTGGGTCATGCAAGCATGTTTAGGTAGGTTCCATGTGGGAATGCTATCCACATGTTCACGATCAAGGAATTTTCAAAGTTAATCCCTATGTGCAAAAATTTCACATTCCTTTAGTGAGCAAAACCCTAGTTTCCAAAATTGATCTAAAACATGATCCCTTTTGCATGGAACCATGGGCTAGAGTAGAGGGCCACCCTCAGCACTATCCCAATGTCATGAATCCAATGGATTTGATGGTTCATCGATCCAAGTGATGATAATTATTCTATGGCATGTTGAATCCCGCCTCCTACAAGCTTTCGGGGACACTTATTAAATACGTACCTGGGGCATAGAATGGAAACCATGCATAAAAATGGGGTTGCGGTGGCTCATGCAAGCGTGTTTAGGCAGGATCCATTTTGGAAGTCTAGCCACACATTCAGGGTCGAGAAATATGCAAATATGACCCCTATGTGCAAAAATATGGCATTCCCTTATTGAGCAAAACCCTAGTTTCCAAAATTGACCTAAAAAATGATCCCTTGTCCATGGAACCTAAGTAGAGGGACACCCTTAGCACTATCCTGATGTCCTAAATCGAATGGAGTTAATGGTTCATCAATCTGAGTGACAGTCACCATTCTATGGCATGTTGAATCCCACCTTCTACAGGATTTCAGGGACACCTATTAAATCTCTACCTAGGGAATAGAATGGAAACATCGCATCAAAATAGGGTTCTGATAAGTCATGCAAGCATGCTTAGATAGGTTCCATGTGGGAACGATAGCCACACAATCATGGTTGAGGAATATGCAAAGCTGACCCCTATGTGCAAAAATTTGGCATTCCCTTATTGAGCGAAACCTTAGTTTCCAAAATTGACCTAAAACATGATCCCTTATCCATGGAACCAAAGTAGAGGGCCACCATTATTACTATCCCGATGTGTTGAATTGAATGGAGTCGAAGGTTCTTAGATCCAAGTGACATTCATCATTCTATGGCACATTGAATCCCACCTCCTATAGGCTTTCAAGGACAGATGTTGAATCCCTACCCGAGGCATAGAATGGAAACTGTGCATCAAAATGTGGTTTCGATGGGTCATGCAAGTGTTTTTAGGTAGGTTTCATGTGGGAATTCTAGCCACACATTCACAGTTGAGGAATATGCAAAGCTGACTCCTATGTGCAAAAAATTGGCATTCCCTTCCTAAGAAAAACTTTAGTTTCCAAAATTGACCAAAAACAGGATCCCTTGTCCATGGACCCATAGTAGAGGGACACCCCTAGCACTATCTCAATATCATGAATCCAACGGAGTCAATGTTTCATCGATCTGAGTGACGACCATCATTCTATAGCACATTGAATCCCACCTCCTACAGGCTTTCAGGGACACATGTTGAATCCCTACACAAGGCATAGAATGGAAACCATGCATCAAAATGGGGTTTCAGTGGGTCATGGAACCGTGTTTAAGAAGGTTCCATGTGGGAACTCTAGCCACACGTCCACAGTCTAGGAATATGCAAAGTTGACCCCTATGTGGAAAAATTTCACATTCCCTTATTGAGAAAAACCCTAGTTTCCAAAATTGACCTAAAACAGGATCCCTTGTTCATGGACCTAGAGTATAGGGCCACCATTAGCACTATCTTAATGTCCTGAATCCAACAGAGTTAAAGTTTCATTGATACTATCGACGGTCATCATTCTATGGCATGTTGAAGCCCACCTCCTACAGGCTTTCAAGGACACCTATTGAATCCCTACCCTGGGCATAGAATGGAAACTGTGCATCAAAATAGGGTTCCAGTGGGTCATGCAAGTGTGTTTAGGCAGGTTCCTTGGTTTCAAGTATGGTTTTAAAAGTGTCATTGAATATCAAAAAAGCTTGGGGAAGACTCCAATCTCCCTAATGACACAAATGAAGGTAAATAAAATGTATAAGGACAGCATTGCAGTATACTATTAAAGTCTATTTAGTTTCGATTATATCACCCATAAATAAATATTTATGTTTTCTTTTAAGAAACAGTGCAACCACATCAGTGAATCCAGTACTCGGCACATACCAAATGATGTTGGGGTGTGCATGTCCCATGATAGTGGGGAGCAGAGTGTCTATTCTGGTATGTGTGCTTTGGAAATAGAAATATCTACTGTGATTATAGATATTTATTTCATGATGTATACTTATAAATTTTCTTCTTTCAATGGAAGGCTGTGAAGCTCAAGAGGGTGAACCGCAAGAGGAATTAGCAAGTAGAGTAACATTTAACACACCAGCTATCACAACTACACAGACATGTAAAGAGAAATATTGTAATTTTAATCAAAATGATGAACTATTAATTTCAATAATATTTCAACATATCGATCTGCCCATTTTCGTTGTTGTAGTTCACGCGCCTTCAGAACTGCCTCCATGCCCTACTAAACGATGTACAAGAAGTATGATACATGAGGGCATGGAAACACAAACACTAGAAGGACATGGATTTGTAGATATTCCACCAAATGATGATGATAATATCCCAATTATCGCCAGTTATTACAATGCAAAAAAACATAAATCAAAGAAAAATTAGATGTATAAATTCATGACTTGTATTTGGATGTATATCGGTGTTGTTAGTCTAAAACATTGTTTATATGAATTACCTAATTATGCTTCAATGTTTTTATGTTTATATGTTTTGATGACTAGCCTAGTTATGCATGAATGTTTATATGTTTTCTATGTAAACAATATCATTTATTGCGTATGGGGAATTGAGAGTGATTTGAGGGGGGGGAGGGGCCATATGAGCTTCCACCTTCACGTGGTTGGCCCTGTTCAGTAAAGAATATAAAACTATTCTTGAAACAAAGATGAGCTCAATAAGGTATAAATACTCTTTTATTAGTATGTATTAAAGATGGTTGTAAATTTTTAAATGCATGTCTATTTCTTAAAAAATGTTAATAAATTTAACATTTCACGGTTCATTGATTTCTAAAGGACTTTGTAGTAGGATTTAAATGACTGTTTATTTTCTTATATATTATTTACTGATATAAAAATTCCATCTTTGATGATTTATGTAGGTCTTGGTGATGGAAATGCATCTCGTGGACAACTCTTATCAAGTTGTATGGGTGAATGGATCTGGCGAAATGACAATGATAAGGTAAGGGCTTTGACGTGTTCTTTATCCTTAATGTGTTTGTATTTATCCTTAAATTGTATTTCATTCTATTAGGATACAAGAGATACAACCAATAGTAAATAACTACTTTTAGACTATCATCCAAACTAGGAGACAACCTTCTACATAAAACAAAAATGATTTTTAGTAATGTAGAAAAATAGAAGAAAAATCATGTAGAAGAAATTAGGATTTTTCCGTCCCTTCTTCCTATAATTTCGGCATGATGAAACCCTAGGTTAAGAAATTTTAATTTTCCAAACCCTTATTGTTCATTTATCTTTCAAAACTAAATTTTCTGAGTTGTATACTTGTAAATATTATTCTTAGGCTATTTTTTTCCTCTTAGTTTTTAGAATCAATTTTTATGTGTTTTTGTAACTTTTATTTTATCAAAAAAGAAAGCCCTAAAAAAAGAATTTCTGTGTAAAACCCTAAAAACACAGACCTGTTGCTCACACAATCTGAGCCCTCTCCTTTATCAAACATAGTTCTGCAATATTTATTGCAGACCTCGTATGCCATAGCTGCCTTCTATGCACACTCAAAACAGAAAACAAGTTAGTATTTCAAACTATTTAGATGGTGGTGTATTTTGTAAAATATATCTTATTGATTTGACTAGTTTTCTGCCCTATTCGCATTAGTTTTCTGGGTAAATGTAAGTCTGTTTTTTTACTGAGACCTGGAACCTTACATCTCTGAATGCACAGTGATGTAATTCTGACATTATTTTACTAGTATTGTTTTGGATTTTATTAGTACTAATTATTGCTATTGAGAGCTAGGTGATGGTAAGGGACTTGATGATTTTATATTTTAGAGATTACATACATGATTGAGTGAATGATAATAACATTATGGTTAGCTTGGCACTAAATTTTCATTAAGTTAGTATTTTATATCTATGCTATCATATACACAGATCTGGAAATCATATCCTAAATGGAACTTTAAATGATTAACACTGGTTATTGGTTGCACTATTTTACACGTTCTGATTACTGTGATGATAAAATTTCAGTTATTGCATGGCACATATGTGGACCATAAATTCATATGTCTATATCTTCAAAGGTAGTAGATAAATTGATGTTATTACATGAGGAGTGTCTCCAAGGAAATTATGATATGGTTTCTAAACTACAAATTGCATGCTCAACTGTGCAACCTACTTCTCAGTGCCAAAAGGTAATTTATGATGAATTTTTTTCTACATGAGATCATTCCTAGTAATAGAATAGTAATAAGTTGTCAATTTTTTGTTGACTAACATGTCTCTTTCCCATCATGTGCTTAGGGGAATTTTTTTTATCTTATGGGCATATTTGATACTAACTTGACCAATTTTGGCCATGCTTGAGGTGGTTACATAAGAAGGATCAACTTTTCATATTCACATCTTCCAATAATGAGAAACATCAAAACAACTTACCACCAGTTGGAACTACAAAGATCCTACACAGATTTTCTAGGTGAACAACTACTTTTTTTTCCCTAGGGGTTGAGTTATTTTTTTATTATTTATTTATTTTTCAATAAAGATGAATTCAATGCACCTTATGTTTTTTGTAGTATGATGAATTATCACTAGTAGCTCTTCACATGTACTAGAGAAAGTGATGATATTTCATGAGGAGTGTCTCCAAGACAATTATGAAATGGTTTCTAAACTACAAATTGCATGCTCAATTGTGCAACCTACTTCTAATCAATGCCAAACGGTGATCTATGATGAATTTTTTGTTATATGAGATCATGCATAGTAAAACAATAGAAATAAGTTGTCAATTTTTTGTTGATTAACATGTCTCTTTCCTATCATGTGCTCAAGGAACTTTTTTTTTTCTTTCGGGAATATTTGGTACTAACTTTGATCGATTTTGGCCATGCTTTAGGTGGTTGCATAAGAAGGATCGGTTTTTCATTTTCATCTCTTCTAGAAATTGTGAGCTTGACCTTCTCTAGATTCATTTACACCTATGGGATTCCTCAGTCTTCAAAGCTCAGGCTCCCTTCATATTTAGAAGATGGGCTTCCTTTACTTCTGACTCGTGGGCTTCTTTAAGCTTCTGCAGGTATCTACGGGCCTCTGCTACCTTCTTCCAAGCTCTGCAGGCATCCTTCCAAGCCCTTGTTGGCTCTTTAAGCTCCAGTGGGATTAACCTAATTTCAGATAACAATAAGTTGATCCGAGCCCAGTGGTGCCTACCTCTTTTATCGATGGTATTTTTTTATAGATGTACCCCCCTGCCTTATCATAGAAATTAGTTCTCATTGGTGCCTAGAATATAATTTAATTAATGTTTATACGATCCATGTGGTGCTTACAACATATTTTATCGATGGTATTTTTATAGATGTACCCTCCTACCTTGTCATAGAATCCACTCTAAGAGGTGCCACTTTAGCATCTAATTATGTATTTTATCTAATTGTTATGAATTTGTGCATCGTAATGGGAAAATAGTTTTTGAGGCAATAATTAGGGTGCTTAGGGACACTTTGGGTACTTTTGGGAACTTTTTAAATCATTATGCCTTATTTTTTAGAGTCAATTAACACTTTTTGACCTCTCCCCTGAACTTCACATTTATTTTTTTCCCTTTTACTTCAATATGTTTTTTTCCATATCTTACTTTCCTGATATATTTCTTTTCTATAAATCACCTTTCCTCTGTTATATTTTACCCATTTCTTTGTCTTTAAAATATAGTATGTATTTTTTCAAAAGCACTTATTGAAGATCCAAAACCGTGGAAAGGAAGGTGCCTCTCCACGGTTTTTAAATTTTTTTTGAAACCTTCAGGTTTCGCCGCAATATCGACAAACTTTCGTCGTGGGTATTGCAAAACCGTTGAAACCTTGGGTGAATTTCCACGAATACCGTCACTATAGCGATGAAGTTTTGTGGAAAAATTACCATTCAACTTGCAGATTTCGTCGATAGAGATTGGTTATCCACGGTTTTGTGTGGAAGAAATTTTTGTTCAAATTCCATAATTCGTCGATAAAGAGACAAACGTTCGTCGAAAGTGTTCCACAGTTTTGCGTGGAAACAAAATTTTGCCTAGCAGTTTTTAGCCATATTTTCGTCATTATAGGGACAACAACTTTGTTGATAGAGTGACGAAATGTAGAAAATGAATTAAAAAAATCAATTTCAAGGCCACCGTATAGAAGACACATGGCGACCAGTTTTCATCTCTATATCGACGACTTATAAATTTCGTTGTTATATCCATGAAATAAGTGCCACGAAACATCACGACCGTTATTGCCGCAATTTTGACGATGAAACGTGGAAATAACAATGAAAAACCATCGCAAATTTGCTATTATATATTAGTGTAACATCCCCTTACTACCTGGGCCTGTAGTACAAAACGTAAGTAAATGGAACTGTAAGTACCATTTCTAACGTCATAAAAATTGTGCATGCAAGTGATAGGGTTAGGAGGGTGAAATATTGACACAACTAAAGAATGATTGGGGACGAATCAACTAGGGGGGGGAATAAATGATGAGTGAAACCTTGGGGATATAGTAATGATAACCTGTAGTAATAATGGTTCGATGACTTACCAAAGGGAAGTACGTTAAAAAAATCCTCATCTGAGACTTAAATTCATTGTTAGCAAGTACACGCTCATCAACTCCTTACGTGCTCAAAGCAGGATATACACTTTTTAACATGAATTAAAGTTAGTTTTATTAACTATAATAAAAAAAGGGTATTGTACTAGAAGATCTCTCTTTGTGTATATATATATATATATATATATATTGATCGAATAATATGAATGATTCCTTCGATTAATTATTAATAGTGATGGTCAAAACCTTCAAAGTTATGGTGAATGACATTACATTTTATTTTCACAAACCATTATAAAGTTATCTTGAAATTCAAACCTATTAATTCAGTAATGATATAGACTTAAGTGAATTGAGCAACCTAAGTCTGTAGCTCTTTTTATTAAGAAATTAGTTATTAAAAAATATATATGACTTATATTATTTTATCTTTTTACAAGCTTTTGTATAAGAAATAGATTTCTTTCTTCCACGATATGGTTGTATGCTAAGTCATTTTACTACCACATGTGTTGGAGGAGAAAAAAATAGAGTTCTATAGCAGTATTAAAGGAGAGGAATGAGAGTTAAAGGGGGGTCTCACGGAGGACGAGTGAGCTGGAGGTACTAAATAAAAATACACCTGGATGGAGAAAGGAATTTCTCACAAGTTTCTGGTATATCCTGGCTTGCGGGCTTCCGGTTTATACCACAGTGGTTATAGTGGCAGTAGCGGATTTGATCCCGGGCTTGGCCCAGGCAAGTTTGACAAGTTACCGATTCCCCTACCTAAA
>LPNX011153331.1:0-26461 GCA_001517045.1 Pseudotsuga menziesii | reverse complement strand
TACTTACTTTAGTGGATTCGTAACTTGTATTAGGGGTGTCTCTAAGAGGGAGAACCTATGCCAATTAGAGCCAATGGTTAGGAGAAAATTCATAGTCATACTTTCCGTCACTTAAGCTTTGTAGATTAGAGTTGTAACCCGTAATGCTTAATAATTGAGGATGGATAATAATTTATCAGTTTTCAAAGATTCTTATGTAGCTTATGTTGTTAAATATAGTAGTTGATTTATAATACGTCGTATATAATGAATTAACATGATTGACAATTCTGTGCACAGGGAGTCTATTCCAATGGTGAAAAAGAATTAGACCTTTGCTCGAAAGATAGTATGGAGAAACCTTTTTACTCATGTACATGTTTTATAAGTTAAGGATTCTTTCATTATCGGAAGTATTACACCTATTTAACCTTGTTGTTCTCTCAACATACGACTCTGGAGACCCATACCGCATCTCTTACAATCATTCTTAGGAGTGACCATTACATGCGATGGACCGTCTTGTGACTAATGTATTTGCATATGAGTATAATAATAAGTGTTAGAAGATACCTATTTTACTAATGAAACCTTTTTAACCATCGGTGTGGCTTGAGTTGATGGAAGGTTTATTAATGTCTCAAAGACGTATACATGAATACTCATGTATGGAAAGTGTAAGAATAGGCGTGTGAACATAATGTGAATCATGTATGATTATATATAATTATATACTTTAGTGTATACAGTGTTATTGTGGTTAGTTAGTAAAAGAGATGCTTCTTGTATATAAAAAAATAGGGACCATGTGTGCCATCAATTATGGTAAGAGACTTTGTGGTATTTATGTCAGTAAGGTTTAATAGGTTATACTTGATTAGGTTAGCTATGATATGTTCAATATTGAAGTAGGACTAATAATTAGAGTTTCAATCGAAAATATATAACTATTGGAGATACATAAGATGTACTCTAGGATTGAAGGGTCTCGATTTTGTTACCGTACTGAACCACTAATTGTTAAAAATAGTAGTCCCCATTTACTAGTTGTGTAGAAGTGATTGTATCTATAATAACATAATTTGCTATACTTGAATGTTCTCTTATATGATTCAATGAGAAATGTTTTACATAGTGTACCCCAAGGATCTGTTGATGGTTTATGGGTATGTTACAATGCCGGAATAAATATCTAGGAGCCAGATGTTTCTAGGTATAGGGAGTTCAACATAATGTAACAATAGCAGTGTTGGGGGAGGAAAATGGTAATTTGTTTAGCATACATGAAATCAAGTACATGATATTTACACATGAGCAATGGAAGCTGTTCAAAACCATTCTCATAATGTTTGAGTTGTACGTGTTGCAAAGCAAGGAAAACCGATTGTGTGAAAACTTCATGTTGTTATATTATAAATCGTAACGTTTCTAGCAATACTTTTGGAACATGTGATTTGACACTGAATTCATGCCATTGCACCAAATAGACCATGAGCTTCGACATCGACTTACTATGGTTGCACCACATAGACCGCATGTACTTGAACTCATTCAACTTAGACCTACTTTTTAGCTATTTTTCCTTATATGGTTCATTATTGATTGGATCGAGGTCGAGCAAGTTTTGTTAAATTTACATTTCTATTTGATTAGTTTTGGTTGGGAATGGTTGTGTATAAATGAGAATATCGGTTTCAGTGAAAGAACAAATGAGTTGTTTCAATATTACAATTAAGAATATATTTTTGGAAATTCTACGTTTTATTTGAAAAGAATGTAAAATATGTATTTGACTATGTGTACATTTTACTATTTTATATATCCTATGTATATTTGATTACAATGGATAATATTGAATTGTAAAAAATAAAGTCTTTAGAGAACAAATAAATTTATTTAGTTGTAATTTCTTGGAGATGCAATGCCAACAATTAATTATAGCATGGTATCATCAATAAGTAGCATTTCATTGTTATTATGTATCTTGATATATTTTTAGGAATTAAAAAAATGATGAAGATATGTGGAAGTTAATCTATGCCCAATGAAATTCTCTAGAAAATAAATAATTTATATTTAGTTTTATATCTTTTGAGGTGCTATGCCAATAATAATAATACTAACATAGTCGTTATTTGGGAGAATTTGGTAGGTAATAAGAGGAATCTTAAATAATTTGAAGTCACTTAGATGTCAAATTGTCTAGATTAAGAGTTTGAAACCATGTCAGAGTGGGGTCTAGGGATATCTCTCTCTCTCACACACACATTATAAATGAAGTATATGGCCAACAATTACATCACACATAAATGATGTAGACTGAGAATTTGAAATCATGTCTCAGTGAAGAGAGGGTCCGAGGAGATCTCTCTCTCTCTCTCTCTCTCTCTCTCACACACACACACACACACACACACACACACACACACTATAAATGAAGTATACGGCCTACAATTATTTTTAGAATGTTGATTTTTTCTTAGAAAGTGTTTAGAATGGTATTAAATAGCATTTAGGTATACAAAATAGGGCTTTCTACTAAATTTCCCAGTGGTGACCCTATAATCTCCTCTCCACATATACATTGGTTTTCCCCATTTTATTAGTTGTTAATCCCACATAAAACATATTTCGTTGACTTATTCCACACATCAAAATACTAAGTGCTAACTCTTTGCAATTAATGTCTTTATCTAACCATGAAAGCCACAATAATTTCCACAACAAAACCAACAACTACAAGGATAACCACAACAATGTTAAGGACAACCATGTATTTAATTTTTAGTGAAAATCTACATTTGCTATAATTTTTTCCATTATTTTGCTACAAATATGGATAAATTTACTAGTAAGTAAATTTTTTTAATAAGGAAGAGGTGATATGGACCTTAAGATATTAGTTTCAAATAAATAAATCAAATCAAATGAAATAACTACATGGTTAAGATATTAAGCTCATTCTCCTTTCTAGGATTTAAAAAGTATTGATTCTGATCTCTAAGGTGCACCATGACCTCCCCACATAAATTATCTTGATCTGCCTATAAATTAATTCTATTTTTTTAATATTTTTCTAGAAAATATTTAGTTAGACAATAAAAATGTTTAATATATACAAAATAAAGCCTTTTTCAAAATTTGCGCTTTTTTTTTTAATGTTTTAGGGTTTGATTCTCCTCTCCCCATAAATCCTATCATCTCCTCACTACATATACATTAAGGTAGTAGGTTTATCTTGTAGTTGGTTCCTGTGCATTTTTTTTAGTTGTTAAGCCCATAAAAAATCAAGTACTTTCTTAATGTACAATTTTTATAATTCTGTCATTTTCTTTAAAAAGAAAAATACAATTTTGCTACAAAGTGCTTCGTTCTAGTATGGAGGAGGTGATATGGACCTTCATATATTAATTTAACATATAATATAAATATTGACAAGAAAATAACTACATTGTAATTATATTAATCCTATTCTCATGTGTGGAACTTAAAAGGAAATGTTGTTTCTATCCATTAAGATCATCATTAATATAATTGTAATAGAGACTTTTACAATATATACACTCGTTCTCTATATTAATGATATTGAGATGTTTTATTCGCATGATTAAAAAAAATCTCATGTTGATAGAAGATAACTACATATTATAGGTAATTTATACATTTTACTTTTTAAATTCAAAGAAAAAAATTACATTTTATATTCAAAAAAAAAAAAACACTTTCATATAAGCACTATTCATTATCATAAAGGAGCTAAAATTAACTATGTGATCATTATTTTCAAAACCGTTATTTCAAAATTAAGAACTATTCAACTATAGATACCATATACATGACTCGATATAGTTTTTTCCTTATAAAAAAAATCTTCCATCAATATGTAAAGATCAATGAAAACATCAATTAAAAGGGAAGTTTAGACACTTATCAATGAATCTTCATGAGAGTAGATTTCTTTAAAATTGGAACAAATATTAATAACTCATGATGAGACCTGGAAAGTGTGCACTTTTTTGTTTACAAGCAAGTGGGAATTTCGATCTATCCATATGTTGTAGAGAACGATGAAGGGAATAGTAATAAGATTATAGAGATCTAATCCATGAAACTAGGAAGAGACATTATTATATAGTAGGACCAATCTAAATATTTGATAAAAAAAATTCATAGTTATATATCTTTCAAAACTTAACTCGTAAATGGACATAAAATTGTGATGTGTGGTATTTTCTTCATTGTTCTAATAAAAATGAACATATATGGACTTTGTGTATGTATTATATGTATTATATCCTAGGTCAAAAACATGTTCTTCAAGGCTAGCACATATGGGTCATAGTGTAATGTCCCTGAAATCCATAAATTAATAAATATTTTTTTCTAGGGCTAGTCATACTACTAAGATATTAAGGACTATCTTGTCTTAACTGCAGAATTATAAACTTGATAAAGAACTATGCCTAAGTTATGGTTCTTTTTTCCTTTTATATGATTCCTATGTGAAGATGATGTTTAAATGCCATTATTCTATATTCTGATGTACTTTGTAGTTGTGTACATGTTATTTGGTTTACTGATGCTCTGATATTGTTTTGTTTATGTTTGATTTCATATTACCGTATCTAATATATTTATTTGATAAATGATGAGGCTAACTTCCCTATGTATTTAAAGGGGAGGAGTGGTGGTATTTTTTCCTAATGACACACTCAGAAAGGCAAGTAAATACTACGATATTGGGCTACTTAGCTCTTACAAACCAATGCATGATGTATCTATTCTTACTGCAGGTAACTCACCGATATTCCTATGCTACCAGCGTGTGATGGAAAAAGTCAAAGTCTTAAGTCCTAAAGTTGTTAATCCTAAAGGCTAAGGGATTTGTCATTTATATTAATACCCTAAGCCCAAAGCATGAGATCAAACTATGGGAAAGATGTTTTAAGTCTTAAAGGTAAATGTATTAAGTTCAACAACAATGGAGTAACAGATTTACATTTAAATGATAAAATGTGTGAAGTTTCAAACTATAGAGTAGATGGTTTTGATTAATATCCTAGTGGAGGATTGTTGGAGCTTTTAGTGAGCCCACGTGAAGGCCAGCGTGGCTCCTCCATGATGTCCCCAACCATAACCCTCTTTCTAGGGTTTCCACAACCCATTGTGCATTGTCTTCTTTTTGTTTGGTGGAAATGGTGGCAAGCTCCACCATTTGAGTTGCACAGATAATGTTGATGGTTTACAGTGCCAGTACGAAAGTATTCCACAGGTATGAAAGAATAATCTATGGTTTAACTCGTTCCTATTCTCATTTTCTTTTATAATATATTTCATACTTCTAATTATCTCTTTGTTTCATTTTTCATTACAGGTTGGGGACAAGCGTGAGTGCTCTGCAACTGTGGAAAAGGGAGGAGGTCGACATCATTTTCTATGGGTAAGCCCAGATGATGAGGGAATTTACCCAAGTGATATATTGTTTAAGGGGTTGCAAGGTTTCTCTGTGTGAAGTTTGTAACCAACCTCCGAATTAGGATTCGCCGGAGTTTGGGGAAAAAGTAGTGGCTATGCTTAGTTTTTAATCTGTACGTTTGGCTTAGTGGTTCTCATCCCATTTGGGCATTTTGTAAAAAGACAAGAATGTGTAAATTTTATAACTCAGCGTGGATAATCAAAATGGTGTTTGATATAATTTATCTTGGCTGTTTGTTTGCTGTGAACACTATGGTTTAATTTCGATGGTTAATAATTTTATCAGTGCCATTGCTTCGCAATGGCACTATGATAATACCGTTTTGATATTTTTTTGTTGACTGTGGAATATCGTTTATGTGTTAACCCTTTCTATGATTTATGGAAATGATTTAGCGTTTTAAATAGATTTTACTTTGTCAATTTATTATATGGTTTCAATTTGGGCATTTTACCTCTGTTAAATAAAGACAAGGGAATATCCCTAGCTTCGTAGTTGATTTGGTTTCATGGGGAGATTCTTGTTTGTGGTTTATGAATTCACTATAAGATTTATTTAAATGGATTATGCTTGTTGCTGATGACAACCTTAGCTCTTTTTATATGTTGATATAATTCTTGGTTAGGACGATAATGTAATCATTGTTTTGTTTTGTTACTGCTATAGTTGTTAATTGCAGTCATAATGGCATGGCCCAAGCTTTCCTATATGGAATAGCCTATGTACTGTAAGGTTTATATTTTAATTTTTGGATGTAAATGATTACAATAATTTGCGTAATGGATTCGATAGCAAGTGTATTATTTTATGTTTGTTAATTGTATAACTTTGTTAATGCTCCCATCCGGGTTTCATGATATTCTATATGTGTTTCTCCATTGGTTTATTATCGCCGGTAAATAAGTCCAATGCTCCCAATCTGAACTCAAGGGATTCGACGTTGCATCGCGATAGTTGATTTACTATTTTTTGTTTATTATTCATTTAATATTATGTAGACACTCTCATCCGGATATTAGGAGACTCGGTCTTGGGTTTAGATAGATGAGATATAGTTTATGTTTATTCATTTAATATTTGTTTAACACTCTTAGCTAGAGCATATGAAATTCGATCTGGGGTTTCGATATTTGGATTATGGTTTTGTTTTTAATGTAATTAATACATTGTTTGCGTAGATAGTTTGAGTTGGAAATTGTAGTGGCATCCTGGCCAATCCTTAACAGGATTCGATACTAGTTTAACATATTTAGTTTATAAATCGACTGTGTTTATTGTTAGGTTTTAATAATGTAAAATTATTCCTCTTGAAGTGTTGGCAGGCTCTCGGCCTTTGTATGAGGAATCGGGAGGATTCTATTGATGATTTATTTATGTTTATTGTAGTGTATATAGATCATATGTATTTGTATTTTTTTGTTTACTGGAAAATTCAATATGCCAGCATTGCGTTAGTTTAGGTGTTTTACTTATTTTAAGGGATTCGATCCCTGGTTCACGTTTATGAAAAATTGTTTAGTTTGTTTAATATTTGGTTTAAGGATTAGTTTAAAAGATAATATGGATTTATGTAATTTGCTTATTTATTTCATTTAGTAGATTCATTGGATGGATAAATTTATTCGATGAGGTGTTTATTATTTTAATAAGGCCATAGACCTTTGCAAATTCTTTGTAATTTATAGCTAAGGATTTTATTTTGTTTTTACTCTATTTTTAAAATGAGATCTGTGTTGTGATGTAGGGTTTATTTTTTAGTATTTTTGATAGAGGTCAGGTTGTAAATTCATTTAGAAAACTAAGGGTTGAATATAGAATAAAGCTTAGCATATAACACGAACTTTTAAACTCTGATAGGAATTTAACCCTAGAATGTATTTAATAATTAAAGACTGAGATTCTAATTGATCTAATAAAACAAACCTGAAGTATTTATCCAAATTGGAGAGTAAAATTACAGATCGTAATCTAAATCATAATGGCTATAATTACAACCTGTAAACATACTTTAAAATAAATTAGAATGTAGAAACCTCTTATGTGCAACTTTGTAGATTTGTTAATGGCTAAAAGGCCCTGCACACTTAAACACCCATAATTATTAAAACACTAGCTATATATGACCTTAGGAATGATAACCAAATCACTTTGGAACTACCACATTCCTCCCAACCATGACTCAGAACTGTTATTGGTTCTAATACGGATGCCTCCAAGCTTTCTCCAACATGCAAGCAATCTAGAACTCCTAAAGGTGGGTTTCTACTATTTGGATAATTAGGCTCTATATAAGAATACTTGGTTTTGGGAAAAAATCTCTCCAAAACCTATTCAAGAATAATGATCAAATCCCCAATCCATTTCTTTGCTTGGGTCTTTATAGAAATTTTTTTAGGAAAGGGAAATTGGTTTTAAACTTCAGTTGAATCAATAATTCATTACTTTCTTGAAAATAATATTTAATTTGATTTATAAGGAATTACTAGTTTTTTTTGGTTGGTAAGCATATAAATAGTATATTACTGTATAGTACAAAAATAGATTACAATCAGGTCCGACCATCTTTGAGAGAAATACTGGCTCGGGGGCTTCTTAGTCTGAGAGATTATTTCCAAGTTTCACTTAGGTTCTTATCCCTCTATCCATTTCCCATTATATATATAGTATTAACCCAACACTTGCATTCCCAAAAGGCCATAAGCTTCCCACCCTACCTACCTATACATAAAAGCAAAGTACATCACACCCCTGTATATGCACAAGTATAGAGTATTGGAGATGTCATCACTATTGACTAACCCAACCCAGTCCAAAATAATACAAGGGATAATGGAGATTACCAAAAATTAGTATATAAAACCAAAAAACACTGAAGACTAAAAAGCAAGAGATCAACCAAAAGAGAAGCAACCCCAATCCTTATTGTTGCGGAGGATCTGCTGGGGAGGGAGGCGACACCATGGGATGTGCTCCCAAGCTTCCCAAAAGCTCGCTCGCCATTGATTCTAGCATTCTGAAGCCAGTCACAGAATCTTGCTGTCCTTGTCTGATTACTACCAAGGATTCACATATACCATGTGCCGGCTGCATATTTGCTTGAATATCCCTTGCAAGGAAAAAGCGCCCAGTCGAAAATGGACTGGAAATTATAGGCCGACCCTGGTGGGTCTCATATTCACAGACCAATTCAACTTCCCTAATGGCAATGGTGGCTTCGACCCTTGCTGGAATTTCTGCCATATATTGAGCACCCTAATTAAACATCAAGGGGGATAGGGCCAACATCCGCTGGTGAGTTGTTGCTCAAGGATCCGGCCTTGGTGGAATTTCCTTTTACCATACTTCCCCTGAGCCCCTGATTACACCTCCCCCTCCCCTGTTGAGCCATTATGAGTCGGAGCTGGATATAACAGATATCCTTCACTAAATGAAAAATAGAAACCATGATATGCTCAACTTTGATAATCATCTCACTCTCCTGAGATGTATAAGTAGTCGTTCCCGTGTCATGGAATATGTAGACCTTCTTCCTCTGATTCGATAGTTGTTTCCAATTCCCGCCTTGGGAAATAGCCTCCTTATGACTCCATATCTTTCTATACATGATCCAATCGTCCTCTTTGTGTGAGAGATTAGTCATCTCTTCCTCCATTAATGGTCTCCTAGTGCACGCACTGCTAAAAAAGACAGTTCGAGTACCAATACTTGAAATCTCCCCACCGACGAGCCTAAGAGGACTGTACCTTGAGGTTTTTCCCTACCTCGTGAGCACGAACAAGGGAGGTTTTAAAGATATGGGCCTAACCTCGGATCTACCACCTCTCCTCGAGCTAACATGTCACCCTCCTCTTTCCATTCTTTCACTTTCTTCCTAAAGATATGGGCCTAACCTCGGATCTACCACCTCTCCTCGAGCTAACATGTCACCCTCCTCTTTCCATTCTTTCACTTTCTTCCTAGCTATCCTTGCCTCATCCTGAATGTGCATGGAGTAAATTCCAAGTGGAGGAGGCATCTCATCATCGTCCCTCGCACATATCAAGGATGTGTGTATAGGGGCTTCTGCATGCCGAATCACGTGGCCATCCGAATGTTGGCCTGAGTGATCATGTGGGCCGCGTGTGAGGGGGGAAGATGCATGCAAAAAGGTTGGACGATTAATGAGAGCACAACTATATTTCCTTGAGAGATGACCAATGTCATTCCGACCAAAATCTAAACCTTCCAACTCCTCGCATTTTTCCCAAAGAATCTTATCCCTTATGTCTACGCGGTCCTTTGCATGGAAGGGGACCTCCTTTCCAACCCCTTCATTTTCAAGAGTATCTACCACCCTATTCCATGAGTGTTTTATATGGGAAAACACTAGAGCAGGAGTGTTCCTTAACCAGACTCTAAGCATTGAAAGCCTACCTTCCCACCTCTAGTTCCTAGAAACCTGATTAATGGTCACTCCATTCATAATCCTTTTAGCTATGTTGATGATCACCATCAAGTCCCCCTCCACTATCAGGGGAGTTCCCTGGTTCTGTAATGCCCATGACACCCCGTTTAAGAGGCCATCGAGCTTCGCTATATTATTGGAACCAGATCCTAGGCTTCCCTACTAGAGACTGAGGATTCTTTCCTGAGGGTCCCTTATCACACCTCCAAAGCCAGCAGGGCCCAGGTTCCCTTTTACGGCCCTATGAAAGTTCAACTTGAAGGAACCGAGTGGAGTTTTTTTCCAGGACTCAACACTTCTAGTTTGCTTGACCATCTTGCTGAGGTGAGAATTGTTCATATGTAATTGTCTTATTCCCCAATATTGAAGGATTTGATTTTCTGTTGTGTCTTCTTCTAGATCTTCATGTGACTAGGAGAATAATATAGCTAAATTTGAAGGATACTCCAATCTTGGAAGGTTAAATATGTGACTAGGAGCATATACTCCATGGGGGATCTTCCTAGAGCATAGGTTCGTGTAGAAGTCTTCAATGTCCTCTGTTGGTGCTAGATTTTTCCACCATTCTTTCCTTTTCCAAGCCCTGAACAGCTTGTCAGAGGACTCGTGTTCCTATAATTCCTTCACCGTATTTACCTGGCTTAGCTGAAGGTAGGATTTGAGAGTTGATATATCATCCCAATTTTTGATACACTGTTCTTGGTTCCAAGCCTCACTAACAAATCGAGCAGAGTTTCCATCTCTTATCTCCCAAATTTTTTTCCTTTGGATGAGGTTCGTATTTTCCTGGGTCGATTTCCAGATACTCGAACCCAGGAGGTCTTCTCCAAATCTTATCAACAGTTGTTTTGGATAGTGATGAGCATACTTTGCATGCCAGAGCTTCGCCCAGGGTTCTTCCTCATACATTATCAATTTCCACCATATCTTTTCTCCCATAACTTTGTTGGTATCTAGCGGGTCTCGGAGACCTAGAAATCCCACATTTTTGGGTTTATAAATCTTTTTCCAGTCTACCAGGGGCCATTTCTTGTGGCATTAATATCCTCCCCACAAACATTTCCTTTAGATATTCCTGATTGGCTTAATCATAGATTTAGGAGCCGCTAGAACTGAGAAAAGATACAGGGGCATTACTTGGAGGACAAACTTCACCAAGATAAGTCTTCTTGGGAAGTTAAGGGCTTTGAGTGTCCATAGATTGGGTTTATGCTTAATTTTTTCCAAAAGGTCCTTCCACGAGACCTGCCTAATGGTCGATTCAACTAGCGGAGATCCTAAATACTTGGAGGGGAGCTCGCCCTCCGAGAAGCCTAGAATTCTGAATATATTTTTTTCATAATTTTTAGAGTATTAAGGAAGTAAACTTGATATTTTTCCTTGTTGATTTCCAGTCCACTGGCTTCCAGGAAGGTGTCCAGCCCCTCTTTGATACCACGAGCCTCCTGTACCATGGGCGAACCCATAAGAATATTATCATCGATGAACTGTTGATGAGTTTGGGGCTCCAACTCCTCAATAATGGTTATCCCTTTGATCTTATTCTCCACTTGCTAGTTCTTGAGCATTCTTCCTAGTCCTTCCACTGCTATGATGAATAGAAAAGGTGACAGTGGGTCCCCCTGTCTGATACCATAGGAGCTTTGGAAGGGTGAGGCAGGTGATCCATTAACTAAAATAGAGAATAAGGATGAAGATACAAAATTCATGACCCACCCAATCCATTGATCTGAGAATCCGAACGCCTTGAGAATCCCTATTAAGAATTTCCAGTGTAGTTTATCATAAGCTTTAGATATATCTAGCTTAAGGAGCATATATGGAATTTTCCCAATTTTGATCGAGTGGATGATTTCATGGATTAAGATGATTCCATCCAAAATTTTTCTTCCTTCAACAAACCCCACTTGCTCAGCAGAGATGATTAGGAGAAGCAGAGGGTGTAGTCTGCTAGCAATAGTTTTGGAGATAATTTTGTAAATGACATTGCACAGGGCTATCAACCTGAGCTTCCCAGGGTCTTCAGTTCTCGACTCTTTAGGGATAAGTGTCAGGAAAGTTTCATTTAGAGATTTTAGAAGATTACCTGACTTCCTGGAATCCTCCATCATCTCCCATAATTCCTCTTTCAACCAATCCCATCATGCATGGAAGAAGTTGGTGGTGAATCCATCAGGTCCTAGGGTTTTATCCTTGGCCATATGCTTGACCGCCTCTTCAACTTCGTCCATATATATATATGTTTCAACAATATAAGGTTATGTTCTTCAGTTATGACCTGAGGGATGTGCCTAAGGACCTCCCTCTAAGAGGCCTCTTTGTCCCCATCTGGTTCCTCCAGAAGGTTAGCAAAAAAGGAGTTAAGAGTGAGTTCCAGATCTTCCTGGGTTTCACTTATAATACCTTCTTCAGTTCTTAGTCTGGTCAGATGATTTCTTTAACAGTGGTTGATGGCTGCTTTGTGAAAGAAACTAGTATTTCATTCTCCTTCATGGAGCCATTTCACTCTGGCTTTTTGGTTCCAATATATTTCCTCATGGTGTTCTCTTTGATTGAATTCCTGGACTAGAGAGATTTCCTTCTCCCTAATATCTGTTGTGAAACCTGACTGCATGCCTTTGGTTTGTACTTCTTTTATTTTACTTTTCGACTCCACTTTTGCTTGGAATATGTTACCAAAATATTATTTGTTCCATTTCTTAATGTTTGATTTGAGGATTTTGATATTTTGTTGGAAATGGTACATCTATGTTCCCCTAATGGTTGGTATTTCCTCCCACCATTCTTTTACTTTTTCTTGGAATTCGAGCTGAAGTAGCCAAAATTTTTCGAAGAGAAAAGGTCTGCGTAGGTTAGCACTCCCATTTTCCCATTAAATCTTGATAGGCCAGTGGTCAGATCTAGATGAAGGAAGTACCGATGCATGCAACTTTCCTCTGTTCGTCATGATGGACTCTGACATCAAAAAACAATCTAGATGATAGGCTATGCCTATGTCTCCTGTCCTTTTGTTGTTCCAAGTAAAAGTTCCGTTATTTGTTCTTACTGTCTATCAATTCATGGTTATTGATAACTTCATCAAAGGAATCATTTATGGGGTTTAACTATCTTATCACACCTTTCTTTTCCTCCAGATTTCTTATCGGGTTGAAGTCCCCTCCAATTATCCAGGGTTTTCCTTCTATCATACCGTTAATCATCCTTATGGAGTCTAGAAATTGTATTTTCTTCTCTTCCCTTGGAGGACCGTACACATTGGTCATGAATCCTCGTATGCCAGTACCTAAGATGTGAAAGGTAGTTGAAAGAGAATGTTGGGTTGTAGAGAAGTTATAGATGGGAGCTTCTTTTGGATTCCATAGATTTCCAATACCTCTATCCACCTTATTAGCATCCACTGCTAGAGTCTCTCATCCTTTCCAGACTTTTCCTCCTATACGTTTTAGATCTATCTACAAACATTTAGTTTCTTGCAGAAAAATCACTCCTGGATTTTCCAAATCAATCTTTCTCCTTAGAAGACGAATATTCAAGGTGCTACTACAACCTCTTATATTCCAATATGTGATCTGCATTAGGAACTTATTCATTTGTGGGAGAGAGAACTGCATCTATGGTAGGATATTTCCCTGAAGCCACCAATTGAGCTCCAACTTGGATTCTTTTCACATTACTATGTCTGCCTCGGGTTTCTTTCTTAGTTTTCATTTTTCCCTCTGGATCTTTGAGGGATTCCGCTGAGACCCCTATAGAATTCATTTTTTTGGATTTGATTATCATTTTTTCCAACATGGTAACTTGTTGTGGGATAATCTTCTCGGGGACCAATGTAGAACAAGTCATTTCCATCTCGACCAAGTACAGATCTCCTATCTCAATTTCTTCCTCTTCCACCTCCTAAGTATTGTTGGTGTCTTCCTTTATTTCCTGATGTTCTTCATGGACTAGGGTCTTTGAGCTTGGATCATTTTCTTGGGATTTCTAGGGTGGGTGCTATACTGGACTTTCCTTGGTTATAGACACATTGATGGGCTGCTGGTGTTGGGTCTTTATGCATGTATCCGTGTCTAAAATGTTATGTCCTAGAAGTTTTTGGAGGACTTTGAACCTATTTTTCGTTTGAATTTTCTTGAAAATTTCAGGGGAAATGGACTTCTTGGCTGATCTCATCTTATTTTTAACACGAGTAAACCCCCCAATGTCTTGATTTTCTTGTTCTCTCGTTCCTCCTAGTTTTTTGTTATGTGGGCAGTCTCTGAATAGGTGCCCATGTTCGTGACATCTCCTGCATCTGAACAGAATTTGTTCATAATCTATTTCTTGGAACCAATATTCATCCTCCCATGTTAGATCCATTCCATCTAGGAGATCTTTTGATATATCAAGTTATATGTAGATCTTGGCATAGGAGGTATGCCTTCTCTGTCGAGTTTGCTCGAAGACTTTTATAATATTTCCTAGAATGTTCCCAATTTCCATTAGGATTTCTTCTGACCAGTATTCCGTTAGTAGAGAATACATTCTGATCACAACATAATTTCAACCCAAAATCTGACACCTTGCATGTTTGCAATTCGACACTTTTCTGTCGCATTTTCTATGCATACATTTTTTTTACCGTCGGTGGCGTAAATTCGAATCTTTGACATTCTAATAATGTGGGTCGAAGATCTGACCCATCATTGTTTCGCATATTCGACCATTTTTCCTTCCAAAGTGTCAATCAAAATTGCATAAACTGTCGAAAATATGACGTCCTCCGACCCTTGAAGCGTCAGCCTTCTAACGGATAGAAGTTCCATAGGAATGGCGACGTCATCTGTATTTTTATCTAGAGAGTGTAGAAAATTCGACGCCATCTGACACTAGAAGAGTCGACCTTTTGACACGGTCTGACACTTTAACCGTCAGTCGGCCGACGGGCGGAAGCATCGGAGTCATGACATGGCCATTGGATGGTTTTACCGGAGTGTCGGAAGGACGTCAAAAAATAGACGCCTATTGGTGGATTTCAAAAAAAAATCCAAGGATTTCACTTACCCCCATATGGTTTCAGCCTAGAATTTTACCACTGAAGGAAACTTGTTTGGACCAGACATTAGTGAGTTGACAAGCAGCTCAGATGATCGAGCAGAGGTTAATATGTGGAGTGTGTCAAAGGGCTCAAAGAGAGAGTCTTTACATTCAAAATTTTCAGACATTTTGGGAGTTGAGTTTGAGAATACAAGTGAGAACAAACCTGAGTTTGAGATTACAGGCAAGAAGAATCAACAAGTTTCTGAACAGTCAGTGATGGATTTGAGAGAAAATACTAAAGAGCTGCCAAATTTTTCAAAATTCTCTAAGCAACATGGTTCATTATTTGCGGTCAATTCCTCCTCAGTCATGGATTGCATGCATGCAGAAAACAAGTATGTTGAGTATGTTCCCATGATTGGGGCCTGTTCCAGTAATGGCACCTCACCATTATTCTGAGATTTTTCCTTGTATAAAAGACAATTGTTAGATTTTTTCCCTGATTGAATTATCTTAAATGTTGTTTCATATAAAACCCCAAAAAAAGTAAAAACAAAACTAAGTTTAAACTTGTAATACCTTACTCTCTTGTAGAAGGTGTTGATGTCCTTGTCCAAGGTATCAAGAAGACTAATAGTCTGTATAACCATGTTATCCACTCTATTGACATTGAATTTCACGTTGGCTCTGTTGTAGCTATGCCCAAGACCCAATTGAGCCTTCTCCAAGTCTATGTGATTCAAGATATGTGATTTCAACTCAATGATAGACAAGCTTTCTAAATATACTTTGTTGTTACAGAAGGGTACCTAAACAAAACAAGAATTTAGAAAATTCACTTCCTATCTGATTCAAAAAAGACATGTACTAACAACCACTTAATGGTAGATTAGCTTGGAGTCATAGCTGAAGGAAGTAGACACTGGTTATGCTCGTTTTGTTGTATTGCTAGTTTAGATATTAGGACTCTTTTGATGATTCTATATTGATGACAAATTGAGTATCCTAGAGAATACGTAAGGAAGACTTTTAATAGTTTTCTTAAATTTCTTTGTTTTTGAATGATGGACAACAAAACAATATCCAACACACTTGAGTCCTCGCAGGACTAGTCAAATGTATATTTTTATTTATTCCTTGGGAATATCAAATATAGTGATTTTAAAACACATCTTAGAGAACAAAGAAATCATGGATATGATATAAATCTAAGTTAATAAACAAATCCTTTTACCTTTCAGTATAAATATGATTCATGAGTCCTATCTAAAGAATTAAAAGACACTTATGGGAAATTGACCTCAACTTGACAGCTGTTAGAATTGACCCTGACTGAACTATCTTAAATGTTTCTTCATATAAAACCCCAAAAAAAGTAAAAACAATACTAAGTTTAAACTTGCAATACCTTACTCTCATGCAGAAGGTGTTCATGATTTCCTTGTCCTTGTCCAAATACAGCAAAGACAACAATTTACCTTCCCAAAACTAAATCACTATGTATCCTTGTTCAACTGCCTTTCAAAGACAGCAATTCCCTCTGTTGTTACTTAGACAACAAAATAGTGACAAGTGGATCCCTGGGAGAGGCTGTCAATGCAGGAAAAACATTGATCTCCCTTATAACCTAATTTATCCAGATTTATCATGCATTTCCCTTTGTAATTTATTATATAGGATTTCCATTTTTATGCTTTCTATTGCTGTTGTGTTTTCTACAGGCTGGGAGCATGAGTTTATAGCATCCAATCCTTTTGCAGCTAGTGAATCCCTTTATTTTCTTGGAGAGATGGCAACATATATTTTATGAAATATTTATTTATAAGAAGACCAATGATCAGTGGGTCAATGCCTTTGATGCAGTGAATGGAGTCTATGAAGGATTTGATTGCTAAAACAAATAGATATTGAAGTCGAGATATCTCACAGTCTAATAATAAAGTATTTGCTGGAAGAAGAGAAACTCTATAAGGCTTCACAGTTGCTTTTTACTACAAGCAAACATAATGTTCTAGTATAACCAGCATCGGTGGCTAAGTATTAAGCACAAGGATTACCATCTAACTACTTTGTATTAGCTATTATGCATGTGGCAAGGAATGCCTTATTGTCTATGAATTCATACAAAGAGGAAATCTTTAAGAGGGCCTTCATATTGAAGAGCATAAACCAATGATTCCATATAAAGACTAGTTTACAATGGTTGTGGAGTTGCAGGATCATTAGATTGGCCCATTTTTGACAAGCAAAATGAAGCCCACGAAAAAGTTGATCACAAAAATAAATTGTATGGTTTTTCAAAGTTTTTGCTTAAAAATCCTACTCTAGATTTGTTAATGCATTCTAATGATATAGGCTTGCCTATGGATTCACAGGGGAAACTTATCAAATATATTACTATTTCTTCTTTAGATTTATGGTAAAATGATGGGTGAATTCTAGGGTTTCATGCACATGCAAGATTGATGCTAGCATTGTTGCAAGAACACAAGCACAAGGAGGATCTAGGGTTTTCTTGGTTGCTCCATTGGTAAAGTTTGGTGAAATTATGCTTCTATGGATTGAATGGTGGTTTTAATGCTGTGTTTTCTCTGAATTAGGGCTTTTACCAGCTTTTGTCAACTTTTACATGTTACAATTAAACATCCTCTTGAAGGAATTTTCTCTTGTTTGTCCTTATATCTCTGATTTTTTCCCTAATTAGGATCCTCCAACAAACCCTAGAGGTAAATATAGTAGTATTTCATGTGTAAATATATGCATTTGTGTGATTAGTGTAGTGTTAGATTAGATCTGTGTTTTTATAAACTAGAAAACCTTAGAAATTTATAAAATTCAATAATCCAAAAATAACAACAATTTTGAAATTATAAGCCACCCTCAACTTTTGGTCTGCCTATTTAGCCCTAGATCCTCCAGTGCATCACCTATCTTCTTGTCTACATCCATGAAATTGAGAAGCAACCTAAAAAAACAGTCAAAAGTCAGATCTAGGGTTTCATACTTGGCATGTTTCAGGGGTTGGGATAATTTGGCCTTGATAAAAGGTTACTTTATGCCTTACAATGACCCCATTTAATTGTTTAGTAGGGGAATTTAGGGACTCTTTCATTATTGATCAGTGTTAGTATCGTTTCTAGCCCTAAAACCTATCAAAAAGACCTGCAAAATCAACCAAGTTAGGGTCATATTTGAGTTATGGGGAAATCTCAACAATATAATTGAATTCTGCCTTCCAAAAGCATTCTTTTTAGGCTAAGGTGTACTTGTATAAACCCTTAAAAGGATGGTTAACTCAGTTGGTAATTCATGTTGATATACCAATGTGTACAATGGGGTGAAAAGTTACAATGGAAACTGAAAATACCAATGTGTACCATGTCCAACTCACAACCTACAGGGATAAGCACAAATATAAACATAGGTTTACCACTGCACAATCAACCATTAAATTTGAACAAGATATGAGATTAATAAACAAATTAGAAAACTACTGGAGAAAGATAAACTGGGGCAGAGGACAATATACTCATGCAGAATAATAGGGAAACAACGCTTCAGATACCATTTTCCTCACAAGTCTATCTATCTTTTTCTGTCTTTTGACCTTTCATATTCCCATCAAACTCAAATTCCTATCAAATTTCTTGTAATGAAATTCCTACATTTAATTTTGTTGTAATAGCTACATGGTATTGGTAAAGTATTACCAAGGGGCCAGTTATCACGATAAATGAAAATATTTAAGGTAATTGTTTAGATCATATATAACAAAGTTCACCTCTATGCATGGTAATCATCATCTTCAACTAAATGTATGTGTGTCCACATGCATAAATACCCAATGCACAACTCAATCAAACAAAAGAAAACATATTTATACCTTGATTTCTGGATCTTCACACTGTCTTCTTATGCTTTACCTTTCAAAACATCATTCAACATACTTCATTTTTTTTCCTCTTGCAATAGTTTCATGTTAGGATCCATCAAATATATTTATGTTTGTTTATGAAAATAACAAAAAAAATATAAATAAATACAATTCTCTTACAATGTAGATTACAATACTATTCAACTATTCAAGTAAATTAACTGTTAGGAATATATCACCTGATAAAACATGGATAACCAAAAATACTATGTATATAAGGCCATCGATCTAATCAAAACTCCATTTCTTGCCTCTTAACTATGGAAATGTTTCTCAACGCTATCTGTAACAAGTTCCAATGGAGGAGTCAAATAGCAATAGTGAAAATTACACAGTAAAAATATAGAAATAGATGTTGTTTAATGTATTCTTCCTTACCATTCATTGAGCTCCTCTTTGTTTCAAGAATAATGTAATATTCTCTACTAAACATGACCAACCACATGAAGGTGGAAGCTTTTATGGCCCCTCCCCCCCTCACATCACTCTCAACTCCCCAAACCCAATTCCTATACTTGCAGATAACAATTCATTTCACTATTTCACAAAGCAAATAACAATGCATCTACAATGCAAATTATTTCACTCAATAGTTGAAAAATGCTTTCATTAAATAATTCTTTAAAACATTCATTAAAACATTCAATCATTCAACAGCTGAAAAAACCATTCATTAAAACATTAATTTAGTCAATGGCAGAAAAAAAAATCAGTAAACAATTCAGTAAAGCATTCATTCATAAAACAGAGGAAAAAAGAAATAATTTTTTTTTATAAATAAGAATTACTCAAATTTTTTTATAATTAAGAATTACCAAAAACTGTTCTATTCATCGAACTGTACATGGACTGTTCAGCTGAGAAATTTTTTCCTTCCTGTGCATGAAGACTGATTTTGTGCTATGCTTTCAAAAATATATTTCAAATTTACAAAAAGTTTTAGAGTGATGGATTTATAAAAGGCTTGTGCAGATATTCTGTGGCCTTGGAGTCCTGTGTTTCCAAAATTTTCCATTCACCCCATTGCAATGTCAGACCCTTCTTTGAAATCCTGTCTGCCTCCGTATTTCGCTCCCTGTAAACATGAGTGAAAGATATTGATTCAAAGAATGAGAGAGAATGGGTTGTCTCTTCAAATAATGCATCTAGAGAAGCAGTTCTACATTTCTGTATCTGATTCATCCAGTTTATAACCACCATTGAGTCACCATATACTTGTAACTGTATGCAATTTCTTTCATTGGCCAAAAAAAGAAGTAATTTCAATGTCACGAGTTCTACATATTTGTTGGTTCTAGTTCCGAGCCCCAAAGAAATTTGAAAAAAATGACTTTGATTTAGATATAAGCATGCACCTCCTAAGTTTGTGCACCGAACGCTTGTTTTCTTCCATCCAATTGCTAGACCTCTAGAGTGGCCGATGGCACTTTGCGCTGTGAAAGAGTATTGCAGAAGAAGTGATGTTAAACTAGTTTCAACTTCCAGCTCTGGACCCATTGTTTCTTGTAGAAGGATGACTTCTGGTGATAGAACCTCCATCATCCTTTTTAGGGAAAGATTTTTTTGGGTGCTTGCCAGAACCCTACAGTTTAGGGAGACAAATTTCATTTGGGCACCCCATTTGGGGTTTGCACTACTCTAAGCGCCCCGAAAATGGTTGTTTGTCTACCACTTGCCTGATCCTTGAGCACCATGCTCTGGGCCGTAGAGAGGTGAGATGGTATTCCACTCCCTTTCTATTTGGATGTGATCCTGGGATTTACCCCTAGTCCTTTTGTAGGGATTTTTGGTTTTTGAGGGATTGGAACGTCCCTTGAACGAAGGTGGAAATGGATAGAGGAGGACTGAGTGGGTGAGTCATTTTTTATGGTGGAAGGGGATGCTGTCTAGTTTGAATTGGAAGTAATTTTGAATGCAGAGGAGGAGGTGCCATTTTTTGGGGGAGGGGGACTATTTGTGATAGGGGTAGGAAAATATTTTTCCTCATTCAAAGATAAATCATTCAGATGATTTCTAAGGGAATAAGTGTTCATACCCGGTGGGGGAGACACAATCGGACGCTGTTTTGTCTGTTGAGGAGGCCCTTCTGCTGCTACTGCTCCCACTCTTTATGGTTGATCCAATGGTTGTTTTGTGCCCTCCACTGCTACTTCCAGTCCTTCCAAGTGATCCAGCGGCTGTTCTTCAACTTCTGCCATGGGGTGTTCTTCCACCAGTCATGGATTCAGGATGTTTTCTTTTGAGATCGAGGCATGTATTCGCCTAACCCATTTCTTTCTGTCAGAGGTTGTGGGAACATAGTTGGGATAGTTTCTTGCCAAGTGTCTTGTCTCATGACATCTGTGGCAATGAAATGGGAGTCCTTGATAGTCTAGTAACTGTTTTTTTGTTTTGGTTTGACAAGTTAGATTTAAATATTCCCTTAGGTTTGTTCTGATATTCAGTGAAACTAAGATCCTTGCATCCTTTCAGATTTTCATTTTTTGGTAGGATATATCCACCTCAATGAAAGTCCCCAAAGCATTTCCAATTTCGTTGAGTGAGTCTGGGTTCCAAATTTCCCAAGGTAACCTTGGAAGGCAGACCAAGACCGGTATGGTGTCTAATCTTTCTGTGTCCGCATCGAACGGAGGCATCCATCTTTTAAGCTGGAAAGGGGTTTTTCCATATGTCCAGAATTTCTTGAGGATGTGTTCTGCATCCTCTCTGCAATTGAACCAGTATCCGAACCAACCCTTTGCTAATGTTGTGATATCTGGGCTTACACCTTCCAGCCCAGTCCAATTATGTCTAACCCAATCTTCCATTTCCCCCTATGTTGGGTTTCATCCTCTGATTTTTCCAACAAGGGCCAGCCCATCCATCTCATGTGCTTCTACCATGGAAACATTTACACCATAAACTAGGTTACATTCTCCTCCGGACGGGTTTATACAGTGGGTTTCCGTTTTTTGGAGCTGGGGAAGGATTCCTTCGAGCTTTTATTAGACGGGGCGTCTTTGCTTCCTGAGTTGGGGTTTATCTGAGGGCTACTTGAAAGCTCGTTCGATGAATGTACATGTACCTGTTTTGCGATGGATGCTATTTGCGCTGCTAGTGGGATTCCTCCTCTGTTCAGGGCTTCCTCCGAAGGTGGATATTGAAGCTCCAATTGAGGTAGATCACTGCGGAGGGCTTCTGCATTCTAAGAGAGATGGCTTGCCGAAAAAAGGGTGAAAGGTGTTCCCACTATGGTTGGGTTTAACGACCTTGCTGCAAAAATCCCTAATAGCCCTTCTTCTGTGGGTGATGGCTTATCCAAAACCCTTTATTCTAGTCTAGCTAGAAATTTTTCAAGGGAATTCTGGACATCTCCCAGTGACGGGATTGCGGGAATTTTCAGAGGTGTGAAGATGTGTAACCTGTGCCACGGGTCAACTAAATAATCTACCATGTCTTTTGGTAAAAAATCATCTATCTCCATACTAATCACGGCCTTCCTTTCTATTCCCATGTTCTCACAAAAAACCAAAAACCAATAAATGTTCCTTCCTATAAAAATCAATTTAAAATGCCTTACTTGTCGATGTCCTCCGTGGAGCCCCCATGGGCTCCTACTTTATGAGATTCACACCCACCCGTTAGATATCCGATGCTCCAGTGTCAGATAATCGCCAGTTTTGCTTTCACAGACGTCGAAGATCCGACCCTTGTAGTGTTGGTTCCCCGACACTACCAGGGTCAAAAATATGACTCACTAGTGTCGGATTTTTGACGTCTCTATAAATATTTTGTTATTGGCATTTTGTTGATTATTTGCTGTCCGACACATCTGTGCGAAATGTCTGATGACGTCAGATTCTAATGTCGGAATTCGGGTTCAAATCCTGTTGTGGATCCATATCGGGGAAATTTTGAGATTCTCCTTATCTGGATTGAATCTTTCTTTCCACGGTATCAAGAACAGTCCTGCAGAATTAAATAAATAAGGATCGCTTTCAAAGATTCTAGTTTTGTCTTCTTCATCAAAAAAGATAAATGTGAAGAATCATTTTTCTCCTAGTTGCAGTTCATAATGGCCTTGAGGTTTCTAGGTGGTGTTTATCCACTACATTAGGATTTTCTTTGAAGGCCATATCCCTACAAAATTCCCTATGAGAGCACACTCCTTCATGTAGTTGATATCTTCCCTTATTCGGGACGATTTGATATGTAGCTTTGGAACCGTCTTCGATTTGGGTAAACAATGTCCCATTCTCATGTTCACTTCCTTTGTCATGATTTCTTTAGTGGTTCCACTAGTGCCTTCCCCTTCCTTCCCTAATTGGGAGTCAGAGATTTTACTTTTCCCCTTATCTAACTCAATTTCCATGGACGATCTCTAAACAAGGGGTGGTGCCCCACAGTCTGAGGGATCTCTCATCCCTAGACCAGATCGACTGATTTGTGAAATAGGCCGAAGCCCCTGTCCCCACTTACCAGACCCCATAGCTTGAAACCCCCGTCAATTCCTCCTCCCTTTCAAATCGCCATCCTCACAGAGCTCCCGAGCTTCCTTCCATGTAAGGAAGAAATCTTAGTTCTATTAGACTATGTTATTTTCATTAAAATAAAAAATGATGAGAAAATTCCACACTCCTTAAGGAATTAATTGTTATTTTGTTTAACTAGAAACTTTTTACTAATTCCTAATTGAGCTTTAGATTGGAAAAATTATTTAATTATTTTATTTTATAATAGCTACATAGACTCTCACTTATTATTTTAGTTATCTTTATTTCCTTATATATATATAATTATTCTTTTATTCATAATATTTATTCATGCACCATATAACATAGTTTTATTTATTTTGATGCTTCCCTTAGTTTACACTATATCTTTTATCAAGTCCTTAGGTAGGGTTTGGTCGGTCAATTAGGTTAGGAAACTCTATATCCTCCTTGCATGTTGGATTACCTCGTATATCATGGTAGTTCTTCCAGTCCGTGATGAGAAGTAGATTTGAAATTTCATTTAATCAACTTCAGATAAGTATGATAAGGGTTGGTGCTATTCATATTAGTTCTCACTCAACACACTTAAGTTCAGTAACTCCCTAGTGCTATTCATAGCCTAAGATCAACACTATTAATTGGGTGTTACACTAGTGTAATTCTGTAGCCTCTCACTCAACACTAATACTAGGATGCACTTTTATAATACACCTAGGGATATAATGGCCAAAGATTCAATGCTCTAGAGATTATGCTCAACATCAATTGGGAATGCTCGAGGGTTTATGCCCAACAATTCCAATCTTATAAGTCTTATGTTCTAGAGCTTACGCTAAACAAAAAATCTCATCACTCATGTGCTTCAGGGCTTACACCTAACACATTATAGAACTAAAGCATGCATACCGTATTCTACACATTGCATCACAATAATCATCTTAGTATATGTATCTACTAATCACACAACAATAAATCTTGTACATTGTACCACGACAATAGTCCTTGTCCATTAGGATCCATGCCCAACATATATAATCATATACAAGATAATAAAACATGTGCATTGTCTTATGCTCAATATATCTAACCAATCGACATAACTCATGTGCAATGGGAAATATACCCAATATATAAACATAAAAATCAAAGTAACTCATATGCAATGGTGCTCATGCCCATTGTAGTTAAGGTCAAAATTCAGGATATTACATCCCTCCCCACTTAGAACAACATTGTCTTGGTGTTATAAAGACTAGAAATGAAGTCATGAAACACGGATGGGTAATCCTCTTTCACGGTGGCTTCATTCTTGCAAGTGGCCTCATTGGCTCCAAAGTGATTCCATTGCACTTTCATCTGGACAATGGTTCACTTCCTGAGCTATGCTTCTCTTTTGTTCAGAATATGAAGGGTTTCGTGTATAAACTCCCCTTAGGGTTCCACCTATAACAAGGACCAATCAATAACATGTTTAGTATCATATACATATTTCTTCAGTAAAGATGCGTGAAAAACATTATGAACCTTTATGCGCATAGGTAAAGCTAATTCATACACCAATGGCCCTCTCTTGGCCAGTAGCTCAAAGGGTTCGCAAAATATTGGTTCCAACTTTTTGCACCTTTCCAAGGTAAATGAGCTTCTTTCTACTTTTACTTTTACATAAACATGTTCACCGATCTGGTAATATTTATCTTTTGTTTTCTTATCCACGTAAATTTTCTGGTGGTCTTGTGCTTCCTTGAGATTCTATTGTACTTTGGAGCCTAAATGTTCTAAGTCCTTTAGTAAGTTTGGCCCTAACATGATCTTGTCCACTAGGCTATCCCAAGTCACCAGTGTCCTACATTTTCGGCCATAGAGTACCTCGAAGGGACTCATTTTGACAAAGGTCTAGTATCTGTTGTTATATGCAAAATATATAAGGTGTAGATAATCCTCCCACTTTGTGGGATTGTTCATAACGTACATTCGAGGTATGTACTCTAGAATCTGATTTACCTATTCTGTCTTCTTGTCTAACTGTGGGTGGTAGGAGGTACTAAAATTTAACTGTGTCTCTAAATCAGAGAATAAATATCTCCAAAAGTTATTGGTAAATTTTGTATCTTGATCTGAGAAGATTTCCTTGGGTATCCCATGCAATCAAAATATATCCTTTAAGAATATGTCAGCAACGTGAACTTCCTTGCAAGTTGGATTAACTGGGATAAAGTGTGCCACTTTAGACAACTTGTCAACCAATACAAAGATGGAATCATTCTACTTATTGTTCTTTGGTAGAACTATAATAAATCCATACTGATAACCTCCCATTTCCATTCTATAATGGGTAATGGTTGTAGTAATCCTGAAGGATGTTGGTAATCAGCTTTGATCAGCTAACACTCTTGGAATTTTGCGATAAATAATGTTATGTCATCCTTTTACTTAGTCTAGAAGAAATGTTTCTTTATTGTCGATATCATCTTTTGATATCTTGGATTCCCAAAGTAGGGATTTCGATGAAACTTTGTTAGGATAATGGACCTGATGTCTCCTCCCTATGGAACATACAGTCTCTCCTTGGACCACAGTAGTTTGGTCTCATCTACCTTATATTCATTTTTTTATTGAAAAAACCTGTCCTCTCGAGTCTTTTTGTGGACTTCAACATAGAAGCGCTTAAATTTGCTTGTCGTTCTGATCCTATCGTGCAAATCCGAATCGGTTGGGCTCAAAGTTACCTCATACAACATATGATATTGTTTACTTAAAGCATCGACAATTTTATTCTCCTTTCCATTTATATTCTTTAACTCAAAGTGGTACTTTTTAAGGAAGGCGAACCATCTAGCCTGCCTGGAATTTATATCTAGATGGTTAAACAAATACTTCAGACTCATGTTGTCTTTCTTTTGAAGAAAATTCTTCCCCACGAGGTAGTGCCTCCACATATTCAAGGCATGGATAATGGATGCTATCTCAAGATCGTTGGTGGGATAATTTTGTTCATGTTCCTTTAATTTTGTGACTCGTAACATATTGCACAATAATTCTACATGAGGAATCCACCAATTCCTTCCTTGCTCACATCTGTGCAAATAATGAAATACCCATCGGGATCCGCAATTCGTAGTATAGGTGCAGGCTAGTCT
>LPNX011153309.1:31893-70326 GCA_001517045.1 Pseudotsuga menziesii | reverse complement strand
CTCAAATACATAATAGAAACATCCCAGAATAAACATCGGGTTACAATAATATAAAATACAAAGAAGAATACATTCCGAAGTTACATATACATCAACACTAAAGTGCCCCAGGGGGTGGTAAAGGTAGTCTTCTCTTGGTCATCAGGGTGCACCACAACTTGGTTGTATCTGGAAAAGCCATCCATACATGACATGACACTAGCCCCTGAGACTCTTTGCAACAGGTGTTCCATCTTGGGCAGTGGATAGTTGTCTTTTTTGGAACATTTGTTCAAGTTTCTAAAATCCACACACAACCCGATTTCCCCATTCTTCTTCCTTACCACCACTAGGTTTGCAGTCCACTTGGAATACCTGAGGGGAATTATGATTTTGGCTTTGAGGAGCTTATGGGTTTCTTTTTCAATTACAGGTAGTAGGAGAGGAATGATGGATCTCAACTTCTGCTTGAAAGGGATGGTGTCCTTATCCAAAGGAATCCTGTGTTGGATGATATTGGTGTCATAGGTTTTCAGGTCACCGTACTCCCAGGCAAAGATATCAGCAAATTCTTTTATCAGGCTGCAAAATTTGGACCTCTGATCAACAGTCAACTTAGTGGACAAATTTATCAGTTTCGGATGGCTTTGGCTACCTATGTTTTGCTCTTGGACAGTAGGGTCTTGCTCCTTTTTGGCAGGCTTGAAAGGGATGTCATTATGATAAAAAAGCTCTTCCAGAGGTACTAGACCCCGAGGTATATATTTGTTGGGTAATTGGACAATATTCTGATCAGCTACTTTATCTTTTAACTTGACCTGTTGGGATTCCTCCATGTTTAAGTTTTCTTGATCTATATGTATATCATAGAATTCATCTACTAGCTAAAGGAATTTGCTAAGCTCATCATCATTCTCAAACACCTTCCAAAATTTGACATTATCTAGCAGTGAAGGTCTGTACTTGACCTGAACATCATAGTTGAGCTTAGGAGGTAAATGAGGAGCAAATAGACTTGCAAAGATAGACAGGGAATCAGCCAGGTGATTCAACGCCTGAGGTATATATGACAATTCAAAAAACATAAAGGAGTCTCTGAGTTTCCATACCTCGTCCCTATAGGCCTTTAGTCTGACATTTTTTGCCTGAAAAGTGTTGTTGACCTGCTATATAATAAGGTCTGCATCTCCGAAAATTCTCATGCACATGATCCCCATCTCCTTGGCAGTTTTAACTCCTAGCAGCAAGGCTTCATATTCTACTATATTGTTAGTGGTTTTAAAATCAAGCTTATAAGACAGATGAATATTTTCCTTGGATGGAGAGATCAATACTACACCTGCACCTGCTGAGCTTTGAGTGCTAGCTTCATCAAAATACATGTTCCAGACTGTTGTGGTCACTTCTTCGGGCTGTTGACAGGTGGGCTTAGTAAGCTGGACTGATGTTTGCTGAGAATCATCTATTTCCAGAATGCATGACCCAAAATCAGTGTCTACTGCATAGATAGGGTGGTTGACTGATTTTTTTTCATTGCTTATGATGTAGGTAAGTTGATTCTCTCTGTAAAGTCTTTTGGTTTCCCCTCCAAACATGGGGATTGTGGCATATGTAAGGTCCATCTAAAGGGTGCCACCTAGTCTTTTACTCCATGATCAAGACAGCAAGAGACCAAATTTGGGAGGGATATCAGCCACTACAATGTCCATCATGATGCTTTTTGAAGGTAGCTGAGTCAGGTTCACAACAAGGTCTTTGATGAGGCCTAAGCACTTGACCTTCCTAGAGTCAAAGGAGAACAAATCATGGTAGGGCTTTGTAATGCTGAGACCAAGCTCATCCATCACAGCCTTGGGCATTAGGTTATGGGAAGCTCCTGAGTCCAACAAACAGTTATGAAGGACTTTATCATGGATATTCAAAGATATATAGAAAGGTGGGCATGAATCCTTTAGGTCTTCGATCACAAGGCCTAGGGTTACAATAGGTTTATCATCTTGCAGTTTGACAAAGTCAGTATCAATATGCATCTTTGGCTGAAGAGAATTTAGTATGGAAGATTTGAATGCATCATTTTTCATTAGCTCGATTAATGGGAAAGGAATCTTCAATTTCTGAATCTCTGACTCAAGATTGAAAGAATAATGCAGCCTATCAGGAAACCTTACCTCATGTACTGGAGCTTTGAGTTGGACATGGTCAGGGCTTGATGAAGGTGCTAGTTTTTGCAATGATTTGGAAATGACAACCACTTTCTTTGATAAAATAGTAGCCTTTTTAGCTAGTGCAGCAGGTTGTTTGACAGGGGCAGCATCTTTAGAGGAGCAACCAACATGGACCTTAGATTATACCCCCCTTGACCATCAACCTAATACACTATTTCTTCACTGATTTGCTCATTAATTAGGGCTTCCTCATATTCTACCTGTGTTAGAAAAGAATAGTCAACCTCATCTTCCATGCAGTAGATGTGTTCTTCAACCTCTCCTTCTTCCTCAATGAACTCTTGCTCTTCTTTTGGTACATCATCTGAAATGGAGCTCTAATTCTCTAATCTTCCCCTTGATTCCTTTCCCTTCTAAGGATCTAAACTGGGGGGTTTCCTCTTCTATAAGGGAGAAAATTATGGTTTCGAGGAACAAAATCACTTGGCCCTTTACCCCTTACAGGTATTTGTCCTCGATCCTTTAGCTTAAACATTTCAGCATTCAGGTTATCTAACAGTTTGGTCATTTTGTCAATCTTGTTCTCTGATGAAGAAGCCCCAATAGGGTCTGCTAGATGCATCTTCCTGTCTATCTTTCCTTTGACCTTATGAGATGCCACAATGTTAGATTCTACCTCTAGGGTAGCATCCTACATGAGTGATAAGGAGGCAGACCTCCTTTCTCTAAGAAGTAGGCAGAAATCTAAGTCAAAGGCATTTGCATAAGTTATCCTAGTTGAGGTATCAGTGGGCTTGATTTCAGTGGGGATCTTGCTGTACATATTGTTGAACCTCTTGGTGAAGTTGGAGACAAACTCCCCATTCTCTCTTTTCAAGTTGTTGAACTCTGTGATATAATAGAGGTGGTCTCTCCTCTCTCCCCAATGTTTTAGAAAGATGTCATCTAGGGATTCAATGCCTGCTATTGATCCAACAGGTAGTTCTTTGAACCATTTCCTAGCCTGACCATCTAGGCTCTGTACAAAACCCTAGTCCAGACATCTTCCTGTTCTATATTAATGTTCTCAGCATAACTGTAAAATGCCTCTAGATGTTCTTCAGCTGTGAAATCTCCCTCTCCTATGAAATTAGGCATGTACTTGAGGTAGTCTCCAGTGGGCATGGCCGAGAGAGGGTTAGGCAAATTTAGGAAGGCATACCTAGCCACCAAGATCCTTTCCATTTTGGTCAATTGAGGGGCAGCCATATTGGAAATTGGTATGGAAAGGGTGGAGGAAGGTAGTACTGATGTAGGTAGTAGTTGAGAAGGTGGTGGTAAACTTATCCCAGTGGAGTCACCAGGGATTGGATCTTCACAAGCATCAGTGCTTGAAGATGCCCAAACCCTAAAATTTTCTAATGTATTTATAAATTCCTGAGAATTAAGTGTTTCAGCAGAAGAAATAATAGCAGAAATATTTCTTGAAATACCTGATGTAGCTTCCTTTGCAGCACTGCTGGTCTGCCTTAGTGAAGCCCTATCTCTTCTTAGAATCTCTTCTAGATCTGAAACCGGTGTTGCTGGTGGCCCTTGAGGGTTTGCTCTGGCACTTGGTCTTCTTAAAGCCACTTTATTTCAGTGGAGTCACCAGATAGATGATTAAAACCAAAATAGTGTCCAGACTTTGTCTATCATCAAAGTAGGATCTATGTCATCTCCTAGGGAAGCTCAGCTTCAGTCTCCTCTCCCCGATAACGGCGCCAATTTTGTTATCACTCCAGGAAAATCCTCTAGGTTGCAGCTCGAGGATGCCTGGTAACTTACAATGTTTTTGGGGTTTTCTAAAATGGATCAAGTCAGGTGACCTATATGACCTTCCACTCTCAAGACATGCATGAAACTGAATCATGTACAAGGCTTTTAGTTACCATTGTTTAGAGGTTGACAATATGGTGCAGGGATGGAGAACTCATCATGCTGGCAGATTCATACATAAAACAGATACATATAAATGGCTAAATCATGATAAAGGAAAGCACTTATAATTCAAATCACATCAACATGCCAATAGTGTGACAGCTATTAGACATTAATTACTTGAATATAACCTGAATAACACATTCAAGCATAAGCACAGAAAAGATAGAAATGGAAGCTGAACAAATGATAACAAAAGAGCTTATATTAGGTCATGAGCAAAATCAGAAGCTTGACAATAGCAATGGTCTACAAGTCCCCGAAGTCAAACCTTTTCAATAAAATAATCCTTAGGCTTTATATCCTTTACAAAAATACTCAAATCCTGAAAACTTGGATTTGATTTAACAAAAATAAACAAAATAATTGTTTTTTGCAAAATTAGGTTAAAAAACCCTAATTAACTACTAGTCAACTAACTGTAGAATTCGTTCACTGTATGAACCTTCAGATAACTAAGGTAACTGTTGGAAATCACTGCCACTGGTCCTCTGCTGGTTAAGTCACTATTTCACTTTAACAGCTAAGTGTTGGTGGCCCTTCCTCCCTTTATGTCATAACAAAACTAAAGCATACCTTCCATGATTTTTTCTTCAGCGTCTTTCATGTTTATACTTTGTCCCTAATCCATCCATGTTCGCCCAAAACTGGTCCTACACTTCAAAACTTAATATTATGCCTCTGTTTGCTTTCGGTGATTAAGAGGCCAAAATATCGAAACCGTTAGCTGCCAAAAGCAGGGATTTCGGTGGCTAATGAACTGCCTCAGCGTCCACCTAAGCCACCGAAAGCCCCGTTCTTCAAAAATTCTTGGCCCACCTCCAAAACTGTTCTGTCAAGTTTTTCCACTCGGCTTCTTCTTCAACATGCTCTGTATTAGGAGGGTTAACAACATCCTAGCTGGATTCTGGAGGCTAAAGGCTAACTGAAGCTTCAACTAGGGTTTCTAATGTGAGGTGGCTGCTAGGGTTTAGCTTGGCCTCCTTCATCTGCAGTTTTTGAAGACTAATCATCCTATACAATCTTGTGTTGTCCTTTAGGTACCTTGTATTCAGTCTCTTTAAGAAAATATACCTTTCTCTCTGCTCCAGATAAGATTTATGCAGCAGCTTGTTCCTATTAGTCAATGTAGCATTATTCCTCTTTACCTCTCTAACCAAAAATTCCATCTCATACACTTGCCTCGGCAACAGATTTATCTTTTGAGTCTTAGGCTTGCTAGAGGAAGCCTTCTCTATTGTTTCATCTTGCTCTTTAAGTGTAGGTGATGGTAGTTCTTGAATCTCTTCTACAACCTGCAAAGCTAGGTCTGCACCTTCTTCTTGTTCCTCTTCTGAATCTGAGTAGGGCATGTTCAAAATGTTCTCACTGTGTGTTGCAACTTCCTGACCCTTCTCATTGAAATCCAAGTTTCTTTTGACCTTCTTGGCTTTGGAAGAGGAAGGAGGTTGTTCTGCTACTGCTGGGGATATAGCCCTTCTCTTTCTTTTCCCACTTCTTGGTGTGCTGGACTTTTTGGCAGGAGACTTCCCCTTTTCTTCTGGCTGCAGGCCAGTTTCAAAACCATTCCAAAATAGGAAATAAGGCCATGCCATATTCCTTCTTTTCAATAACTCTTAAATCAACAGTTGGATAAGGCCATGATGAGACAGTCTGCCAACAATCTTAGTTGGATGGGCTTCACCTAGTGTGCCATTTTTGCCAAACTCCTGTGTAAGTAAAAGGGAAAATTCTATGGGCTTTTACCTATGAAGTGGTTCATCAATTTAAAATGGTAGATCATGGCTCTGTTATATCTTCCTTCACATGTTATGTAAACCACAATGGCCTTCAGTAGTTGCTGCCACCTCTCTTCTAACTAGGAGGATGGCACACTCTTCCTCCACACCACTCCTCTATGCTCAGGATTTAGGTAAGACCTAAACTCTACATCCTTGGGTATGGTAGTCTTAAACCACTTATGTCCTGTGCTAGGGAGTTAAGTCACTTCAGTAATTAGGGTTTCATCTATGTGGAATTCCTCTTTGCCTATGACTGCCTTAGAGCCATCAAATGAGGGAGAAAATGCCTCAGCCACCTACTGATGTGAACCTTGAATCTTCTCACAAAACCTATAGCAGTTAACATCTTTGAATAATTGACAGACCTCTGGATGTGCCTCCAAGTGGATGATATCTCCCAACTACTGCCTAAGAGCAGGTCCTCCCTTCTTCATCTTGTTGAATGCTACTCCTATGTACCTGCAACAATAAAACTCAAGCTCTGTGAAATAGTGTCTTTTAGTAGGCTGCCTCTCAGAGATGGTTTTTTGGTGGAGAGAAAAGATCAATTCGAAAGTGGGGTGTACTGAAGATTTGGCACTGATTATGAGGGCTTTGTCCTACATGATTGATGCTGAGGTCAGAGGGTGATGTCTTCAGTTGATATTTTCGAGACCCCTTGCCCAACAATGATGTCAAAATCAGTCTGGATACTCAGTTGGCTTTTTTTGCAGCTCTGTGGACAGGTGGAGGGAGAAGGATGGTTTCATCACATCAGTCATCATCAGTTTCAAATAATGACCTCATTACTCATTCCCTCACGCAGTTATGTAGCCTCATGTCCTTTCGGTGGTTTATCACGCCCTTTACTGATCGTTATCTTGCTGACGAGGCTTGATTTGACCGATTTCTAACCGTTTCTCTCTTTTGCCTTTTTTGCGATTAACGATCTTCAGGAATTTGTCTACAAGCAGCCGAAAAGATGGCTTTCGATGGCTAATGAAATGATAATCCTTTCGCCCAAGCAACTGAAACCGTTTTCCCAATGTCACAGTGAAACCCAGCTTTCGGCGGATAGTGGCCTCGCCAAATATTCCTTTTAACCGCCAAAAGCCCGGCCTTTCGATGGCTAATGAAATGTAAGAGCTTTCGCCTAAGCCACCGAAAGCACTTTTTCCTCAACGCCTTTTTTCCTGCTTTTGGCGGTTAACACCCCTCTTGAACTATTTACTAAGCTACCGAAAGCATCACTTTTCGGTGGCTAATGAGATGTATAACGTCTCGCCTAAGACACTGAAAGTGCCTTTACCAATGTCTATTTTTGTCTGCTTTCGACGATTAACCCCCTTCTTGGACTTTTCACTAAGCTGCCGAAAGCAACACTTTTCGGTGGCTAATGAGTCGTTTGAAGTCTCGCTTAAGCCACAAAAGTGTTTTTGCCATTTAATCACTCGGTCCCACTTTTGTTGGTTTACCTTTATCCTGCGTTAAACTGTTAGCTGCTGAAACAAAGCCTTTCGGTGGCTAATGAGCTATTTAGAACCCTGCCTAAGCCACCGAAAGCTAAAACTTTCAATTTCTTCAACCATAGTACAAACAAAGACCTTCAATTTGTTAGTCAGCTTCAAATCTTTCATGACATGACTCGAATTCTTCATACTATCAAAATAAATTTATTTTGGGAGATAACACATTTAAAAGCCCTAATTCCATGATACACATACTTAGATCTATCAACCATTCATAGAGATTAAGTAAGCATTCAACTCATAAAATCATACATTCATACAGAGTTGCAATTACACAAAGATTATGTCGAAATAGGCTTTCATTCAAATAACACAATGAATGTGTACATTCACATTTACTTTGAATCTATGTTCTAATCTGTATAGACCTGCTATAACTCTAACCAGTGTCCTTGGCTTGATTTCTCCTTTATTGGCCATGCCTTAGCTAGATATACAATATCTGGCTACTTCCGCTTAACCAGATTTACATTGTTTGGCTACACCCTATTGCTTCGAAGGCTTACATAATTTATACAACAAGATTCATGAACCAATTCTGATTCAGATCCTCAATACACTCAACAATATGCTAACTAATTCTAATTAAGGAAAACTCTTAAGCCTATCTTATGACTCACCGCCATTAGATGAGGGATTTGCTACATGAATTACTCTTTGGCTCTATGAATGATTCATTCACTTAGTGACTCACCTAAATGACTCATGATCCATCTAGAATCACATAGAAAATAGGCTTATTTACAATATAATAGTTCATGGACTATTAATTCAAGAAATGAGGACCCCTTCTAGGTCTGATCCAAACATTGGACTTGGATTTGGATGGAGAGTAGGATGCTCCTGCATTAGATTCTCTAGGAAGAAAGAAATATGACCTCCTGGTCATAACCTTCCATCTTCAGTATGCTTGGATCCCAAACTTTGTGTTGAAGCTTTCCATTTTCTTCATGGTTGTTATGTTGTCTTCTTATTGGCTGTAATTCTCCCGATTTCCATATTTTCTATTGCAATGCTCCACTAGCCTTGCTTTTACAATATTCCTTTGTCATGTGTCTCCTGCTGTTGCTTTGTCTTTTTCTCTATTGATGTAAATCTTAATTCTTTCTTCATGCCTTCTCTAAGACATCTTCACCATCAACATCCTTAGTTCTTCAATCTCCATGTCCAGTCTAACCTTTGGCTAGTACACTTGCATCTTCTTGTTCTGAAACTGTTGCAGTTCTCTTGACTCTTTGCTACTATCCTCTAGCTTACAAGACAATTCAGTGTTTCGACCTTCTATCTGCTCTTTTCCAATGCTGTAATAAACCATTAAGCAGTCATCTTTATCAATCCTTGGACTGATTAACCAATCTTCCAACATTTCTAACTCTTCATCACACTTTCTAAGGTTAGAAAGATTCTCTTTGTCTTCATTAGCCAACTCTACAACATCAAGTTCTTCTAGGTACTGATCACCTTTTTTAGACAATATGGCCTCTTCTTTTGTCACGACAGATTTCTTTCTCTGTTTAGCTCCACTTTCTTCAATAACTGCAAACACACACCAAAAATCAGTTTCAAAAACATGAGACTCTGAAAGTTCTTGTTGATATTTTCTCTAGCATCCTCCCTTTGTGTTGGTATGAACATAGCATCAAACCTCCACCATCATCTATTTCTTCCATAGTATGAGCTATAGGCTACATACAATCTTCATAGGATAGCATTTCATCTCTTACCACAACAAAATTATGTTCTGTTGTCATGCTTTTGGAAATCACGTCTTCTTTCCCTTCAGACTTCATGATAGTCCAAGGTGATTGTTCAACTTTTTCCTTCATCAGAATGTAATTCTGATTCTGTGCTATAGGAATGTCTTTGCACATTTCTTTTTCTTCCTTCATATTTATATCATCTCCAATTGACTCTCTTATCATCACATCCTTTTGCTAATCTGAACTCTCCCAAGAGTTCATGAGACTTTCAACTAGTCTCTCTTTTACACCATCTTTTCTTTCACAATAGTGAACATGTTCCTCTGTCAATGCTCTAATTCTAGTCTTGTTTTCAAAGCATCCATCCTATGCTTCATTTCTTCACCAACCTGTATAAACACTCCATTTAAATTTTCTCCAATACCTGCAGTCACACATAAATCATTAGATTTAAAAACATAAGAATATTCATATGTAGTCTCCACCATATCCTCTTCAGGTAGTTCTAAACTTATCAGAGAGTTTAGAAAATCATCTACAATCTTTGTTTAATCATCCTATCCAAGCAAAGGACCTTGTTCAAGTTTATAGTATGAAATTTCCATCTCAGACTCAACTATCCTGAGTTCTTCCTTCAATATAGAAAACATCCTTTGTTGTAGCTTCACCTATAGTGAATTCCATCTCACTCTCCTCTTCATGATCCAACCATACCTCTGGTTCTCTTTCTGTAGCAACATCTCCAAGTGAATAAGTTGCAATCCTATGTCAACTAATTCTCAATCATACTCTTCTTGACTCATCCTGTTGATGTCTTTTGCCTTGACATCTTTTCTTCTATTGTGGCTTTTCTTTGAACCTTTGCAATGACTTCCAGTAGTCATAATCTCCATTTCCTCTTTCTTTTCCTCCGTGAACTTCTTCTTGTTCACTTTTGGACTGTAGCTAATCCTTCACCTTTGGCAAGTTTCCATACCTACTACTATACCTCAACAAGCTATCTCTCCTTGAGATTGTCCTTTTGGTATCTCTAATTATTCTCCTCTAGAATCTCTTGAGCAACCTCCTTTGCTCATCTTGGCTTATGCAGATCCACTTCTTTTCTGAGAACATTCAACTTGTTCCCTTCTTGTCCAACCTCTGTTGGATCCTTAGGTTCTGCCACTACTTTCTCTTTCCTCTAAGAGTTTACAAACTCTTCATCAAGACTACAATTATCCTTACTACATCTCCTATAGCTGCCATTGCTACTATCAAACCTTTCCTGTTTGTTTCAAACAAATTCTTATAACCAGAGTTAAATAAAACATCGATCAATCCATATCTTTAAGACTTTTCCACTTGTATAGTTGGCTGAAAACATCTCCCTTACTATCTTCAAATATCTTCTTCTTGATCTTGTATTCCTTTGAGTGGACAAATTCATCTCATTGTTGGCTCTGCGTTCATCAGTTGTTCAAGAGTATTTACAAACTCTTTTTATGCTCCATAACTTCACGTATGTGCTTGTGAAATCCTTCCAAGGATTTTTTCTTCACTCTTCTGTGGCTAGAATCAAACTTCAAATCTAAACCACACCTTCTCAAGGCAATTGTTAGTCTTAAACTTTTACATAAATTGAAAATCAGAATTTGAATTACCTCTTGGCTCTGATCTAAGCTTTAACAATCTTCAAGCAGAATCTTCTATGCTCTACTACCTTTACGCAAGACTCTTCTTCTGCTCTGATACCACTTTTGTGTAGAGGGAAACCCAAAATTGCCATATCCCAACTGCTTTCCCCAACATATAGTTTGCTCTACATTTAGCAAACTTAAATTTGGCTTCTCAACAAATATTTCTTCTACAACTCTATTGTGTAGCTCTATTTCCGCGGGTTCAATTCCGTAAACTAGCTTTTTTGCAATTGTCTTTCCGCAACTTCAACCTTTCCTTCCGCAAGACAATTCCCGCAAGCTCCTTTAGCTTCCACAATTTCCTTTCCGCAATTGCGGATTGCAGATTACGGAAATTCCCGACTTTTGAAATTGATTTCCGCAATTTATGCATCCACAACACTCCTTTTCACAATTGGATTTCGAATTGCGGATCCAACTTTTCCCAAAGTTGAACTTCCGCAAGATTCCTTTCGCAAAGTTGCAGATTGCGGATCCAACTTTTCCAAAGTTGAACTTCCGTAAATTCCCTCCCACAATTCCTTTTCTACAACTCTTTACAACCATCGATTTCTTGCGGGTTCTTTCCTGACCGTCTATCTGTAATCAAATGCAAATCTTCACTTTTCTTAGCGGATCTGTTATTTCCTTTACACCTTTCTCTCGCAGAGCATCATATATCTTGCAGCTTTGATCTCGTCCGTCGATCTGTTATATTCGACGAAACTTCACTTAACCTTGCAGATTTCTTATCTCCTGTTCACGTTCACCTCATGATCTCTTTCCCATCGTCGATCCATCTTTTCTCCTTTAACTTGGATTGTCCAAATCTCTGTCGAACGCAACCTGTGCGTTGATTGACCATAAGAATCGATCAAGCAATCTCTACCCAACTTCATCGAGCTCGTCCTGGTTTAATTCTCAACTTCCTATCTGCAAAACCTTTACAAGGGAACATCGATCCTCTTCGTGATTGATGACATAGGTTTTACTCATGCGTTTCACACACAGAGAACCATCAAACACTCTCTGTAACCTTCAACCATTCAAAGGACCTAATTCCATGGTACACATACTTAGATCTATCATCCATTCACAGAGATTAAGCAAGCATTCAACTCATAAAATCATACATTCAGACATAGTTGCAATTACACAGAGATTATGCCGAAATAGACTTCCTTCAAATAACACAAGGAATCTATACATTCACATTTACTCTGAATCTATGTTATGATATGTATAGACCTGCTATAACTCTAACTAGTGTCCTTGGCCTGATTTCTCCTTTATTGGTCATGCCTTAGCCAGATTTACAATATTTGGCTACTTCCGCTTAACCAGATTTACATTATTTGGCTACACCCTATTGCTTCGAAGGCTTACAGAATTTATACAATAGGATTCATGAACCAATTCTGGTTCAGATCCTCAATACACTCAACAATATGCTAACTAATTCTAATTAAGGAAAACTCTTAAGCCTATCCTATGACTCGTTGCCATTATATGAGGGATTTGCTACACAACTCACACTTTGATTCTATGACTAATTCATTCACCTAGTGACTCACCTAAATGACTCATCAGCCATCTAGAATCACGTAAAACATAGCTTTATTTACAATATAATAGTTCAAGGACTATTAGTTCAAGAAATGAGGACCCCTTCTAGGTCTGATCCAAACATTGGACTTGGATTTGGCTGGAGAGTAGGATGCTCCTGCATCACAAATCAAAGTCCAAACTCAACAAAAACTATGTGAATCACCATTAATGTATGTTTAACAATGCTAATGAAAGTCTTAAATAAGCCTTGTCACTGCAAGAAAGCATATACTTACACCAATGTCTTAAATAACCCTTTAACAATACCAATATTCCATACTTACACCTCTTGTAAGCACCCTGCCCAAAGGACCCACACCAACAAAGCCATAAGGCCATACAAGAAAAACCATTGGATGATTGCAGATACATGAAAGAGCTAATGTTGGTTTACAAAAGAACGTTGTGATTTCCATGACTGAAGACATAGAATGTTGAGAGGGGTCTCTGCATTTTAAGCACGTTCTATAAAACAAAAGAGGAGAGCCAAAGTCCAGACTTATTGCACATATCAGAAGTGGGTTTTCCTGTTTTAAAACCTACCAAGCTAAACCATTAAAGCCATAGGCCAAATTACAATTCAAACAAGAACCACGAGGTGACAATGTCCCTATAGTTATTAATAGCTATTGGTATAAGACAAAAGTTATAGAAATATGATACTTTTGACACAAAATTGTAATGGATTTTTTTTTCCTACAAATCTACTTAGACATTGAACCCCAAGTTTAGTGCATTGGATAAATGGCGAAACTTAAAATTTTATCATAATTTGATATATTGTGTAAATTTTGCTTCTTTTAAATCAATATGTTAAACCATGTTATTTTCACTTAACCTATTCCGATTAGATCTTATTTTTGGGATATTTATACCATGCTATATTAGATTGAATTGAAATCAAATTCATTTCATATTGTGTTAGTGTTTTAAATGTTTAATGTGGTTAATATGATATTTATAATAATAATTTAATTTTCAAACTATGATTTAACTAAACATTGAATGATCATAATTAAAGTATAAATTGGTATATGGAATTTTTATGATTTAAAGAATCATCCTCCAACATAAATTTATAAAATAAACTTAATAATTAAAAATGTTTTTTAACATTGAATTAATCACCTATAATATAGTTTAGTGGAGAGGAATATGTGTATGCCCTTAAATGAGTAAAAGCATAAAAATTTGAATAACAAATAACATCATAAAAGATGATATTGTTTTGACTTGTCTCTTTTCAACATGACTTACATTCTTATCAAACAATCTAATCGGTTATTGGAACTTCTTAATTGTTAAGCTTCGCAAATACAGATGGATTGAACCCAATGTTTATGTGATCATTTCGTACCAAAATTGGTTTTCTACTCCTAGAAATTCTTTGTAGAACCATTTTATGATTTTTTTAAAACGAAATATAACCCCTTTGATGTGCACCAATAATATATTGCTAATCTCTCTCAAAGAGATAGCGAGCCACCGTGGGGAAGAATACGTGCATTTTTATTTTGCAAGATCCACATAGGAATGATTCCTCCTCACAACCTCGACTTCTTCCTATATTGTTCATTTTGTTGATCTAAAATGGCAGCATTAGGTTGGCCTACTAGGTAGGCTTTCATCCTAAGAACATATTCTCTTAAGCACACCTTTTCCTATATGGAAACTGTTTCAATGGTAAGGCATGCTGCCACCCCAGTCGACATCTTTTATGGATGCATCATTGTACTGTGACATGCATCTCTTGGATTCATGTTGGGTGTTTTCAATCAACAGATGAATACATTGCATCTCTTTCTCATTTCCTCCAATAATACTATATGAGAGCTTGTTCATGACAACCTTGCTCACACCATGGTATAAATATGAATTCAATTTTCACAAAGCCTTAGATATGCACAGTATCCCGAACATCAATTTGTTGGATAACTAAGATTCCTTTGTCACGCCACGTATTAAAGTAAAACTTTTGATCGTCTTCCTCATATGAAGCATCACTTTGTCGATTCGAACTTCTATAGAATGCTAGCTAGAGAAATATTACAGAATTCGATTTCATTAGTGACAGAGAAACCTTTGATGTCATTTTCTTCAAAACAAAGAGAAGACTTGTATTTTGAAGTTTCATTCAATTTGGGAAACTAGACTACTACAATATTTTCACCAAATAACGACCGCTATCGCCATCCCTTCTTTTTTTCTTTTCCTCCAGGAGCAAGATGATCGTAGTCTTCTCAACAAGAGCCTGTAAATAGTTTAGCACACCATAGACATTTCAAACCTCATCATAATACCGCAAGTACGCAATTCCTTGATCAGTTTCATTCCTTAAGTGATTCCATGATGGAGCATAACAAACACACAACGCGTATCCAAAGTGGGAGCTGTTAGAAACTAGTAAAGGAATTGCGAACCAATAAAAGAATTGTTTGGTAGAGTCGGTGGCACAAAGAGTTACATATAGAACTAGGGCACATGGGCCTTATGCAAGGATCATACATGGCATAAACTGGCTCATCTTTTTATCATGCAGGCAGGGTCCTTGAGGTTGTTTATACACGTCCAACCACAAGCGGCCGCATGTTGACATAGTTCTCTCAATGAACATGACATAGTTCTCTCCCTGAACATGATTAAGACCCCACAATTTGGCTTAGATAACTATAGTCCCGTGGAATCACCATTTTAATAATAATGTCTTTTATTTATTTATTTATATATATCTATCGATTCTATATTTAAGGTTTATATATATAAAATCATAATAACAAGCAACAACAATTATTTGTATGTTTCCCAAATGAATATGATCACAAGCGGCCATTTGGTAAACCCTCCTCATCAAAACCAAGTTTGCAGGATTCATCCAAATGAATATGAATATAAAAGCCATTCTGTAAACCCTTCTCGATCAAAACTAGGTTTACAGAATTCATCCTATAGTGGGAAAAACGTGAAAGAAGGCAAAGCTAAACCGTAAACAATAATTGATAATCATGCTTCATGTTAGAAAAACCACTCAAATTAAAGTCTGTCATACATAATAGACCAGTGTATCTCCTACATGATTTTAACAGGATTGAGATGTTGATCACCTCACATCAATACATCAACATTAAATACTATGTATCCCATTATCTCTTGATTCTCTTCTACCCTCGGTTGAGAGCACATGGATCAGATCACGTAGCTAGGATGCTTGTTTTGTAGCCCAGTGGCATCTGTTGTTGATTGCAAAGCATATAAAGTCAGTTGTTTATGCTATCCCAACTCTGCAAACAATGCGTGTCAAAGTAATAGTTGACACTAAAGGTACCTTACATCATGGAGCCACTAAGGGGTAGGCAACAAATTGCGAAAATGATATCATTCGTGCCAACCAATCAAAACATGAATAATTATTTAAAAAAAAATAAAACAAAAATTTAACTCTATAAAACATAGAACACTAAAAAGATATTTTCATTATAATATGATTAATACATTTCACCGAATATTTCCAAGACATAACAATACAGCCTATCCCCAAATGATCTACGAAGGCAAATTTTCAGAAATAAGTTAGGAAAGCAGTTCAGTGTTTAATTACATGCTAAAATGAGTACTGAAAAATCGCAACGAAAATTTTATTTTTTGAAATTTTCAAGGCTCAAGCATATAAAATGTTTTTTGAATTTTTCAAAGCTCTTGGTCCATGTACAGAGGCTCGAATCCCGAATTGCTAAAAGCACGCATGCAAGCGAAGTGTCATGCCGTGGGGAATGGAAAGCGTGGTGTCTGTTGATGGACAACACAGCAAACCAAACAGCTGTCGTCTCTGAGCTGCTGCATAAAACTCTAACCCTAATCAACTTTTACTTTCAAAGCCAACGCCTCTGCATTTCAATATGCCACACCTTTCCCTGCGTGCATATACTTCTTAACTACATGGCTCCACGGCGGTGGTCTGAACCAGAGAATTTTGGAATCCAGGTAAAATGCTTCAATTTTTTTAATTGAGGTTCTTATTTGCTTCATTTTTATATTAGGGTTCTTATTTGTAAAACCAATTGGGGTTCTCCTGTTTTCTCGTAACAGAGAATTAATATCTCTCAATTTCTTATTTGGGTTTCTATTTGAAAGACCAATTGGGATTATTCTGTTTTCTTGTAACAGAGAATTACTATCTTTGTACAGTTCGAGGATGCAAAGATGTCGAAGAATGGTGCGGTACAGAGGTGTTTGTATGGAATGGGTAGAATTGAAAAGAAGAATAACACTGGAAGGAACCGGTATGTATGTATGTTTGCCTAATTTTACATTTTATATCGATATTCTAATTGAACACAACTGATTTTTGATTTTAGAAAGGCCGCCATAATTTTATATTTTTGGAAAAAGAATGGGCAATGCCAACTCTTTTGCAAGAAAATTTTTAAATAGTTCTTTCAAAATTGCAAGAAAATTTTTAAATAGTTCTTTCAAAATTGTTATTGAGGTATGTCGTCTGGCCATAGTAAGTAACATGATTGTGCAGTTAAGCCATAGTAAGTAACATTATTGTGCAGTTAACAGCCATTGCATGTCACAGCTTCCAATACTGTCCCATCAGCCCATGCTGATGGAGACTATGTTCCAAATTATCTGTATTTGGAAGCCCCTAATACTGTCACATGCTGATGGAGAATATGTTCCAAATTAGCTTTATTTAGAAGCTCCTACTGACTGCTGCCAAAATCTGAGCTTTTGGAGAATTGTATTCTCCAAGGCCTTGAAACCGTCTTCTCTTCTGTGATCAATGTGACCCATATTTATTGTTCAATTTAATGAACGGTTTTGATCTCTGAATGACGGAGAATGTGTTCTCTTATGGTTGCTAATGGAACGCTTTACATAGAAATTACACTACAGCATCATATGTTCTTTCTTTTTATCCCAGTGGCCCAAATTCTAGGCATTCTGTAGTGATTTTCTTAACCTTCAAAGGAGGCGAGGGTGTCTATGCCCAGTCATTAGGCTTTTGTTGAAGAATGTAAGCACTTTTCTATATCGGTGCACTTTTGAAATTGTATTTTGTAAGAAAATATGCTTCTTTCAATTTAAATTGTAGGAGATTCATAGAAAGGTACGGAGAGAAAGTGAGGCTCTCAAGGAAGGTTGAATGTATCCAATTAGTAGAAGGCCTTTGACACTTGCTTTCCCAGTCATAGGTAATTATTTCGCATGGAAGGTGGAAGATCGGTACTAGGTAAGGGTTGGGTCTGATGTAGTGATGGGGTGCAAAATAAATATTTTCCTTCCAGGAGATCTCTTTCAACACCTACAACACATAGTTAGATGTACCCTAATTTTGGTTCAAAATCCTCTAGATACAACCTTATAAAATCAAGATTGGCTTTGGGGAGGATCTAACTAAAGAGGGCCCATATAACATTAAATAATGATCAAGATGAATTATCTAGGACTTGAACACAGCAGGGAGCAAATATATTGCTAGACTGGGGTATATAACACTACTTGATCCAAGAATAGGTAGGACTTGAACACAGCAGGCTTGAACAAAGCAAGGGCCAAATATATTGAACAAAGCAGGGGCCAAATATATTGCTAGACTGGGGTATACAACACTACTTGATTCAAGAATAGGGATTAGGTAAGCGTTGGGAAGATGTAGTGATGGAGTGCAAAATAAATATTTTCCTTCCAGAAGTCTTTTCCAACACCTACAACACATAGGTAGATGTACCCTAATTTTCGTTCAAAATCCTCTAGATACAACCCTATGGAATCAAGGGTGGTCGAAAGCTCATGAGATTGGCTTAGGCGAGGATCTAACTAAAGAGGGCCCATATAAGACTAAATAATAATGATCAAGATGAATTATCTAGGACTTGAACAGAGCAGGGGGCAAATGTATTGCTAGACTGGGGTATGCAACACTACTTGATCCAAGAATAGGTAGGTCTTGAACACAGCAGGGGGCAAACATATTGCTAGACTGGGGTATTTAACACTACTTGATCCAAGAATAGGTAAGGCCAAATGGTGGTGGCAGAAGTTGTGGAAGCTAAGGGTTCCTCCAAACAATAAATTGTTCATGTGGCTTGTTTTAAATGGCAAAGTAATTGTTCATGTGGCTTGTTTTAAATGGCAAAGTATTAACTTGGGAGGCTCTTGAAAATTTGGTAAGGCCAAATGGTGCTGGCAGAAGTTGTGGAAGCTAAGGGTTCCTCCAAACAATAAATTGTTCATGTGGCTTGTTTTAAATGGCAAAGTATTAACTTGGGAGGCTCTTGAAAATAGGAATTAATTAGGACTTTGGATATGTTTGTTGTGTAGGTGCAATGAATAGAAAACTTCACATTTGTTTTTTCTTTGCTCTTATTCTCAGCAAGTTTGGGCAGAGGTGGGGGTTATGACGGGAAAACAAAACATGCTAGTCTTGTGGAAGATATTAGGTGGGTTTTAGTTATTTTTTATGACTGTTTGGATGTACGGTGTCAATGTATGGTCTTCCTTTCTTACTATGCCAGCCATATGCCAGCTATGAGCACCCTTTCTTACTATGCCAGCCATATGCCAGCTATGAGCACATAATGACTATATTTTTGGTTTTCCTGGAAAAAATATAGAAAATATAGAGCGAGAGATCATGGCATAATGACTATAATTTTGGTTTTCACGGAAAAAATAGAGAGCGAGAGAGAATAAGAATATGTTTTATAAATTATAATTTAGAAGTATCATATAATTCTTAATATTAAATAATTTATATATCATATAAATATCTTATATAAGCTTTAATTTATTTTGGTAATTAATGCAAGGTTTACTAGAATTTTTGTATTGCGGATTTTGGTAAATGGAATAACTTTATTTATGTTTTAATCATAAAAATATCAATTAAGAAACTATACCCTTATATGGTAACATACAAAATTCTAAATTACTCAATTGGTTTGGGAAAAAAGCATTTGATAAAGTTTACCTTATCCAAAAATAAGTTAATATATATTATAAAAATATCAATGTTCCCCCAAGTTTTCGGGACGGGGGACGTGGGAGCGGGGAAACGCGCACTTTTATCCACTTGGAGACCACCCCCAAGTTTACGGATATTCGGGGGGATGTGGGAGCGGCGAAACGCGCACTTTTATCCACTTGGAGACCACCCCCAAGTTTACGGATATTCGGGGGATGTGGAGACGTCTCTAAAATTATAAAAATAAAATAAAATATCAAAAATAATAATTTATTTGATGTATATTAATGATTGTGCAATGTAAATACTAAATATATCAGTTTATTTTTTAAGTAGTACCAACTAGGAATTGTAAAATGTGAAAATAATGGGAAAACATTAAAAAAAAATTCCTAGAGGTATGGTTGGGGAGGGAAAGTTTCGCCCAGGAGTCCCCAAGTCCCCGGGACGCAGGAAACGTGGAAATGCGTCCCCAACCCTGCGGGACACGTCCTCGTGGAACACTGAAAAATATCTTATGAAAGCTTTAATTTTTTTTGGTAATTAATGTAAGGTTTATTCTATTTTTTATTCCATGGGAATTTTGGGCAATAAAATAACTTTATTTATGTTTTAAAATATAAAATATCAATTAAGAAACTATACCCTTATATGGTAACATACAGAATTCTAAATTCCTCAACTTCCTCAACTCGTTTGCAAAAAAAATCATTTGATAAAGTTAACCTCATCATCGAAAAAATCATTTGATAAAGTTTACCTCATCCATAAATAAGTTAATTTAAATAACTTGATAAAATGAGTTTTTAAAGTATAAGTTTTAACATATATCGCACCTCTAGTAGAGTAAGTAGCATAGGGAACATAGTAAGCAGCTGTTGAAGTATCAGTTGAAGCAGTTGAGTTTTTAAAGTATAAGTTTTAACAGTATAAGTAGAGTTTTTAAAGTATAAGTTTTAACATATATCGCACCTCTAGTAGAGTAAGTAGCATAGGGAACATAGTAAGCAGCCGTTGAAGTATCAGTTGAAGCAGTTGACTAAGTCGATATATATATCCTGATTAGGCTTATGCTTACTTGCTTGCTCGCTGGTGGGCTTGCTGCCTACGAGGGATTGACTGAGTCATTGAGGGATTGAGTGATGGAAGGAAGGAGGTCTCGACTAAAAGGAGAGGGACTTTCTCGAGGTTAGCCGAAAGATGGTTATTGGTTCAAGGACGCAAGGTGACCCTGGGGTTAGGCTGAAATAAGTGAGTTGAAACCATTTCAATGTAACTTGGTGGAAGCAATCCTATTGGGCGAAGACCCTTTTCTTTTATAGTTGCAAATTATTGTGCCAGACAGGGACACCACCCAACATAGAAAAGGTTTTCATAATATATGGATATTTGATAAAGTTTACCTCATCCATAAATAAGTTAACTTAACAAGTTAAGTTATTATATGTTAGAACTTATATTTTAAAAAACTCATTTTATCAAGTTATTTAAGTTAAGTTATTAGAACTTATATTTTAAAAAACTCATTTTATCAAGTTATTAGTCCCTGCCCACGGGCTAGTATGGACTTTATGAATCAGCAGCTTGTCGTCATTTGCCGCCATTTTCATTAGTCTACACGATAACCAATACAAATTGTAACTATTTATCCAAACTTTTTTTTTCTCCACCAATTAGGTATGAACAACCTGAGTATAAACAATCTTTTTCTCCACCAATTAGGTATGAGCATTCTTTTACTGCATCAATAAGGCAATTTCTTCCCAATTTCTTCCCTTATTTGACAACATACCAATTAGGTATGAGCAACCTTTTTTTGCATCAATCAGACAATTTCTCCTCTTCTTTGGCCTCATATCGAGGCAGAGGTTCAATTTTATGGAAAAATCTTAGGTTGAAACTAGAATTGTTGAACATTTTGTTAAACTAGTAGCAACAAGGAAGGTCTTCTTGCATGCAGAAGACTTAAATTAGGAAACCGGTTGTATTTAATTTACTTTTCCTAAGTTTACTTTGGAAAATAAATTAAAGTGATCTAAATTAACTTTAGTGAACCACTAGTTAAAGTGAAAGTGAAATTAGGTTTTTTGCTTTACCACCACTTAAAGTGAAAGTGAAATTAGGGTTTTCGCTTTATGTAAAGTTATAAAAGAGAGATCAATTGTGTGGAGAGAACACACACACTTGTATTCGGATAGAGACAGGATATTCCGACAGAGACATGATACAGATAGGGAGAGAAAGTCAGACAGAGGATTTAGCTGAGAAGACGAAGGAGTGAGCAGCAGGATCATCAAGCTTCGTATAGCTGGGTCGTACACTCACACAGGAGGGTGTTGAGGTTTAGCTGGGATTTGTCCAGTGATCCTGTCGGGTACTGCATTCGCCAGGTTTGGGTGAATTAGCAGTGATTGTAGAAGTTTCATATTTTTTCATAATAAAATCTATATCTGACTGTTGCATCAGTTTTCCCATCTTGGGTTTTTTTCGGGGGTTTCCATATCCAAAATAATAGTCAATATTCCCATCTTGGGTTTTTCTGGGGTTTCCATACCCAAAATAATAGTGTCAATATTGTGATGTGATGTTGTGAGTTATTTCTCGGTTTTATATTTCGTTGCATATTGTAAAAGATATTCATGTGTGGTTATGAGTTGATATTTTGCATGCACTGTTTAGCCTTGGTTGAATATTTACATGGTATCAGAGCTCTGGTGAGCTAAAACTGAGAGATTTGCAGCAGTAGTGATAGATCAGGGGAAGATCTATAGGAAGAAACAAACCTAGGCTTCTATATCTAGGGTTTGACAGGTACACTTCACTATGGCTGTGCAGTTGAAAGTTGAAGATAGACTCCAGGGTGCTCAGAACTTTCCTACATGGAAAGAAAGAAAGAAAGGATCACAAGGATCCTGGACTGCAGTGATGCAGAGGAGCACATTGACTCCATGAAGGTTGCATCCACAGATCCGGCAGATCTAGCAACTTTGAAAAAGATTGATTCTAGAGCCATGCTGATTATCATGGATGGAGTGAAGGACCATATAGTCCCTCACCTTTCTGGTAAGAAGACCGCATTAGAAATGTGGAAGGCTTTGGAGAGTCTGTACTAGAGCAAGAATGAGAACCAGAGGATGGTGTTGCAAGAGAGGATGCGTAGCACTAAGATTACCAAGGGAGAAGGAGTGGTGCCTTATTTCACGAGGCTCACATAGATCAGGGATGAGCTTGGAGCTGTTGGCTCTAAGACATATGATGAGGAGCTAGTTCAGATAGCCCTCAATGGTTTCTCTAAGCCATGGGACACCTTTGTCAAAGGTGTCGTGGCTAGGGAGAAGCTCCCTGATTGGTAGAGACTATGGGATGACTTTGTGTAGGAGGAGACCCGCATGGGTCAAGGATCAGGCTCATCCAGCAGTGCCCCACAGATTGTGGATGAGGGGGCTCTAGCTCTTACAGGGAAGAGCAAGGGGAAGGCAAAGAGGAAGAAGGATGGTAAGAAAAACCTTGACGTGTCAACGGTCAAGTGTTTTATCTGCCACAAGCAGGGACACTTTGCCTCCCAGTGCCCAGACAGGAAGAAGAAGAATAACACTCAGTTGGATCTGCAGAGGTGGATGAGTTCAGCAGGAACTTCGATGAGGAGTTTTTCTTGATAGCTTGCATGGCAAGCACCACAGGGAGCAACATATGGTACATTGACAGTGGAGCATCTAGTCACATGACTGGACATAAGAGATTCTTCAGAGACTTGCAGGAGGGTGGAATAGGGATCCACGTTGAGCTGGGTGATGATGTGCGATATTAGTCGCAGGGAGTTGGCACTGTTTCATTTGAGAGGGAGCCTGGCAAACCCCTTAGTTTTGCTGATGTGTTATATGTTCCAGGACTGACCAAGAACCTTATATCAGTCTCCACTCTGGAGGAAAAGGGATATCAGGTGAAGATCCGTGACCATAGAGTGTATATCATGTCCAAGGGGTCAGATAGAAGCTTGGATCGGTTGATTGGTAGAAGGAGCGGGAAAGTGTACAGATTACACTTTGAGCCTGCAAAGGCTCTAGTCAACAACAACAACAGTCAGGGTGAGTTGTGGCATAGGAGGATGGCACACTTACACCATGGAGCACTGAAGCATTTGAGATAGGCAATCATTGGAATCCTCAAGTACAGGAGGAAAAGCATAACCACTGCAAGGGTTGTGCTTTGGGGGAGAACATCAGGAAGCCTTTCACACAGAGTGAGCACAAGTCTAAGGAGCCTTTGGACTTGGTTTATTCGGATGTATGTGGAACTATGAGTGTCCATTCGTTCAGTGGTTACAGTTATTGTGTAACCTTCATTAATGACTATTCTAAGAAAACCTGGATCTATATCCTGAAGGCCAAGTTAGAGGTCTTTGAGAGGTTCCGAGAGTTCAAGACTCTTGTGGAGAACCAAATAGGAAAGAAGATTTGGGTATTGAGGACAGACACGGGGGTGAGTACACTTCCAATGTGTTCATGGAGTATTGTTTGGTTGAGGGAATCAAGAAGGAGCACACTGTACCCCATACCCCACAACAGAATGGAGTTGTAGAGCAAAGGAATAGGACAATGGTTGGAGCAGCCAAGGCCATGCTATTTGATTAGGGATTACCACTATTCCTCTGGGCCAAGGCATATAGGACTGCAGTATACATTTAGAACAGGTGTCCCCACACAACCTTGGGGAGGAAGACACCAGAGGAGGTCTTCACAGGCGCCAGGCCAGATGTGAGTCACATTCGCATATTTGGCAGTGTTTGCCATTGTCATGTTCATGCTAACAATAGGAAGAAGCTGGACCCTTCTGGAGAAAAGGGGTTATTTGTTGGTTATAGCAAGATTTTGAAGGCATATAGAGTTTACATTCCTGCTCGCAGATGGATCATTGTGAGCAGGGATGTCCAATTCGATGAGGACAAGGCCTTGTGGAGATCTCCGGACTTACCAGCAGAGCAGCAACCGGCACAGGAGTCGGGAGTCAAGTTGGAGGAGCCAGATGTACAGGTACAGACACAGAGCACATGTTCTAGTGGTCAGAGGGAGTCAAGTGGATAGGATCCTTCAGTCATTGACTTGAAGGACGAGCTACAGTAGGAGACAGATATCCAGCAGTCGCAGCAGGTTGACACTAGGCCAAGGCCTAAGTGGTTTAGGTCCACAGTGCAGGATTCCAGGCAGGTAGATCCTCCACATACATATTTTAGACGGAGTGTACCACCAGAGGCTTAATTATATGGCACTGATGATAGAGTTGATTAACTCTGAACCTTCTAGCTTCGGGGAGGCTACACAACATGATGTGTGGCAAGAGGCTATGGTTGAGGAGTATGACTCCATTATGAAAAACCAGGTATGGGAGGTTGTGCCGAGGCCACAAGGGAAAAATGTGGTGGGATCTAGATGGATCTACACGGTGAAGCATGTAGCAGACAAAAGCGTGGAGAAGTACAAGGCGCGCTTCATGGCAAAGGCGTTTTGACAGAAGGAGGGTATTGATTATGAGGAGACTTTTGCCCCTATTTCGAGGTATTCTTCCATTCGTACCATTATCTCACTAGCAGCTGAGATGGGTTGGCATGTCCATCAGATGGATGTCAAGACCGCCTTCCTCAACGAAGTGATAGAGGAGGTGTATATTGAGCATCCAGAGGGGTTTGATGTGGAGAACAAGGAGACGCATGTATGCAGACTGCATTGAGCTCTTTACGGGCTCAAGCAGGCACCTCGAGCATGGTACTCGAGGATTGACAGAGGTCTACGGGAGATGGGATTTTAGCGGAGTGAGGCTAACCACAACTTGTACTTTTTAACAGGTGAGGTGCCTCTCATACCGGTCTTATATGTGGATGATCTCTTTTTGACAGGAGATGAGAGGCTGATTGGAGACTGTCAGTTCAACCTTGCAGTAGAGTTTGAGATGAAAGACCTTGGGCTAATGCATTACTTTTTGGGCTTGGAGGTTTGGCAGAGAGATGGATGTTTCTTCATCAGATAAGGGAAGTATGCAGTAGAGATCCTGAAGAGATTCAGAATGGAGGACTGCAAGCCTATGGCCATACCTCTAGTTTCCAACTGGAGGAAGATTGATGCATCAGGATCAGATGGATTTGATCCTACCTTGTGTTGTTAGCTTATCAGATCGCTTATGTATCTGGTCAGCACTCTACCAGACATCAGCTTTGCAGTCAACTCTTTGAGTCAGTTCATGGTGGACCCTCAGAGAGTGCATTGGACGACTGCGAAGCACATACTTTGCTACATCAGAGGTACAGTGGAGTATGGATTGGTTTATGACCGCAGGGGGAGTGTACAGTTAGCAGGTTTCACAGATGCTGACTGGGCAGGATGTGTAGAGGACCGGAAGAGTACTTCAGGTTGTTGTTTCAGCATTGGATCAAGGGTTGTCTCATGGTTCAGCAGGAAGCAGAAGTCAGTTGCATTGAGCTCGGCAGAGGCCGAGTACATGGCAGCTAGCATGGTTGCTTGTGAGGGTGTGTGGCTGAGGAAATTACTTGCAGGGTTGTTCGAGTGTGAGATAGAGGCTACAATAGTTCACTGTGACAATAAGAGTGGAATCAAACTATTTGAGAATCCAGTGTTCCATGACCGGAGCAAACACATAGACATTAGATGCCACTTCTTGAGAGATTGTGTTCAGAGAGGAACCATTCGGTTGGAGTACATATAGACAGATGAGCAGGTGGCGGACATTTTCACCAAGGCACTTTGCAGATAGAGTTTTGTGAAGTTCAGGGATAAGTTGGGGTTGCTACTGAATCCCTTCCTCGTTGAGAGGGAGTGTTAAACTATTAGCAACAAGGAAGGTCTTCTTGCATGCATGTGTTTTTGCATGCAGAAGACTTAAATTAGGAAATTGGTTGTATTTAATTTACTTTTCCTAAGTTTTTTTTGGAAAATAAATTAAAGTGATCTTAATTAACTTTAGTGAATCACTAGTTAAAGTGAAAGTGAAATTAGGGTTTTTGCTTTACCACTAGTTAAAGTGAAAGTGAAATTAAGGTTTTCACTTTACCTAAAGTTATAAAAGAGAGATCAATCGGTGGAGAGAACACAGACACTTGTATTTCGACGGAGACAAGATATAGATAGGGAGAGAAAGTCAGACAAAGGATTTAGCTGAGAAGACGAAGGAGCGAGCAGCAGGATCATCGAGCTTTGTACAGCTAGGCCGTACACTCACACAGGAGGGTGTTGAGGTTTAGCTGGGATTTGCCCAGTGATTCTGCCGGGTACTGCATTCGCCAGGTTTGGGTGATTTTGCAGTGATTGTAAAAGTTCCATATTTTTTCATAATAAAATTTATATCTGACTGCTACACCAGTTTACCCATCTTGGGTTTTTCAGGGGGTTTCCATACCCAAAATAATAGTGTCAATATTGTGAGTTATTTCTTAGTTTTATATTCCGCTGCATATTGTAAAAGATATTCATGTGTGGTTATCAGTTGATATTTTGCATGCATTGTTTAGCCCTGGTTGAATATTAAAGGAAAATTTACACATTTTTATATGGAATGAAGTAATACTTGAAAGTAGTATAGCATTATTCTTTAACATTAAATGTTAAACATAAAAATAGTATCCAGTATTTTAGATTATAGGATTCTGGTTGCATGGTTGTTGCATGCGGGCCATGTGTGCGTGTTCGGGTAGCTACATCGCCATGGCACAACACACATGTTCTAGTAGCTGCTCCTTTCATATGGAATTTCCAACACATGTTCTGGTAGCTGCTCCTTTCATATGGAATGCCCTATCTGTTGTTGACGGGCTATCTTTGAGCTCTACGATGTACAAGAAAATTAGAGCAACATCTATCAGAATGCCGTTAACATTATGAATGGATAATCTTTGAATCTGGCACAACTGCTATGGTTGATGTTGTCTTTGCTGTGGTTGCACCAATGGTTGTTTTGAGGTATGCTGTTAGCAATATAATACATAAGTTATCATCAATATCAATACAAAAGTTATATATTCAAGTTACAGAGAAATTTCACTCAATACTTCATTTGAAATGGTGTAAGTTTTTATATCTATTCTAGTCTTTCCCCATGCTAAAGAACAATAACATTCACTTAACATTCTTGCAGTCGTCCTAGTAAACAAGGTGCTAAGCTTTCCTCATGAGGAAGAACAATAAAATTCAGTTACCTATCTTGCAGTCGTCCTAGTAAACAAGGTGTTAAACTTCCTCCCGACCGTCTGTTTCTCCAAATTTGCGATTTCGCTAACTTCTAGATCTTCCCAAATTGCCAAAGAAGCTCCTACCCTTTTCAATTTGATCATTGAGATATTATTACGCTTAGAGTTTATCTCCTCCTTTTGAACTTTCCGCCCCTCCAACTCCTCTAGCCCCAGTCTACCATCAAGAAACCCTCGAACTTCAGGTTGATCGGGCAGACACAATCTTTGACGGATGAAATTTATACAATGCGACTAACTCAGGCCTATATCAAATTGTATGCCCACATCATTGCTCTTGATTTCACAACATAAAATTCCAGTTTGGGCAAAGTTAATAGTGTTTGTTTCAATCTATCGTGTGCAGAGCATTTTGATTACCGGCATACCATCAACACACAATCAAGTCACCGCCCAAGAGCCCCAACATTGAACATTGGACATTGCTTCCACACTAAGTGTAAAATGATACCACTGCAATAATAAACACAAAAGTTAAAAAATGGGATCAATTAGCTTGATTTTTTACTATACCTTGGGAGTTCGAAATCTATAGCCGCTGTGTGCAGTGTCCAGATAAAGCTTATGCAATTCTTGCAAGTGAATACTGAGAAAACCTAGGGCACCTTTAAATTGATGCATGCAACCATTGCTTACTTCGGGTAGCTTTAACAATTTGCATAAAAATTGAAATTAGCCATCAAATATTTAAGTTCATTTTGGAGGTTGACTGTCAAAGAATATTCGCAAAATAAAAGTAACAAATCACTGATAATGCAATTTGAAGGTCAGTTTTAACACAAGCCTTTCTGGAATCGTTACAAACCAGAGCAGTAAGTAGGAACTCTAATGAAGATCTTTATACAATTTTGTAAGCAGGAATATTTACAGCAAAACATGAAATTTAAGCATCCTTTATTTCCAACCCTGCATTTAGTTTCAAATAATTGAAATTTCATAGACTATATAAGGAAATTTCAATTTTACAATCATTTTCATAATTTGTAAGCACAAAAATTAAAATGTTCTCCATAAGAAAATGCAAATTCAGCTCCAATGTCCCTGCACATTTTTTCGTGTAGACTGCATGGAGGTGATGAATGCAGAATACAAGAGACTTGTCCTGGAGAGATAACCCACAATGACCTAGATAAGCGGATTTCATGACCAGTTAGTTCCCCACCTTATATGGAACTGATAGGGATAACCACCCTAACTTATGTATCAAAGGGGAATCTGGAGAGCTAACCCACAATGACCCAGATAATTGGAGTTCATGACCAGTTAGTACCCCAACTTATATGGAACAGATAGGGATAACCACCCTAACTTATGTATCGAAGGGGAATTTGGGGGTATTTGCAGTCGCTATTATAATAAATCTATTCTCTCTGAGTCTGAGAGAGCGTAGTGAACCTCCCCGAAGAGTAGACAATCGTTATAGGGGACTTTGTTGCCTTAGAGCATTCAGAGGGAGTGGTATAATCATTCATGACCAGACGTTCAGGAAGTGTTTCGATACGACTTTCAAATATAAAATATCCTTATCCCATTAGTGAGTAATCAATCTATCTCGAACTAAATTCAAATAAAAATAAGAGCTAGGCACAATACATCAAAATGTTTATGTGGCAAAGACATAGTGTATAATAAGGTAAAACCTAGGTTAGATACCACCTCCAAATAATAATAAAAAGTTAATTGTTGGTTGAAGTTTAATATACTTGTTTTTATGAATCATGCTTTACGTTCTGAACCACTGATTGATCTTACAACAATTACTAATTGGTCTTAATATTCAATCTAATCTTATAAAATGATTTATGCAAAATTTAATCCTTGGAATATTTAAGTTTAGTCATCAATTTCTGGTCCACGGATGTAATTTATACAATGTCTTTAATGATCTTAAAACTAATGTAATTGGTAAGTGCTGCGGATGTAACGTAACGCTTGATGTTATCTTTTTCAATTTATGCTGTCATACTTTTTCTAAAATTGTTTTTCGAATCGAGTAGCTTACATTTGTTTTACATGCTTTTCCACCAGCGGCATGTGTCTTACATACATAACGATATCTGTCTTACATGTGAATTCTTATTTAGTCTAAAATTTAACATCAGCTGTCGACCGAGATTATATGCGTGTGGGTATAATGTGAAGTAGGTGGTGCATGTTGTGGGTGAAAGTTGTTGTGAGACGTCTAACACGTGGTGTGAGGTATATATACTAGTGTACATGTATGTATGTGCTAGACTTGAAGTTACATTGCCTGTTTTAGTCGGGCCTGAGTTGCTTCAGGAGATGGAAGAGCAAGTGGTACAGATCAGGAAGCAGCTTAAAGAAGCACAGGATAGACAAAAGAGTTATGCTGATGCACACAGAACCGATAGAAGTTGAGGTAGGGGATCGCGTATTTATACGCATCCGACCGAATAAAAGTACCATTCGGTTTGGAAAGGGGACCAAGTTATCACCTCGCTTTATAGGGCCATTCGAGATTCTTGAAAGAATCGGACCGGTAGCTTATCGTCTTGCACTGCCACCCCACTTGTATAGGACTCATAATGTATTTCATGTTTCAGTATTGCGACATTACATAGCCGATGAGTCTCACAAGATTCTTTGGAAGGACTTGCAGGTCTCGGACGAGGGAACCTTCACGGCCGAACCATTACGTATACTGGATCATAGAGTTCGACAGCTCCGTAGTCGACACGTGGACCAAGTCAAGGTCCAATGGGACAAGTATAGCCCAAGATCTGCTACCTGGGAGGACACAGAGACTATGCGTCGAAATTTTCCCTCACTATTTTGACCATAACTTCAGGACGAAGTTTCATGAAGGGTGGGTGTATGTAGTACCCCATATTTTGACTCCGGCATATTTATCACTCAGACTTTTTACAGTGTATTTACTTATTATCTGTGGACTCAACTATACTTCATGAACTATATTTTGGCAGGTTATATGTGATTATTTACGGATGTTATGATGTTATCAGGATTATGCTCTAATTATAATATTATGATGTTATCATGCTTATACTACACTTTGATCATGATGTTACAATGATTAACATGCCTATGTAGATGCTTTGATTATGATGTTATGATGATTATCATTTATATGAAATTATTGTGCTTATGCGATTATCATGCAGTAGTCGTCATTAGATTCATTTATTTCATAACTAAAACATATAGTTGATAGTAATCCTTGGTATGGTGTGATATGTATGATGAGGTACATGGGTACCCATCCATGATATGATTTATTTTGTGATTTTATGATGAAAGGAAATAATGTGGATGATATGGACCAGCTATTGATTTAATATTGTTATGAATGCATGTTTTGCATAGTGCTAACCTGCAGGGTATAGAGGCTATGTGATAGCCGAGTATGTGATGCAAGTATGACTCAATACATATCTTGAAGAAGAGCCTTAATTGCCGAATGATGATACGATGACACGTACCAATAAACTCGATAGCAACGCAGTATGGTTTGATGAGTATGTACCCAGTATGTTGAGAGGGATGGATGCATTTCCCACCCTATGTCACTTTGATACTCGAGGTCGTGGGAGGGCAGTGCTGAGACACGCTCCCCAAGTTGTTGTGATGACGATGGTCGGATGCCTGCTAGGAGAGGCTAGGTCCGCTAGTTAGCCGATGCTACCGCTCTCAGGTTCTGTGTGGGAAGGTCAGTACGACTGGCATCCACTTGTACTAGCAGAGGAAGGATAGGGAGCATGCGGACGTAGGTTAGGATGGGTGGACATCTTAGTTATTATGGTTGAATGTTGGACAATTATGATACCGGATTAGTGATGGTAGGTACCAATCTTAACTGACTAAATAATAAGAACATAATTGTTAAATAACTCTGAATGTCACAAGAAATCATATTATATCTGTATATGGGTTATGTTGCGTGAAATATTATTTGTATCAGTTAGAATTTAGGGGTTTTTGCTATAGTACATGTGCAGCCTGTGCATGTACTGGCCATGCATGCACACCTCACACATGCACGCTAGTATGAAATATTTAAATAGTTGGATAGGTTAACTAAGTAATTGTGAATTGCTTTAAACCTATAAATGTACCTTGAATTGTTTTAAACCTATAAATGTACTTTGTATCACTATTTTAACCATAACTTCGGGACGAAGTTTCCTGAAGGGTGGGTGTATGTAATGCCCCATATTAACGTTTATTAATGTTAATGATTAAGTATTTATTATTTAGTTATTAATAAATAATAATTAACAAAACTATGATTACCATTACTTTTACCGTTCAGTATAAAACTTAAACAAACCACATAGGTAAAATTCTATGACATTTGGTTAGGTTTTTGTAACATGTACAATTCAAGAAAAAATTCATTAATACATAACACATGTCAAACAAATCTGAACTGCACTGCCCAAGATAAAATAAAATAAATTAATTTATGAAAGAGGCGGTGGAAGAAGGAAGGCGGTGGAAGAAAGGAAGGAAAGGAGGTATAAGGGAGAGGATTTTCTGGATTTTGGGGGGAGAAAACAGTCGGGGAAGAATTTTTTTTCAGAAGAATGAAAGTGATGGAGCAGAGAGGGAAGATAGCTGGAGGAGGGGGTTAACTCCAGGGGGCAGATTTACACTCAGAGAGAGGGAAGTTGCTATCCAGTTTATCGGTACATGGGCTCGGGGGCTAGGAAACCCGTCGGTTTCCTAGGGCCAGCAGGTTTGCTGGTCGGCAGGGTGGATTATCCGAGTTGGCATTAAGGCTCCTACAGGCTCGGGCGAGGGAAAGGCAAGGCTAAAGGTGCAGGAACCAGGGACAACCTTCAGCGCTAAAGCTCAGGTATTTTTCGGTGAACTATCTCTTTATTGCACAAAATTTAAATGAAAATCTGAAAACGAAGTAAATATTTTTTTTACTGTTTAAGGATAGGATTGAGTGCTCTGCCCGGTAGAGAGAGCACTACAGAATATTCTGTAGTGCTCTGCTTGCCGGGCATAGTACTAAGTTTTAATCTTTAACAACAATTTGGCATTTACTCTAAATTTGATTTTTCTTTTTCAGTCCTAGTACGTGACAGCAAAAATTACATGAATTTAAATGAAAAACTGAAAGCGAAGTAAATATTTTTTTACTGTTTAAGGATAGGACTGATTGCTCTGCCCGGTAGAGAGAGCACTACATAATATTCTGTAGTGCTCTGCTTGCCGGGCATAGTACTAAGTTTTAATCTTTAACAACAATTTGGCATTTACTCTAAATTTGATTTTTCTTTTTCAGTCCTAGTACGTGACAGCAAAAATTACATGAATTTTTATTCAGATTTCATTTATTTGCAAAATACAGAGATAGTTCACCGAAAAATACCTGAGCTTTAGCGCTGAAGGTTGTCCCTGGTTCTTGCACCTTTAGCTTTGCCTTTCCCTCGCCCGAGCCTGTAGGAGCCTTAATGCCAACTCGGATGTTCCACCCTGCCGACCAGCGAACCTGCTGGCCCTAGGAAACCAACGGGTTTCCTAGCCCTCGAGCCCACGTATCGATAAACTGGATAGCAACTTCCCTCTCTCTGAGTGTAAATTTGCCCCCTGGAGTTAACCCCTTCCTCCAGCTATCTTCCCTCTCTGCTCCATCACTTTCGTTCTTCCGTAAAAAAATTTCTTCTCCGACTGTCCCCCAAAATCCAGAAAATCCCCCCCTTATACCTCCTCTCCTTCCTTTCTTCCACCACCTTCCTTCTTCCACCGCCTCTTTCATAAATTAATTTATTTTATTCTATCTTGGGCAGTGCAGTTCAGATTTGTTTGACATGTGTTATGTATTAATGAATTTTTCTTAAATTGTACGTGTTACAAAACCTAACCAAATGTCATAGATTACCCAATATTATTTATTTAATGTTTTACACAAATGGTAAAATGGTAAAATAATTAGTATAGTTCAATATTGTTTATTTAATGTTTTACGCAAATGGTAAAAATGGTAAAATAATTAGTATAGTTCAATATTGTTTATTTAATGTTTTACGCAAATGGTAAAAATGGTAAAATAATTAGTATATGTTTAATTTAATAAAAGTATTTAATAATAAACATTAATATGGGGCATTACATACACCCACCCTTCAGGAAACTTCGTTCCGAAGTTATGGTCAAAATAGTGATACAAGGTACATTTATAGGTTTAAAACAATTCAAGGTACATTTATAGGTTTAAAGCAATTCACAATTACTTAGTTAACCTATCCAACTATTTAAATATTTCATACTAGCGTGTATGTGTGAGGTGTGCATGCATGGCCAGTACATGCACAGACTGCACATGCACTATAACAAAAACCCCTAAATTCTAACTGATACAAATAATATTTCACGCAACATGACCCATATACAGATATAATATGATTTCTTGTGACATTAGGAGTTATTTAACAATTATGTTCTTATTAATTAGTCAATTAAGATTGGTACCTACCATCACTAATTCGGTATCATAATGTCCAACCTTCAACAATAATAACTAATATGTCCACCCATCCTAACCTACGTCCGCATCCTCCCTATCATTCCTCTGCTAGTACAAAGTGGATGCCAGCTGTACTGACCTTTCCACATAGAACCTGAGAGCGGTAGCATCGGCTATCTAGCGGACCTAGCCTCTCCTAGCAGGCATCCGACCATCGTCATCACAACAACTTGGGGAGCGTGTCTCAGCACTGCCCTCCCACGACCTCGGGTATCAAAGTGACATAGGGTGGGAGATGCATCAATCCCTCTAAACATACTGGGTACATACTCATCAACCATACTGCGTTGCTATCGAGTTTATTGATACGTGTCATCGTATCATCACTTGGCAATTAAGGCTCTTCTTCAAGATATGTATTGAGTCATACTTGCATCACATACTTGGCTATCACATAGCCCCTGTACCCTGCAGGTTAGCACTATGAAAAACATGCATTCATAACAATATTAAATCAATAGCTGGTCCATATCATCCACATTATTTCCTTTCATCATAAAATCACAAAATAAATCATATCATGGATAGGTACCCATGTACCACATCATACATATCACATCATATCGAGGATGATTATCAACTATATATTTTTGTTATGAAATAAAGGAATTTGATGACGACTACTGCATGATAATCGCATAGGCACAATAATTTCATATAAATGATAATCATCATACATCATAATCAAAGCATCTACATAGGCATGTTAGAAATCTTTATCCATGTCTGGTACTCGTAAGATTGGTGCACTTGTCAACAATCTCTTTAATTCAGCAAAAGCGACATCACATTCATTGGTCCACTCATATCGGATTCATTTTCGTTGCAAGGTGGTGATGGGTTTTGCAATATTGGAGAATCCTTCCACAAATCTTCGGTAATACCCTGCTAATCCCATGAAGCTACGCACCTCATGCACATTCTTCGGAATTGGCCAATCCTCGATGGCCTTCACCTTTTCTGGGTACACTGAGATCCCTTCTCCCGAGATGATATGCCCTAAGTAGTGAATCTCCTTCTGGAAGAAAGAACACTTTGACAATTTACCAAATAGTTTATGTTCCCTTAAGCAAGTTAAGACTAACCGCAAGTGCTCCTCGTGCTTCTTCTCGTTCTTAGAATATATAAGAATGTCATCTAAGAATACCTGAACAAAGTGGTCCAAGTAAGTCCAAAAGACACTATTCATGAGGCTCATGAATACTGCTGGAGCATTGGTCAAACCAAATGGTACTACTACGAACTCATAATGCCCAAATCGAGTTCGAAAAGCAGTCTTAGGAATGTCATTTTCTTTAATCCTAAGCTGGTGATACCCCGACCGCAAATCAATCTTAGAGAAGACTGATGCGCCTTTCATCTGATCAAATAGGTCATCAATTCTTGGTATAGGATACCTGTTCTTCACTGTAGCTTTGTTCAAATCCCTATAATCTATGCACAGTCGCAAAGATCCATCCTTCTTCTTAACAAAGATCACTGGCGCTACCCATGGTGAGATACTAGGTCTAATTAGTCCCAAGTCTAGCAACTCTTTTAACTGGATTTGTAACTCTCGAAGCTCAGGGGTTGTCATTCTATAAGGAGTCTTTGAGATCGGCTCCGCACCGGGTTTCAGTTTGATTGTGAAATCAAGCTCTTGCTCTGGAGGTCGTTGTGGAAGTTCTTCTGGAAAGACATCCTTGAACTCAGATAATACTGGGTAAGAATTCAAGGAAGGTCCTTTACTATCGCTCACCGTCTCAACTACAAACAACTGACATTCTTGTCTTAAACACCTTTTAGCTTTCACCGTGGAGATGAAACGGAGGGATATCTTCCTTTTTCGACCTTGGATTTGAATTGCTCGACCCTCGTCATCAAGGCATAAGACTTTCTTTGCATAACAATCCATGAAAGCTCTATGGTCTTCTAACCAATCCATGCCGATAATGAGGTCATAGGTGCCCAAATTGGTGACATAAGCATCCAACTTAGTGGTGCATACTCCTAAGTCAACTTGACACCCCCTTCCCTTAAGACCTACTACCTGTTTAACCCCTGAAGCCATCTCGACCGATTCAAAATCATCGTGCTCGCAGGCTACCAACCCACATTTATCTAATGCATATGGTGAAATAAAACTATCTGTTGCACCAGGATCAAATAAAATTTTAAGTTTGACATTGTTTACTTTACCAGAGGATTCTACTACAGTGGATTGATGTTTTGCCTGGTGGTTGTGAACAGCTGCATGAATCCGATGAGTGTTATCAGAATTGCTCATGGATGCTTTTCGTTCCTGCTGCCTGCTGCTGGTCTGCCCTTTAGGACAATCCCGCTGAAAATGATGACCTCCACATCCCCAACAAGATACATTAGGTGGTGCTTGCATGTTGCTGGGAGGAGTCCTCTGGGATGTGTTCCTTCCCCGAGATCCTCTGAAACCTGCCAATCCTCTATAAGAATTGCCCTGTGTTCGTCCTCGGTTCCCATGGTTTGTTGACAAAGCCTGCGATACTGAGTTAATTGAAGTGTTACCCCTCGGGGTGAACCTGTTACCATAAGGAGGAGGTCTGGATTGCCCTCCTCTGAAGTATGGTCGTGGGGCCTTTCCTGTAACATACTGATTGGATCCTATCAACTTGCTTCCTCCCTTTGCATCTGGCATATCTTCAGCATAGCGAGCATACTCAACTGCCATGGCAACTGAAGATGGCTTCCACATCCGTACTGCGGCCCTGATCTTGTAGTTGAGTCCATACACAAATCGCTCCACCTGTCGATCATTCGAGTCCAAGTAGGGAACATACTTTACCAGTTCCATGAATCTAGCTTCATACTCTTCCACTATCATGTTTCCCTGTACCAAAGCATGAAAGGAGCCCGCCTGTTGTTCCCTATAATAGGCCGGAAGATACTTCATGTTGAACCTCTCCTCGAATAATTCCCATGAAACAGACAAAGGAGTAAGGTGCAATTGTTTCTCAAGGTCTGACCACCAATTTAGGGCATCGCCCTTTAGCTGGAAGATGGCCATTCTAGCCTTGGAACTCGAAGTATACTCGTTTAGTGCGAAGCACCTCTTCATACCCTCGAGCCATGCTTCAGCGTGCTTACCCGGTCATCCTCCAGAGAACTTAGGAATTTTGATCTTCTGCAGCTCTCTACAAATATCCTGAAGCGGTTCTTGCCTTGGGACCTGCGCCTTCTCAGAGTTTTCTCGGCTCACCTGTGTGGTTTCTACCTCTGCGATCCTCTCCGACTGCTTGTTTAGTGTGGCCATGATGGTTTCCAAGGATCTGAGTATCACCCCCATCTCAGGACTGGAGGTTACCCCTGGCGGTGTCGGTGGTGGGGCCTGTGGTGGCGGTGAGGGCGGTTGACCTGGGGTCTGTGGTGGCGGTGAGGGTGGTTGACCTCGACCCCGCCCTCGACCTCGACCTCGACCTCGACCTCTGTGTGTTTGAATCATGATAATTCCTGACATATTCAACAATATTATGCCATTATTATCTTAATCTAATAATTGCAGAGATAAAATTTTAGTTATGCAATGCTTATATTTATCCATAGAGACAAATTGTCAATATTTGCGTAAAACTTGCATAGTCGCTTTCATTAAACGATTTCGTCTTGGGGTTTAATCTATGCCTTAACGTTCAACTCGTAATGCTAGTCTCAACGGTGTCTTGTTTTTCTTATTTCACATCCATCTTGCCTCTTCGACTATCAGTCAAAGTCTCGGTAATATCTTAAGTTAAATACATTAAATACTTTAAGGATTTATAATTTATAATAAATTATTTAGAATAGACTAATTAAATTAATTATATACGGCTTAATAATTTTTATAATTTTCAAACTTAAATAGTGCTCATTTGCAAAAAAAAATGATTTTATCTACTTCTATCAAATTTAAATTTAAAAACAATAATTTAAATTTATGATAATCATCATTATTTCTTAGCCTTACAATGTAAAATAATAAAATTAAACAAATTTATTTATTTAATAAATGCCTATTCCATTATTATCATTGATTTGAAAATAATAATTTGAAAAAAGATAATAACAATAATAATAAACATCTCTTTATACTACCTTAGTGTTCAATTCATTTTTTTTCTTTGTATAAAAATTACTTAAAATAAAACAAGAATAATTAAATATCAAAATAAATTTATAAATATATACTATATATATATTTGTAAACACTTCATTCCATTGGACAAAGTATTTTAAATCATATAGGCAGTTATAGACAGAGTTATAACAAATGCAATGTATAACATTCGCTAAACAAAATCTTATTAATCTTTAACTTCACAATATATCCTAACTATAACCCAAAAAAGAAATTC
>LPNX011153309.1:15247-31782 GCA_001517045.1 Pseudotsuga menziesii | reverse complement strand
TATTAATCTAACCCTAACCGTGAGCTTTTAACAAATTTTAAGATGAGATAAAAATAAAATATATCTATGTTTATAATGTAATGGTTTCTCCAATTTATTTTTTTTGTTTTGGGACGTTCAATTCCCATATCCCATTAAATCCATAAACGAAAGACAATAAATATGGTTTTGGTTGGAGATAAGGAAAACCTTATCACTACAATACAATTATGAGATAAATAAATATTGTGAAATATATAGATATAAAAATACATACATCGATACGCATATGATATTGTCATATCTACGACCCCCGTCGGTGTTAACCTTCGTACCTTCACTTTCTATCCGGATAATAGATGAGACGTGGTGGGTGATGATGACAACTAATTTATCCACCTTTCGAAAAGCTGCAGCATGGTGCATGTATGCCACGCGGCCACATGCATGAGGCTCCCCTACATGAAGCTCACGCGCTGGTAATCCACGAGCCCTCAGCAAAATACGGATGGCTGTTAAAAAGGTGATGCCCCCCTCACGCCTGCGTGCCACTACCTCATTTTTTTTCTCAATCGCTTCCAAATCAAGGCTTATGGCAGCGAGTGTAGTTCCCTCCTGGTCGCGCACGACGCCTCTCTCTTCTTTTGTGTGGTTCTCTTTTCATGCATTTGATCAGAATGGGAGGCATTCTCTCCTTGCTCTTGCTCTGCTGCGTCAGAGGGAGAGAGATAGAGCCAGCCATTCTTATTCTTTTCAAAATCATGTAACCTGTCTTATTGTTCAGCTCCAGCACCATCCACCGCACGAAATCATGCTGGCCCAGTACACAGCCCACAACCCACCACTACCGGCATCTTATCTTTTGTTGTATCCAGCGAAAGAGGCAATATTTTTCTGCAGTCTTTTAACTTAATTAGAGGATTTTCATATGGCAAAAAAAAACTGTGCGTTGTAGACTCTGTCTGGTCATCCCTCCACTCCATATCCGTCCTAGCCGTGATAAGCCCGTCCCATCTAAACGAGGCTCAGCGTAAGCCGCCCAAACAGCAACACAACCAAGAGCACATGGATTCCTAGGGCAAGCAGAAATCCAGCAGAAAAGGATTATAGGGTATGCTGATGTTGGGGCGCAACACACGCCTGTAAGGAAGAGAACACACACAGATTGTCTAACACACGCCTGTAACGAGGAAAACACACACAGATCGTCTACTTTCATCTCTTGGAAACGTATAAACACTCATCCGCTTGCTCTATCTTCTTGAGTGGTAGGCGCGTTAGAGATTTTGGACGCAGGTTCGGTTTTGTAATTTTGGGCAAAGATGGACTTCTTCTCAAGAGGAAGGAATGGCGATGGCGCGCCATTGGAAAGGATAATTGATCAGGGCGTGCATATGTGCCCTTTCTTGAGGAACATCCACCAGAAATCTAGCAGAAATCCACCAATTAAATAGGGCCAGCAGAAAAAGGACCAGGACTGGGACGTCTCTAATGGCTGGCTGGCGAATTCTAATGAGTAAATTTATATTTGTTCCATGTTGTATTAGTTTCTGGTTGTTTCAATTTTGAGGCTTAGGGTTCCTTTGTTGTGTTTTTTTTGTTTTGTTTAAAATCTGTTCAGATTTAGGGTTCCTTTAATATTTTTACTACAATTGTCGCACAATTAACTGATTTACAGAGCTGTTGTAGATGTTGATGGGATGAGAGCGTCGGCTGTCCAATTCCAGCGTATACACATCGTTTCCAGTTTGAAAAAGTATATAGCTCAGTAAGTTGGTCAATCTGGATATTTTATCATCTATCTTAACAATTTTATAGATTGAGAGTTTAATATCTATTTATATATGAGTAAAATTGGTTTGTAGATTAATTTTTATTTCCTTGAGTTTGTATTAAAGTCCGTTGCACCAAGCAGCAAATAGAACCTGCAAGAAGCTAGACAGACAATTGCTTAACTATGCATGGTTACCGGGCGCCCAACAGGCACTATTTTTTTTTTTTTGGACCGATGACCGGTGTTACATGATGCAGGTTATAATGCTTTGCATTTATAGGAGTTTCTCTCATCTGTTCTCCATAAATCGCAGTGAGGGTTTCGTTTGCGGCCTGGCATTTCCAGCTTTTATTATACCATGTCTAGTATATCACACCTTAACTCCAACTATTTATTATGATCGTGGGTGAAGTGGGAAATACAATCGTGGGTTGTTCTATTAGAATACATGCTGAGTGATGCATGTATCTGTTGTCTGCTATTTTTTTTTTAAATACAACCACATATATATAAATATATGCAGTTTTCAAATGTATCCATATTTTCTAATGGTGTTTCCATTTTGTGCTCGTGCATGCAGGGAATTTATCCATATTTTCTAATGGTGTTTCCATTTTGTGCTCGTGCATGCAGGTAATTTAAAGAGGCGGAAATTTCGTGCAAGTAAAATAAAAAGTCGAAGTTCATGCCACTTCATATCAAGTTTTTTTTTTCTAAGTTCTTGTAGGCTTAAAAATAATGGGAAATCGTGGTAGTCTAGGTCTGAGTGTTCGAGCCTTGTCTCTGATACCATTCTGTAGTGCTCTGCACGGGTGATAAAGACCTTTATCAACAGGTTGGAAGAAAATGAATCCGAATGAAATAAAGGGGTTAAGCGCTATCTCTTCTGCAGAGGCTATATAAAAAGTAGCAGGTTAAGTTGTTTACCTTTAACCAATGAATGTACCTGTCGCAGCTTAGGAGCGCCAGGTTCCGTCCAGCTCAGGCCGAACGACTGATTAAGGAATGGTTTGTTGCGTTGACAGAACGTTGAAAAACGTGGAGGAGGTCACGGTTTCAAGCCCGCGAACCTCTAAGTTTTCTGGATTTGGCGCGTTGGTTGGAATGATTGGCGCGTTGGTCTGAATACACCGTTGTAGACCTTCCAAGCACGTCTCTGTCCCCATTTCCATCTCCATCAATTCTTAGCCATACAGATGAATGAATGCAACTTTCAGTGTACTGGCGATTGGAGCTATTAAAATCTAACTGCGATAGGAGAGCATTAATTCAAATGGGTTATATATAGAGAGATCCATAGATAACTACCATTGCCAATCACCAGTATGGAATGGAATAGGGTTCAAAACAGTAATAAAAACATTTTATACATTTTATATAGTAATAAAAACAAGCCCAGGTCTCCACGGCCACAACGTGGAATTCTCAAAAGCCTTCAGAGCGGCCTTCAAATGATATTATGTCTGCAATTATAAATTTGGTTGTGTAGAAATTATTTTAGTAAATACCTTGGCACATCAGAAGAGTAAAAACGCGTCAACAGCAGGGTTCGAACCTGCGCAGGCATAGCCAAACAGATTTAAAAAAAAAAAAAAACACACTCTTGGTATGCTGGTTGAACACGTTGCAAATAAGGGGGAGAAGGGTTTGTGGGTTTGAACACGTAACCTCCTCCCAATGTTGCAAATATATGTTCTTTGTCTGCAAAACACTTCAATAAATAAATAAATAAATAGATAAATAAAAACGCTTCAATAAATAAATATATGTTCTTTGTCTGCAAATTCCACAATATAAAATTTGTTCACAATATTTAAGTTCAAATTTTTTTTATGGTGCCTCAAGGGTTCCACCATTTCCTGTGAGGTGCGCAGCAGGATAAAAAGAAATGTCCACTTACACAATGAATTAGTTCAATTAGCATAGGTTAGCGTTTATAATAATTGAAAAAAAAATAATATTCAGACTGGATTTGATTCTTACTGAACTATGCCTGTACAAACAGCGACCTCTCTACAAAAACAAAAGACTGGAAAAAAAAAAAAAAAAGAAAAAAAAAAAAGAAAAGAAAAAGAGATATAAGCGAATGAAATCCGGCTCTACATCGACGTAGGGAAAGGCCATGTTGCCTACTGTATGATCATTGTCATCATTGTAGAGACGCATGGATAGCTCAAACAGATTATATAGTTCACAAAACAACTCAACAGTCACGACAAATACTATTTGTTTTCGGTGTTTTCCGGCTTTGACCCAGCTTCAAGCGACCTTGTTTCTGCTACGCCCAACTATGCCTATCTTTAGTCTTTGCCCTCCACCGCTATCAGATAGGCCAGGAAATATCTCACAAAGTATTTCCCCTGTGAATCCTGAAGCACCCAGAATGACAGCTTCCAGCCAAATGGCCTTCGCGCGAGGAAGGAGTGACCTTCTTTTGTTGGGAGGCACCCTGCTTAGGAATACAGGAGGAGGCCATGCATGCAGCCCAGCCCTACCGGTGGGCTCCTTGTTCCATTGGGAAGGCAAACCACAGACGAGAAAGTCTGTGGGTGGATCCGTGGTAGAGTGAGGAGGAGCCACCCCGACCGCTAGCTTCCGGACGGAGGAGCCACGCCGACTGCCTGCTTCGCCTTATTATTTCGAGATAAATAATTTGATGCCAACGCACATACAAACTTTCCAGTTTCTTCTTAATATAATATTCTTCATATTATATTATTTTAAATTGCTTATCAATTGTATTATAATTATTATTTTTTTATTATTTTTTTTATATAATTGAAATTAAAATGTATATATTTCTCTGTCATGATATTGATGAGAGAGCTATTCGGAGAGAGAAACCTGAAGATCTGGTCATGGCTTTGGCTGAAGCAAATGTATATTATCATACCCTGAAGTAAATTATTCTCTACCTTATGACACAATAGAAGGATATTCTTTTATGTGGTGGACAAGATTAATTTTTAATAGTTTGCTGTGTGAGCATGTGGAGTGGATGGTTTATTTTCATTCATTTTTTTTACTTTAAATTTGAGTTTATTAAACATATGTTGATGTTTGTGTGCATATAATGAATGCTGGTAATTTTATATGGCCGGTCCTTCAATCTGATGATTAGTTTCTGAAAGTTCATAAATGCAACCTCCAAACAAACCAAACACAAGGCTAATATTTTCATTAGCCGCGTGGAAATAACATGTAAAGATTTGAGAGGTGAAATTTTGTTTAAGAACCCCCTGTTTCATGATTTTTCAATTTTGGAAAAAAAAAATGAAATATCTATACTTAAGAGTTACATTGCCTAGTGTACATGTATGTATGTGCTAGACTTGAAGTTACATTGCCTATTTATTGCTAAACAAATTCAATTGCAATTCGTGACTGAGTGGAACAATTTTACTTAGGTACCGTTTCTGTCCATTCTTTAAATTCATTGTTTTATATGCAACTTCTCATTGTTTATGTTTTATGGTCAACCTCAATTTGCGTAGTACTTCTCAGTTGTGATGATTAATTCTTTTGCTTCAAATATGTCAATTTTTTGTTTGCCAGATTTATTTACCCCTAAAATCATTTTGCTGATTTTTTTTTGCCAGATTTATTTACCCCTAAAATCATTTTGCTCATCTTACAACTAAAACAATTGATTTTTGGTACTAACCAGGCGATGTTGGTCTTTGTCCCTGCTATTGTCTGAAATACATTTATTCTTTATCTGGTTTGTGATGGCAGCTGGATGGGATGATTGTTGGGTTAACCTAGACTCCTCTATGAAGTCCTCCTTCCATCGTTTCTCCATTCTGGCATTGAGAGCTGCCACAAAGCCAGTCGTGATACCTTCACAGCACTGTAAATACATGGTTGTTCCCAGCCCTCCTGTATCCCACCGCCGTTCACTGTTATTAAGTTCGTTCATTAATACCGATGGATTTGAGACATTGAATCCTGCCGCTAATGTTATATATTGAGCCATGCCTTCAAGCAGACCCAGAGGAGCCTTTCTGCCTCTGTCCCAGAGCCACACATGACCCGTTTCTCTGTAGAGGAGGCCTCTTATCTCCTCTTCCTGCATATCTGCAATATATTCACAATTTATGTGTATTTCTTTATCTTCAGTTACTACAGTCTGCTTATAACTGTTATCTATGGATAACACTAGTGTGTTCCAAGTCCAAACAGTAACAAATTGAAACATTAGTGTAGTTGTCATTTACTCACCTGGCTTTTAAGTGAGTGTAGTTGTCATTTACTCAACTAGTCTTGGCTTTGCTTCTTGCAACTCTCTCTTGTGCTGCACCACATGCCTTCTTGTCCCATCGGTCTATAAGCTTCCTTATTTTCTTTCTTTCTCTTACTACCGAACAAATTCGAATAATATTCCCTATTTTCTTTCTTTTTCTTACTACAGAACAAATTCGAATACTATACGTTGAAATATCCAACAATATCTTCATCAAAAGAGTGCCCGTGATTGTTCAATGACAAAAATACAAAATACCAGATCCTGATATCAATATTTTTTAAAACATTGAATATGAAGATCAAACAATTTCACGAAGAAGATTGTGATTTCATTCTCATGTCATTCTGGAAAAAAATCCTACATATTGTTGTCAGAGCTACTAGATGTGTGAACGCATTTTTTCTTATATTTCTTCATTTACTATGTGTTTTCTGCAAAGAAAGCATACAAAACAGCTGGGCCTAATAGCTTTTATGTTAGAGACCTGATTCATATAACAAGATTCATATAACAAGAACACTCTTTGTTTAGATAAGATAATCCAGTAAATTGCTGTTAGGTTTAATAATCCAAACATGCTTTCGGTTATACAAAACTTTTAAATAGATCTCAGAAACTGCAAAAGCTTAGAAGAAGAATACCCAGAACAAGGATTGCCATTGACATTGCCAGCAAATAAATCTCAAACGCATTTTAAACATATTGTCAGATGTTAACATCAAAATTCAAACATATCTATCTGATCTTTCAGATTCAAGCAAAGACTTTGAGAAAATAAGATCCCTAAAAAATTCTTCCAAATAACATGTTTGTGTTTTGAAGCCGATTGGAAAATACTCTGTGCAGTGTGTACAGTATAGTGGTGAGCAAATCAAATCGAAGTACAATGAAATCTGATAAGCTCGATTCTTTGGAAAATACTCTGTGCAGTGTGTACAGTATAGTGGTGAGCAAATCAAATCGAAGTACAATGAAATCTGATAAGCTCGATTCTTTCGACCACAAAAATGCCTCTGTAAAAAAATGTTTCAAGAGCATAACAAAATACCATTTAACTATTTATGGCTACAGTGTTATACAGGGGGGCATATCTCCTTTGGGTGGCTTGTTTTCTCCATTCTTACCCGTTCTAGCAAGGGGGACAAGAGGGTGATCCCCATCGGCCGGGCCATCAAGATACCCATCGATACAAGTCGAACATTTGCGTCCACTCGGCCTTCAAAATTATATTCGCTGTCGTTGCTGAACTTTTAGCCTGCATAGAGTCGACCAACTACCCTGGCTACAACTCTCTGTATCGTTATCACTGCCAATACCACGATGACCATTCCAATGGAACCACTCGACAGAGAACTGTGTGTAGCCGCCTGCTCTGTGTAAACGCCTGCTGATGGTTGTACTACTACTGGCATCGACATGATCCACTGGAAGAACTATTTGTATCACTAGGATCACAACCCTCTTTCTTAGATCTTGTAACAACCAAAACAAGTCAAATCCAGTAAAGCAGGTGAATCTAATACCTACAAAATAACAATTGTAAACAACTCAAAAAACCCTCTAGGTTTAAAAAAAATCTCTTAGTAATATGAGATGATTCTCACCTGCCCTTAGCCACTACAAAGTTTTTTTTTTGAAGTTTCTCTGTTGGGATTGCTTGCTATCCATGTGCCCATAAACAGGGAATCCCAAAAAGAGGCCAGAATGGTCAGCAACTCAGGGGTTTGTTTGCAGGGTATATTGATTTTCTCAATAAAACAAAAGCATGAACATGTACTGATCCTGTCCCGTCAGAAATTGTATAGATCTTCAATAATACTTTGCAATGTGAATTGATACAACATCACGCACCCTTTTGCCTGGAAATATTACCTTACCAATGTGAATGGATAAACCTATCGATCCCCTCCCTGTGTAGTTCTGATCTAATGCCGTAGGAGTATGAGTAGGTGAACTGGGCAGACTTCCTTTGTGCCCCACCCATGCCAAATTTTCTCAATCTCTTCTATTGGTAACACCTCAGTATTGTTCATTCGATCGATGGGTGATCCGTATCAATGATGTTAAGCTGGCTTATCAAGTTTTTGTTACAATTGCTAAAGAATGCAATATGGAGCACGAACACGACATTGCGGTCATCGAAGGCCCTTCTAGAACAGGAAGGAATGCATGATTGTTATCGACCTATGGAGCAACGACCTCCACCAACAACACAACGGAACCACATTGTGGTCACCAAAGGCCGCCCTTCTAGAACAGGAAGGAATGCATGATCATTATCGACCTATGGAGCTATGGAGCAACTACCTCCACCAACAACACAGCGGAACCACGCTTGTCTGCTCAACTTTTGTGCATTGCTTATACATGTCGCGATGCTTCCTGTTGCATGGTTTGAATGTTTCCATGTAGTCAGTCTGCTGCATGGCCTCAATGTGGCGCTTGTTAAGCAAGCGTTTAGATTTTCCCTTGGCATGCATAGTATAATATTCATTGAGGATGGTTACACGGTTGATACGATACATTCCAACACTCCTCATCTTAGTTTTAGGGATGCCCCTGATTTTATTATGTTTATAAACTTCATTCTTTTGACGAATAAAAGGTCCGGTAAAGCTCCACGAGATTAAAATACTGGATGGCATGCTAGAGTAATCACCTAACGCAAGATTTATTTTTACCTTTACCCACTCTACCAATTTTCATTATTTCTGGGTGCGGTAAGCAGCACTTCAAAATAGCTAAACAGTCTATGGATATTCGAGGGCGTGGAACACGAACCACCAATCTTTCTCCTTAGTTTATGCTTTGCTTTGCAAGAAACTTGATATGAATCAATATAATAGTCGCTGGGAAATATGAACAGAAGTTACTCTTATTAACAGATCTATGGTCTCTAATTACAGAGTCTCATGACAGCTATGGAGTTTTTGAGTCTCGAAGTCGCTGATGCAAATCCCTAGAAAATAGTGGATCTCAATTAACCTTCTTTATGACACATCTTAGCAGGGTGGGACTTGGAGACAAATTCCTTTTAAGGAAACGAACCAACTACATGCATTAGGACCAAACAAGTGTATTTATTTATTGGGAGGCGTGGAGACGGAGACAAAAAAAACAGAAGGCAGAATTATCACAAAGCGAAATAAAATGCAGTCCGACCTCTTAGCCACAAGTAAATAAAACAACGAGTTAAAGGAACAACTCGGGATCCAGAAAGTGCAGATATCATACGGCTAAAACAAAAAGAAAATATTTCAAGCCTGTGTTGAATCTTACAAATTTGCCTTTGACTTTATAAAGATAAATATGAGAAATCAAAACTGTAATTTTTTTCTCATGGCTCACTTATACAAGCACTGTCTACAGTTCAAAACAGGTTTGTTTATCATTTTCAAAACATATTCTCTCCTAATTATAAATAGTTCAAATGTATGCAAAACTTGAATGCCACAATTTCATTCCCAATAAAATTTTGCTTACGAAAGGGATGCCCTAAACAACGTGATGAGCAGCTTCAGCGACGGCACACTCAGGAGCTTCATACAGTCTTGATCCTTGTGCATATATGAGGGAGGCATAGTTGTATTAAGGGTGCAATAGCACTTAAGAAGACAAGTTATGTGTGAGGCGCATTCATGCTTGCACCATGCATGCGCCACCTTTCAACAATATCCCATTTCAATTCTCTTCCAATTGATAATCTTCAAGATAGAAGCTTTTTTGAAGCCCTATTATTTCATTCCTAGCTTTATAGTCTCCAAATTAACCAATGAACACGTTTAGAGCTTTCGAGAATGAATATATTTTATTATTTTATCAATACAATAAATATGTTTATTTGAGAAGTTATTTTTCATTATCTAAATGTATAAATGTAAGCCACCATTGAAATTATACCTTGTCTTTAAATTAATTTAATCATTTCTTATATAAGTAATTTTTCTTGGTTTTTATTCCTTTATACTTTTTAATCTCTATAGATTCTATGCCATGAACATGTTTTAACATTTAAGACAAAATTTCAAATAATTTATGTCACCCTGATTTATTCAATCTTGACATGCGGTTAACATAGAAATTAGTAACTCTAAACTTTTCTTTCAATAGGGAAAGTTAGGGAAAGTTCACATAGAAGAAACGTGAACAAGAAAAGTTCTCAATTTTTTAATAAATATTATTATTTAATATTAAATAGTTTTATACATTGTTCATCTAACTTGGTTCAACACTTTCGTTGTGTTGAAATATTGTAACTTCGAAGAATATTCTATATGTATTTCTTTGTGGTTCTCGACGGTCCTACCGGGAGAACCACTTGTATTTACTTTGTACCTCGCTCCTAATCGGAAGAACTAATAAGAGTCATGAGGCAGTCCCCTCTATTTGTAAAGGTGGGTCATTAGCACCCTAGTGTGGTTACTCGAGCCTACATGTGTAACTCGAGCCTGCATGATTAACTCGAGCCTACATGACAGATGAGTTAACTTAAGTGAACGGATGAATATAAATAGAGGTGTAGTGCTCCTCATTTGGGACACACTCTCACTTATGTAGCGCATTAGTGGAGAAGAGTAGCAGCTGGAGAAGGAGGAGGGACGGTCCTACCGGGAGAACCACTTGTATTTACTTTGTACCCCACTCCTAATCGGAAGAACTAATAAGAGTCATGAGGCAGTCCCCTCTATTTGTAAAGGTGGGTCATTAGCATCCCAGTGTGGTTACTCGAGCCTACATGTGTAACTCAAGCCTGCATGATTAACTCGAGCCTACATGTGTAACTCGAGCCTACATGATTAACTCGAGCCTACATGACAGATGAGTTAACTTAAGTGAACGGATGAATATAAATAGAGGTGTAGTGCTCCTCATTTGGGACACACTCTCACTTATGTAGCGCATTAGTGGAGAAGAGTAGCAGCTGGAGAAGGAGGAGGGACGGTCCTACCGGGAGAACCACTTGTATTTACTTTGTACCCCACTCCTAATCGGAAGAACTAATAAGAGTCATGAGGCAGTCCCCTCTATTTGTAAAGGTGGGTCATTAGCATCCCAGTGTGGTTACTCGAGCCTACATGTGTAACTCAAGCCTGCATGATTAACTCGAGCCTACATGTGTAACTCGAGCCTACATGATTAACTCGAGCCTACATGACAGATGAGTTAACTTAAGTGAACGGATGAATATAAATAGAGGTGTAGTGCTCCTCATTTGGGACACACTCTCTCACTTATGGCGCATTAGTGGAGAAGAGTAGCAGCTGGAGAAGGAGGAGGGACGGTCCTACCGGGAGAACCACTTGTATTTACTTTGTACCCCACTCCTAATCGGAAGAACTAATAAGAGTCATGAGGCAGTCCCCTCTATTTGTAAAGGTGGGTCATTAGCATCCCAGTGTGGTTACTCGAGCCTACATGTGTAACTCAAGCCTGCATGATTAACTCGAGCCTACATGTGTAACTCGAGCCTACATGATTAACTCGAGCCTACATGACAGATGAGTTAACTTAAGTGAACGGATGAATATAAATAGAGGTGTAGTGCTCCTCATTTGGGACACACTCTCACTTGTGTAGCGCATTAGTGGAGAAGAGAAGTAGCTGGAGAAGGAGGAGGATCAGGCTTTGATCTCCTTGCTGGTTTTATATTTTATCTTTTATCTTTTTGGGGCATCTATATTGAGGAAACTTTTGCTGGGTTTTCCCTTTAGGGTTTTCTCAGGATAAATCTTTGTGTTCCTTTTGTATGGTTGTGCTTGTCTATCTTTCAGTGATCCTGTTTATATGCTTTTGTTATGAAAATGAAATGAAGTACTGATGTCTTAGCTAAACATATGAAAAGTTAACATGGTATCAGAGCCACCCTGAAAAGAAGACATTGTGCAGCTACAGAATCTAGTGCTTCTTACTTTTTGGTTCTCTCTCCACAATCGATCAGTAAAAGAAGGCTAGGCTGACTCTCCATTGAAGGGCGCATTTTTTTGTCGAAGCGGAATTCGATTCCGAGCATTTTCAGTTTTCGGTGTGGGAAATTAGGGCTTCTTGCAAAAAAATAATTTTTGAGTGAGCCCAACATAGGATTGCTCTCTTAATCAAAATCGAAGTTTAGAGACCTGGATCAAGATTTTTGGTTGGGTGAAACTCCGGGAAAGTCAAACCCTAGTTTGACCCAGAGTTAGGAAAACCTAAATACTAAAACTGCTAAGTTTTGGTATATTCGCTATATCCCAATATTGGCGAAGGTTCAAGAGCTGAAAATTGCAGAGACCGAAGATATAATCCTGATGAACACTGTGTCCAAAATTCAGCCTCAGATTCGCTATATTCTAGGAGATATGATCCCTCCAAGTTAGGGTTCCAGCCTCTTCCAGAATTCATCCCTAAACAGGACACCTAGGGAAAATTGTTATAGCTTGGGTTACAGAGGTCCAAATGGAATTTCTGAAGATGTTCCAGAAAGAGCACGGACTGTACTTTCTGTGGTCCGAATTTCAGAATCTGAAGATGAACCAGTGGCACGTGGCATGCTGTACAACTTCACTGTTCTGAACAGTCCTGTAACAGGTTACCTTGGGAAAATGATCATAAATCCCAATTGATGAAACCAATTCTGATGAAACCTGTGGTGTTGGATTAGGGACATGCGAGGTTACCTCAGTGCGAAATTGCAGACATAGAGGAGCAGTAACTTCGGAGATATCACAGAAAAAGTAACAGGCATTGCTGTAGAAGAAATTGGAAAACTAGGGCTTCTTGTTCTGGGAGCTTCCCTCCACTGTTTTTAGAAAAGCACTATACTGGACAGCTCCATTTGAAGATATCTATATTTCTATCCAATCAGATCTGAAAGATTCCAAGTTTTGAAAATTCGGGTTTCTCTGACAAACATTAGATCAGCCAGCTCCAGAAGCAGGACGGACACCTCAAATCGGTAAGATCTAATCTTTTGCTATTTGCATTTGAGGTTCTCATTTCAAAGTGATCTATCACATCGGCTTGATGATAAGCTTGGTGAAGTTGAAAACTTCCAAGCATGAAAGTATTTGATCCCTTTGAAGAAAATGAATTGAATACCTACATGAGTAGAGAGGTTCCAGTTCTAGAGGGAGATGAGCCTCAAAGCCTTACACAAGAAGAACTTGATCAAGGCCAAGAAGATCACTGTTGATTCAATCACGGATCAACTTGTACCACAAGTGTCTTCCCTAAAGACACCAAATATGTTTGATTCCTTGATCAAGCTATTTGAAGATAAGAAGATGGATTTGAGAAAACAGTTGAAGAATGTGAAGATCCAGAATGCATAACATCTTGAAGCGGTAGAAGAAGAAGCAGAGAATGCAGAAGTGGTGATAGCCACCTTGAATGGCCTCCCATGATCATGGGATTCATTCATGCGATGAATGTGTGCCAGAAGGAAGTGATTACTTTCAGTTGACTTTGGGAAGAAGAAGAAGCTCGTCTCATAAGAAGAGAAGAAGAAAGATGTGAGCAAATTGAAGATCAAGCTCTCAGCATTCAAAGAAAATCCCTCAAGCAATGAGGAATATGAAGAACTCAATTCTTGACGAACCTCTTATCCATCTTCTCATTTGGATAAGAAATGATGATTTCATGAATGAAGAAGATGATGAAGGAGAATGATCAAGAAGGAGTCTACCCATAAAACAAACAAAAGATAAGTATTCAATTGTCATTTAATGATATTGTTTTGTTATGCATATTCAGTTGATGTGTTATGCATGATATATTGTTTGCATTAATGAATGTATACTACTAATATGCATGTGAATGTATACTACTAATATGCATGTGATCGGTAAGTAGCTCATGGTGCTATACATCTCTCCATTGCTACTTATCTAGAATGAAACCTCTTTACTTGACATATTGGATTAATGCACAATCTCAATGATGTCATATAGAAAGTTTCCGTGAGATATGGATGAATGTTGTATTGGCTAAACAGTTGCATGATGCATAAGAATTTGTCGTTATGCATATGTTTTATGAAATAGTTCTAACCATGCAATTGGTGCATTTGAATTGTAGGAAAGGTCCTGAACAACTTCCTACAAGAAAACAAGGATGAGACTTGTTCCGAAGGACAAGTGATGACAATTCAATAAACATGAATCTGAAGCTCCCAGGGTCAGAGACACCATGACGAAAGAAAGAGCTTCAGAGAGCGGTAGATCCACCTCGAAGGATGAAGACCACCGTGGGTATAAGAGATAACTCAAGATGAAGAAAAGAATGCTATGATCAAAGAATAATAGTTGATCATGGGGAATGATGTATACGATATGATTTCGAGACATAAAGGGAAGTACGTAGTATCTTCCATATGGATCTACAAGAACAAGTGTACAAAGCAAAGGTTCATGATTTGCCTTAGAAAGAATAGACTATGACATGACATACTCTATTGACAGGTATATATCAAGCATAGAGCCACCTGTACAGAATGAAGAAGGAAGATGATACTCCACTTCAGGGGGAGTGACTACAGAAGATATCTAAGTTCGACATGGTACGACATGATGGACAACTTCCTGCTGGATCGAGACTTTACCAAGAGTAAAGATGGTTCCAACCTTCAAGGTTGAATGCAGAAGACTAGGATATGTTGATGACTTGATAAGACGAACTCATAGAAGATGTTGTGATGAAAGAATACTAGAATGATGTTTGGGATACAGTTTCCAAACCAGAAGAAAAGAGTATAGTATCCTCCAAATGGATATGCAAAATAAAGCATGCAGTTGACGGAAGTATTGAGAAGTATAAAGCAAGATTTGTGGCCAGAGGTTTCTCTCAGAAAGAGGGAATTGATTATGGAGAGACATTTTCCCCAGTAGCACGGTATACTTCAATTAGAGCTACCATGGCACTTGCATCCATGATGAAGTGGGACTTACACCAGATGGATGTGAAAACAACTTTTCTAAATGGTGTGATCAAAGAAGAAGTATACATAGAACCACCACAAGGATTTGAAGTTGAAGATAGACATACTCACGTATGCAAGTTGAAGAAGGCATTATATGGTCTTAAACAAGCTCCTCGAGCTTGGTATGAAAGAATAGATGGTTTCTTGTCGAGCATGGGCTTTACCAAAAGTAAAGCTGATCCTAACCTTTATCTCAAGGTTGTAGAAGATGAACTTGTCATCCTGTTATTATATGTGGATGACTTATCCTTGACAGGAAATGAGAAACAGGTCATGGAAAGCAAGAAGAAACTAGCAGAAGAATTTGAGATGAAAGACCTTGGGTTAATGCATTATTTCCTAGGTCTGGAAGTATGGAAAAGTATGCGGTAGAGATATTGAAGAGATTCAATATGTTGGAATGCAAAGTCATGGCCACACCCATGGACTCCAACCTGAAGCTGTTAGCTGATGACTCATCAGAGTTAGTGGATATGACTCATTATAGATAGATCATTAGGTCATTTAGTACTTAACAAATACCAGACCAGACATTTGTTTTGCTGTGAACACCTTAAGTCAATATCTTGTTCAACCAAGACGGGTTCACCTAGTAACTGCAAAACATGTGATGAGATATTTGAAAGGGACTGTAGACTTTGGTTTATATTATGATGGTAGCCATGAGTATAGATTGTATGGCTACATAGATGTAGATTGGGCTGGAAGTATCTCAGACAGGAAAAGCACATTAGGTAGATGCTTTTGTTTGGGGGTCTGCTATGAGTTCATGGTTTAGCAGGAAACAGTCTAGTGTTTCTCGTAGCATGGCTGAAGCAGAATACATAGCAGATTGCTCTGCTAAGTTGTGAAGCCATATGGCTTCGGAAGTTGATATCAAGTCTCTTTGAACTGAAGATGGATACTACATTGATTCTGTGTGATAACGAGAGTTGTGATAACAGAGAACCCCATGTTTCGTCGTAACACATAGAAATCCGGTATTTCTACATTCAAGATAAAGATGCAGATGATGATGTTTCAGTATTTACATACTGTAGATACAGATGATGGTGATTCAGTATTTCTATACTGAATATATAGATGATGATGATTTCAGTATTCCCATACTGAAGATATAGATGATGTTTCAGTATTTACATACTGTAGATGCAGATGATGGTGACCTGATGATGCTTTCAGTACGCACATACTGGAGATACAAATGGTGATAGTTCAGTATTCACATACTAAAGATGTAGATCAAGATGGTTTAGATGATGATGCGCTGACAAAGCCTCTGTCTTGGGAAAGTTCGAACACTTTCGAGACAAGCTTGGTATGGTTCAGAAAGACCTTCCCCGAAAGGGGGAGTAGTGATGTTGCAGTGGGATTGTATCATCCTGGGACATATGTCCAGAAGTGATCCGGAGACCTCGGTCTTCGAGAATGAAGTGGGATTGTATCATCCCTGGGCACTTGTCCTAAAGTGATCCAGAGACCTCGATCTTCGAGAATGAAGAGGGATTGTATCATCCTGGGACATATGTCCAGAAGTGATCTGGTGACTTTGGTCATCGAGAATGTATCATCCTTGAACTTTG